>JAUMJL010000622.1:0-467578 GCA_033558185.1 Dromococcyx pavoninus | reverse complement strand
TCCCCCGCCCCGAGGAGGCGGGGTGAGGACGATGGAGGCGCGCGGGGTCCGCCGGCCCCGCTCACTGCCCGGGAGCAGCCGCCGCCGCCGCCGCAACCATCACCGCCGGGGCCGTCGGGCCGGCCTCTGAAGGGCAGGGGACCGGGCGAGGGGAGAGCAGCAGGCGGGACCGCGGTGAGTCGGTGGGTGGACAGGGAGGGGGAGCCCCCAGAGAGGCTCGGGCGGGCCGAGCGGCCTCCTGTGAGGGGAGGGGGCACCGGTACCGGACGGGGCCGCTCGGGTCCCGCGCGCTGTGGGAGCTCCTGAGGTAATGCCTGCAAAGCCGAGCGGGTAACGGGTAAACCCGCTGGATACGGCCCGCGAGGGAAGTGGAACAGGGCTGGGGAAGGGGCTGGAGAGCAAGTGTTGTGAGGAGCGGCCGAGTGACCTGGGGCTGTTGAGCCTGGAGAAAAGGAGGCTGAGGGGAGACCTCATCGCTGTCTGCATCTGCGTGAAAGGGGGCTGTGGTGAGGTGGGTGCTGGGCTCTGCTCCCAAGTGACAGATGATAGAATGAGAGGAAATGGCCTCAAGTTGCGCCAGGGCAGGTTCAGATTGGATATCAGGAAAAACTTCACTGAAAGGGTTGTCAGACACTGGCACAGCTGCCCAGGGAGGTGGTTGGAGTCACCATCCCTGGAGGGGTTTGAAAGACGGGCAGATGAGGTGCTCAGGGATGGTTTGGTAGTGGACAGGTACGATTGGACTCGATGGTCTTAAAGGTCTTTTCAAACTAAATGATTCTCTGATCTTCTGGTACATCGGGTGGCTGTGATCCACCTCCTCGATTGTTTGCCTTGACATCCCGGTGTCTGGGTGGAGGAGAGGCTTTGGTTATTAACGCCTGTAATGTGGTGGTGGTTCCGAAGCGGAGGAGTTAACAATTGGGCTTGTTTTCCCTGGAATTCAACACGTGAGAGTGATACTAACCGGTTTCCAGTAGGAACAGCGCTGGAGAATGTAACCAAAAAACATGCTGCTGCTGTCGGACTTCTGGATTTCAACATGGAATGTACCTTTGTGTTCTTCAGGCACTCTAGGACATGAAGTTCTGAACTAAACCAAAAAGCTTTATCTGCTTGATGCAGTTGGTCCTTTATTTTTGGGTAAGAGGGGGTTTAGCACTCTAAGGATGGAGTCGTGTATAACCGCTTCTGTGGAGGGCTTTCTTCAGGAAAATGTAATAATAAAAACCCTTCTCCACAGAATTAAGGGATTCAGAATAGAATTGTGGAATGGTTTGGGTTGGAAGGGACCTAAAAGCCCATCCAGTTCCAACCCCCTCCTACGAGGAGGGATATCTCCCGCTGGATCAGGTAGCTTAAAGCCTCATCCAACCTGGCCTTCATCACCTCCAGGGACGGGGCAACCGCCACTTCTCCAGAGTGTCTGTAGCAGTGGGGAAAGTGGTACAATTTTTGGATATGGCATTGTCCTCTTATGCCCTAACGTGAGGTTGATAGTAGAGTATAAAGTGAGGAGTTTTGTACAGCTGATGCGATTTCTAAGAAATTAATAGAAATGCTGCAGTTTTGGAACTGTGTTAGAAGCAGTGTAAGTAGTGGGTCAGGATGGACCCTGCGGTAGCTTTCTTCTAGTCATGATGGTCTAGGGTAATGCATTTAAAAGGATAAGTTTGTTAAGGAATAAGAGCTTACAAGCATGGTCATAAAAAAAAATTAAATCACTTGATGATTTGTGGCTTTATGCTCCTTGTGCAGCTACTTGCCTTGAAAAATAGTCTTCTTTTGTGTGCTGTTTGGCGCTTACAGTGGAGAAGATGGCTTTTTGAGATGTGAGTGCACATCACATCACCTGTGTCTGAGAGCTTAGTTGAACTGTTCCAGGGTTCTTTTATAACCTGGACTCTGACAGTTGACCCAGGGTGTGGTTCCTTAATAACAGTCTGAGCAGTGTAGGAAGGCTGTGAGGGTGTTGTGTCCTTCTATATAAAGAATTTCTGGTTCCCGGAGGTGCTCGTTTGTAGTGGCGGAAAAGTTGAAGGTGGGAAACTGCAGTAAAAGGTAGGATATGAGAGGTGATTCACCGGCTGCTGTGTCACTGTCACAGAAATGTAATATGAACTGTTAACACCCTCTCCGCTGTCCTTCATCCTGTAATGCTGAACATCTAAATACTTCTAATTTCTTAAATTTTGGACCTGACTAAGACCAGAGCAGCCTTTTCACTCGTTGCTTGACATGTCCTTAAAGTTTTTTGGATGCAGTCCTGGAAGCTGTTCAGTCCTTACGTCAAGTCTGCTTATTTAATAAAGGACTTGTGAGGGAATGTTAATTAAACAGTGCATGGCGTAAGCTGTAGCTGAAACATCCTGAATTGGAAAGTATTACATGGAAGGAATATCAACTTCTTAGGCTGTATTTAGTAGGTCTGTACACTGTCTTACTTCCAGTTTTGTGTTAATCTGATTTTCTCTACTGACAGCATCTGTCAGGTGAAGACACTTCAGACAAAGTCACTTGGCAACACATCTTATTAGTGCTTACTATGTTAATTATTGTTCCCTGCACCCCTTAGTTTTAAGGGCGATGCTGTGGAACAGGGTGCATGCATATCAATTATTGAGTTACTGAGAAAATGAGTTCTCCATAAACTACATTAACGGATGTTGCATTTCCATACACTCTAACTGTTGTAATTTTTATTTTCCTATGCCTAGACCAAGCTCTCAGTGTTTGTTTAAAAAGGAATGAGGAGTTGATAACCTAGATGATGGGGCAGCAGAGGAAAATGATGTACTGTTAACCACCTTTTGGTGCCCATTTTGCCATATAGAGTTTTAAGATACGATTGTTTAGAGTTCTGACTTTTGAGAGCAGATGCCTAGTGCAGATATGCGTGTGGGTTTTTGAGTGTCTCTACTGGAGATGCTGTTGGGGATGAGAGATAAGAGACTGCTTGCTTTTGTTTTTCACAGTGTATTGAGAGCCAGGTAATGATATAAGTAAAAACAACTATTTAGTATAATTTCCTTGGATAATTCTCTGAAAGGAGGGTTTCCTTTGGAAATACATGGTTTCTAATCTGATAATAAAGCACAGTTGCAGTGGTGCTTGGTATCTGTTTTTTCTTCTCTACCAGTTCCAGTGCTTTTTTCCCTGTCTGGATCATTCTTGAGGAGCTGATCTCCTCTGTTGATTAATAACTGTCTCCAGCATTTTATTGGCTTATTCTACAAAATGGAATGTATCCACATATACTGAGTTAGCTTTGACTCACTATAATAGTTTTGGCTAATATTGACTGAAAGCATGGTAATCCAGTAAAGAGAGAGTTGTATCTGTAATTCTTTAAAAATGAGAAGGATGGTAAAGTGTGTGGAAGCTTGGGTATAGAGGGTGCTGGAGAAGCCTGTTTGGACCCTATGAAATATATATACCAAACACAGGAATGATTTCAGATTATAAAGAATAATCCTTATATTTAAAAGTAAAAATTAAGGGCTTTTTTTTCAAGATATGTTGATTGATGGGCCTTTAGTAACTTCATCAGCAGTGTGAGTAGCTACAGACAGATGGCAAATGAGTGTCTAGTTTTCTAACTTCCTTTTTTTTTAAACTATTTTAAAATCTTTTGGATAAAGCTCTCTTCATTAAAATTCAATTTTTTTCTGTATTTGACAAGGAAAACTTAATTCAGAATCCACTTTACTTGGAGAATACAGGAGGGAATCCATCGGAAGTGCTTATTCAAGTCTCCCGAGTTTCTGAAGTAAAATCAGTGAGTTAGTTCAGGTTGTGATTTAAAGAACCTCCTCATGCACACACAGATACTGAAAGAGCCTTTTCAGTCAGAGGCAGTGAATAAGCTTCATGAGGTAATACAAATTAAAATATATTAAAAATAATTTATGTTGCTTGAGTCAGATTTTACAGCCTGTTTTACATATGTGCTTGCACAATCAGAGTAATTATGTGCATAAATCAACTAACTGGCATAAAGTTTGTTAAGCTTAAAGTTGTCTAAAATGGAGTTATGTTTTTCTAATTTTAGTTGTAAAAAATTACAAATGTGTTGAAATTGTTATTTCCTAAACTGTGGTCACAGGTGATGCTAAGCAGTGAGTAACCAACAATTGAGCATTGATAGCTTTGTAAGTGCAGGATCTTATGAATTCCTAATGGCTGGCAGTAATTGTACCTCTTTCTAGTGGTGTTCTCTTAGGGTAAGGCTAATCTACAGCAGGAGCAAAAGTACTCTCTAATTTAATTAGGTGTTGGTTTTGTGTAATTCAGTAATGAGCCAGCGCTCATGCTAAAGTTACAAATCTTTATTGACACTTTATTATCTAAAAGTTGGGACGCTGTGAAAGAGTCCATGTAAAATTGTGGAGGTTGTCATTCTCTGTAACTTCACAGCCAATTGTCATTATTCTGTGAGCGTTTTCCAGAGCCACAGTCCATTTTGATGGTTACGATAGTGTTACAGTCTGTTTCCTACAGGATACAGCAGGGAGTGCATCCAAATTGAAGAGGTTCCTTTAAAAAAACCTCCAAATGTTTAATGAACCAACTTTTTTCCCTGTATTGAAATGAACTGACTGCGGGAATGTGCTGTTCCTCAGGACTGTGTTATCCTAGATACTGTCTGTTTGTAGTTTAGTGTGTGTTCTTGCACTGAAAGTTGCTTTCTATTTATATTCTGCTGAGGCTGCTTCTACTTGGCTCAAACAGCGATGAGAACTTGCATCTGGGATTTCTAATATTTTTGGGGAAGCATGGTTATGTAAAGTTTGGGTTTTGGTTTGGTGTTTTTACTTCTGCAAAACTGCTCTCTGGCCAGCTGTTTATCTTTTTTGTGCTGACTATTTGTGGAAGTGAAATACTTCATGTTTGTCCTTATTTCATCTTGTTTGTTTTGGACCATCTCCCCAGTTCATCACGAATGATTTAAGAACTTCGGTATCGTCCTCCAACTTGGTTTGTTTTTTTTTTTTCCTTCTCAGCTTGATATTATTCACATTTTTGTTAAGAACTTAAGTTTATTAAGGTTATCTCTATTGCATTATTTTTTTGCTTGCTTTGATAGGGCTCTCTGTTATGGCTTAGTTTTATTTGTTCGATGTATGTGTTGCCTAATAGGAGACTTGATAGGTTTTTTTGAGTCTTAATTCTGTAAAAATATTTAAAATTTTCTTTGTTTTCAATTCTTAAATTTTATTTTATCCTGTATATAAGTGGAGACATGAATCTTTGCCGGTCTTGAAAGAACTTTGTGTTGAGCCTCTTCTAAATCTGGGAACATATGTGTTGTAATTCTGGTCGTTTCTACTTTGAGTGCCTTCAGATTACCTTGAAGAGCTTCTCGATTGCCCAGATCCTTTCAAGAAGTATTTATCAAAATGTGTAAACTCAGTGTTTAATACTTACTCTTTGCTAATGCTGAGATTTTTTTCCTATCCCTTTTCTCCTGGTGTTTTTCCACAGGAGTTGAATTTCTCTTTCACTGAAGTTCCTTCACTTCCAGGATGGAGATGAATCAAGAGAAGCTGTGTACCAGCAAGGCTGATGTGAGCTCAGATTCTGCTTATCATTGCTCAACGTGTCACGATGATGAGGAGTGGAGCAACAATAGCCGAGGGCGAGCTAAGTCACGAAGTTTGTCTGCTTCACCAGCCCTAGGAAGCACCAAAGAATTCCGGTATGGCTCCTGGTTCTTCCTAGTGTCGCTACCTTTAAGAAACATAAAAAAAAAATTTAAAAATATTTATGCTGTCAGAAGTGAGTATGTCAGAGGCTGGATTCAAGGAAGTGTTTCCATTTAGAAATGGGCAGGTAAAATGTAATAGATCCTTTTTTCGAAGTCAAACTGCACGTAGAACTCCTGTCATCATGTATTGAAATTATTTCTTAGTAAGAAAGTTAGTTAAGAAAATATGGATATATTTCTAGCTAGGAGAAGTTATTAAAGTATAAAAGCTTATTGTTTTTAAGTAGTTAAACACAAAATAATTATTTCCAAATTCAAGGAAGCCGTTGTGCCCAAATACTTGACTTCCAGGGGTCGATTTGAACTTTGGATACTGCTAAGGGCAAACCTGTAATCAAAATGGAATCACTGTCCAAACAGATCTGCAGAGTTTGTCGTCTCAAAAATGAGTCAATCAACAGTGAAGACAATTCTGCAGGTTTTGGGTTGTATGGTAATGGAAGGCAACAAAAAGTGAGTCTGTGCATGCAGATTGTTTTATCACAGTGAGAAACGCCCATTTTTTTCTTTGAGCCAAATTTCTAATCTTGTTGCAAGGCTCTTGTCATGTGGACAGCTTGGACAGAACCTCTGATGTTGTGATCTTTGGACCCATAGTAAATATTGAATAGCGTGCTGTGGTAGCTGTGAGTCTTGATTTAGTGGGTGGCATAGCAGAACTTTCCCTTACTCACATTGTGACCCTCTATAAAAGCACGGACAGAATCCCAGAGAAGTTTCTCAACAGATGAAATTCTCGTCCAGAGTTACTGCTTTGCTGGTAGGAATGCTCTTCCAAGGCAAGAACTTATATGGGTGAGGCTGAAGATCGCAGGGGGAAGCTTTGTGGTGAAGGGAGGCGTGGTAGAAGCCTTTCTCTGAAGAGGCTGAAAGGGTAGGGCAGTATGTAGTTCCAAAAGCCAGTGTACTTGAATGCTTTTGGAAAATGTTTATGATGGACTGTGCTCTGGCTGGACTGTTCTAGCTACTGGGTTGTGTTCAGTACATAAGATTTTACAAGAAGTGATCTTTGTAGACCCTCCCCATTTTGGGTTTGAATTAGGATTATTGTTCGCAAGATTTTTTCCACTGAGATTCTCTGACTGAGGTTCACTGACTCTTCAGTTTAGTGCAAACTTGTCACAGTTTGCAGAATGTCAGGAAGTGATCTCCAGCTTGCTGTGTAGTGTTCGGATTGAAGCGGTTGCTGATCTGCTTTGAACTGACAAGTGTATTTTCCTAAAAGAGATATAATTTCCAGGGCATTGCTACTCATTCTTGGCTAAAACAGTCTTACTACAAACAGCTTTAAATTCTGTTCACTCAAATATTTTACCTTCTATTGATTGAACAGTGCATAGATTGAATACTAATAAAACCAAGTCAATCTAAGAAAAATGTATACCAATTATTAATTAGAGCTTGCAGAGAAGGCTTTGTTTGAATGACATGAAGTTCAGATGTGGATATTTAATGCCTCTTGTAGGAACACCTTTAGCTAATTACTGGGACTGGCATGAAATAATGACCTGTGTTGAAAGAAGGTAAAAAAGACAGTTATTTGGGAGAAGCTTGAGTGGAGGAAAAAGTAGGAGGTGATGTTGCTGGGGTGTTATTTAGCTATCCTGATTGCAGGTGTAATTGTTCACAAGTACATAGGCTTACCATTCCTTTAGGTATATTGCTACACACATTAATCTCTAATTATGTCAATCCTTGCTCATTTTTCTGTTCTAATATAAATACAATAAACTTTATAAAACACTTGGTAACAATCTTATCCAACTGGGATAGTCAGGCTGGGACTTATAAATGGAAAAAAATATTTGAAAAACAGATATAATTTCTATGTGTTAGGTGGAATTCAGATTGCACACACATATTTTATTGGACATGGAAAAATTAAGATGTTGCTGTTATTCCTTAACTGTATCTTTTTAACCTGTCATCTGGTTTTGATTTTTATTAGGTTTCTGAGGGTTTTTTTTAGTACTAAGAGTGAGTCATCAGGCTCGTCTGAGCTACTTTATAATATACACAATAGAAGGCAGTGCAGTAGTGACTTGTTATTGCCAAGCAATAGGTTAGTTACCAGTTCCTGTGTTAATTGAATTAAGCACAGGAAAGACGTATTTCCCTCTTCTTTTTAATGAAATAATTCTAATAGCCTTCATATAATGTTTCTACAGTTGCAAGACTTGAGTAAGTTGTGCTCCCATGTACAGCTTTGCTGAAGGAGGTGGGAGGGAAATGAGGCAGAACAGTTCTGACTTGTTTCAGGTAATCTTATCCTAGAGCTAGGATTCATCCCACATTCTGGGTGGAACTTAAGTTTGAGCTTCTGTTCTGAAGGCAAAGACCGTATTAGGTATTATTAAGGAATAAATGGAAAAATTAGCATATTTCCAACCTATACAAATAGCATCCTTTCTACCTCCTGATTGGTCTACCTGCCTTAATCCCAGCCTGGGATGTCTTCTGTGCGTCTTCCAAGGGGATTAATCTTTAAGGGGTAGGTACAGAAGTCAAGTTTTAGATTTGAAATATAAGAACTACTATGTATAAAATTACATTGCCTGACCAACCACAAATGTAGGTTTAAGAAATGTACTTTGTGCATCTTTTTCTAAGTGTTTTTGTGGTTGGAGAGCTAATTATAACCAGTTTGTAATCACATTTCTTTTACTTATTGGTTCTTTATATACATACATGTATTTTTTAGGAGAACACGCTCCTTGCATGGACCATGCCCGGTGACCACATTTGGACCAAAGGCCTGTATGCTGCAAAATCCTAAAACGATTATGTAAGTACTTGACAAATGAATGGTATGATGCTTATTCTGTGTGAATGAAAATGAGTTTGCTTTTCTACTATTCACCCCCTTTTCAGTATTGCTTGTATTTTACCTGATATTTGGATATTTTTATGTTGCTTGATTGCCAGCTCAGAGGGTTTACATTACTAGAATTGACTTGCTGTTCTTATCATGCCTTGACCATTTAAAAAGTCACTCTGGCTCTGCTGAACTTTATTCTCAAGGAAATCCTCATTACAGTTGCATTAGCTCAGTCTGCATGTTGAAAAATATAATGTTAGTTTGAGTGTCATTGGGTTTTTTTCTCCCAAAATGGAATGATAGGACATAATTGATATTTCTCTATGTGGATTTGTAGTGGGTTTGCCAATTGGAATACTTCCTGCAGGGTAACAGATGTAAATGCTAATTAGTCTTACTGGTTTTACATTACTAATTCATGTGGTGTTCTTAGGCTGAGTATCTGCTACCTAAAATAATGGAGTTTTTTCACAGCTCAGTATATCTATTTCTCAAAAAAAAAAGGAATAATTTCACATGAAAATACAGCAGGGCCTATGAATACTGAAGTCTTGCTTAGATGTCTTTTGCATAATCTGCAATCCATAGTTTGTTGTCAGCAATGGCAACACTTTCCAGCATAGCTGACAGTGGACTCTCTATGTGCATTAGCCCCCCCATAGCAATCTAATTATGATATGGAGAAGCTATTTGTAGCATTTTGTTTATTCTGTCAACTTGAAATATGTAAAGAGCAGTGTTTTTGAATGACAGAGGAACAAAAATTTTTACGAATGACACAAGGAAAGGAGGAGAAATAGTTCTGTGTGCTGTGACACCCGAGGAAAGCCTTCTTCCTCTCTTGGTTTCATGTGTTTGAACTGGTAGGTTGAATTGTTGTATTTGATCTATGGCACTTTTCTGTAGATGAATATCAGTAGACCAAGCTTGCTTTTAGACTCTCCTGATAAATTTAATGTGCAGTAAGGGTTGGTTTCTACTTAGCAGGCATATAAACATTTTAATTTTGTAGGCTGGGTGGTATAAAAGTGTTGGTTTTGACCAGTCAAGACATCATTTATTATGTACACGATGCATGGGGTAAAAGGAGGAATGTCGTGGTTCTATAGATTAACAAGTGGCCTCTGGTTTTGTCCTTCTGAAGTTTTATTCCATTGTACTTTCAGTTAAAGGTGAGGTATTTGAGTTAAATATTTGTCTCAGTCTGTACCTAAATATCAGTCTTCCTCAAACAGATTGGTGGTATCCTAACTTTTCCTACGAAGGCGTGGCGGAAATCTTGCAGTGTGCAGCAACTCAGCTTCCTTGTTTTTTCTGTCTGTTCTGAAGTCAGTGGCTTGGAGAACCGCACTTCAGCTGAGATCTCATCTCTGCTGTGTGTTTCTCCACCTGACTGGTGAACACGCTCCTCCCCATGGGCTGGGCAGGCACTGTACAGTATAAGGATAGCGCCAAGATCCGTGGAGTGCAGAGGCTGCAGGGAGCACTGGCACGCTGCAGTGCTCAGAGTAGCTGGGAGCAAGGAGTGCTCTTGGGCCATTGAGGGAAAGAGCTATTTGAAGTCCAAATTGTAAATTACTCTTGTTGCAATAGTTTAGGGTTTTTTGTTGTGGCTTCTAAAAACAAGCACAACCTTTTTGTTTGTTTTTTTCTCCTCGACAGTCAGTGTATTGTTAAACTCTCTTCACTTGAGAGCATTTTTTAAAAGAAAATTTTAGGGTTTATCTACAGGCATAAGTTAGTGAAGGTCTTGGTGTCTCTTTAAGTGCTGGTGTTGATGACTGTATTCAACCCCTGCTTTCCAAAGGCTGTTAGGTAAGATGCTCAGATGGATTGAATAACTGTTCGGTGAAAAAAGGATCAGGTGCTTGTGTCGTCCAGGAGACCGGGAAGTCAAACACCTGTTTTTAAACTCTTTCTTGAAGTGGGATTTTTGTTATGAAATACTGCCTCTGAAGTTCTGTGCTAAACATTTTATACAGAATTTTTCTGTAAAACCTCACACCTTTTTATTGGGACTGACTGAAGTACTTCACTGGGAAAAAAATTTCAGAGGAAGATGTTTTCCTTGGAGGTAGCAGTTTATTAACAAGTGATAAAAGCCTCAACCTATTTTTTTTGGAGTTGTTGCATTTGCTTGGCCCCTGGAAAGAAACATGAAGATCTTAAAGCATGTGAATAATTTTTCATGTAGTAGAACTACGTGGAACTGGTGAGTACAGCTGAAATAGGCTTTCCTATGAATGATGTCTGTATTAGTTCTAGGTTTGCTGAGGGGAAAGCAGTTCTGCAACTTTTAGTTCTTTACCAGCTTTAGAAAATAGCCTAAGTGTCTTGAAATGGTTTTGGAGGTGGTTTCTCTATGTGTATTTTTACCTTTTCACAGCATGGAGATTTGAAGAATTTAATTTTGTTAAATGATCTTTAGTATAGAAAATGCTTCCTTAGCACCATTTGTATTGGAAATAGCACATAAAACTTCAGGTCTTTTGCAACTGTTCAGCAGCAACGGTTACTTTAAAGAAACTCTTTTTGATTTGTTTATTTTTATTTTATTTTGGTTTATTTAAATATATTTTAATATGTTTATTATTATTATTTTAAGTAATTTTAATTTAATTTAGTTTTCAGCTATTTTTTGGTTAGTGTAGTTAGAGGAATCCTTACATTCAGCCTGGGGACTGGACTAAATTTTCTCCAGAGGTGCCTTCCAACCTTCACTATTCTGTAATTCCTTGACTGTAAAATACAGTGAGATGAAATGTAATGTAATGTTGAAAGTCTGTATGTGATACTGAGGGTAACTGCATATTTATATTTGTCTGTGTTCTCTAATAGCATTGAGACAGCACTGTTTGTTATTGGTATTAGACTATTTAATTATTCTATAGTTTCTGCTGTGTTTATCTGTAGAATGTATACATTTTGAAAAGCAAAATGAACAGGTTATTCCACCCCCAGCACCATCATCTGTTTTATTTTAACCATTGAAGTGCTAAATCCAAATCTCTTTGTAAATTTGGCTTGTTCAGCATTTACACTAATCTGCTTTGCTTTATGGATTATATCTGCGCTCTAGGGAAAAGGGTGGGATGCTTGTTAATGTGAAATACACCTGTGAAATTGTATAGCTTAGAAATAGGTAAAAAGTATAAGGAAAATACAGGTGGGTATTCTTAAACTGGCTAAATGTATTGGAGAGTAGCATGAGGGTTCTGTTACTGAACCCTTTTGAAAGCTGCTGAATTATTTGTTTAGAGATCTGGGATGTTTGCCTGGAATAGAAGTGTGCAGGCATCTGTTCCTGTTTAAACTCTTTATTTATGAGGCTTTATGACAGGAATTACAAGAGTCGCAGGTGCAGACTTTCCAGAGTAGAGTTGTTGTACTGTAGTGGAAATACTACTGAAAAATAAAATAGAATATCTGGGTTGGAACTCTTGCACTCTTTTTTAAATCTATGCTGACTTAAACTGTTTGATTTAGAGTATTGGAAATTTTATGCAGTGGCTTTTACTGCCTCTCAAATTGGATGTCTCTCCTTAGTTTGAGGATGTTCCTCCTCAGTTTAGAAGAAGTACTAAAACAGGATGGAGGAGAGCGTTATAGCTGGAAGCATCAGGGAAGATGTCAGTTCAAGAACTTAATCCAAGAGTTTTTGTGGTGCTGCTGTTCAAGCCCCCGTTTCCACGTGTTATTGGCAGGGCAGCAGTTACAAGAATTGATACCTTAATGCGGTGTAATCTTAACAGAGTAAAGCACTGGTTGGTTTCATGGAGGAAAAAGCATCATTATAATATAAACTATTGCATCTTTCTCTCTCTTGTTCTAGGACCGTGTGCAATTCTACTGAAGGATGTGTTCTTAACGGACTGGAGCGTTGTCAGAACAAGATGCAGTAACATTGTCTTTTTTCTATTCTCTAGGCACATTCAGGATCCAGCAAGCCAGCGGTTGACATGGAACAAACCTCCCAAGAGCGTCCTTGTTATTAAAAAGATACGTGATGCCAGTCTGCTGCAGCCTTTTAAGGAGCTTTGTGTGTATCTTACTGAGGTAATGAGATGTAAAATTCCATTTTTTACTGTAATTAAAAATTTTACATTCAAAATGTTTTCAATTACTGGTCCTGTTGAATGTGGAGTGTGCAGAATTGTATAGTGCAAACAAATCGTTGTGCCCATTGCCACTGAAGCGGTAAAACTTGTTTCAGAGCTTAAGATCAGTGCTTAAGTGCTTTAATAAGTACAGAGCTTAAAAAAAAAAGTGAAGTGTAAACTTTCCTTTTTTCTGTTTGCAGTTCTAAGTTACAGAGAATGGTATATAAAAAGCCCAATCCTTTAAACCTTGAACAAACGTAGCAATGTTACTGTGATGTATTTCTGTATTTCAAAGTTTAATTTAATTTATTAGATGATCTGTGCAAGCTGCAAAATTCTCATGAGAATTAGACCACATGTTAAATAGAAACCCCACAACCAATAGATGCAAACCAGCTCTGTAAAATAGAATTTATATGTTTTAAATTAATGCAAATTATGGCATGATTCAAATATTTTGTCATTTTAAGAGGTTATTAACAAGTTTATCTCTCTCTTAAGGAGAACAATATGATAGTGTATGTAGAAAAAAAAGTATTGGAAGACCCTGCTATAGCTAATGATGAGAATTTTGGACCAGTGAAGAAGAAATTTTGCACCTTCAGAGAAGGTATGATGATGATTTCTTGAAAGTAAAATTGAAGTGTATTGCTTATTTGTTGTGGAGTTTCCTTAGTCGTTGGATCCAGTTTGTTAAACTAATATGTCTTTTGCAAACAGCTGGTCTTACACCTTAGCTGTGTTTTTTTTGTGTGAGCTCTGCTTAATTTATGTCAGAACACTAAGAGTTGCTAAAACTAAATTCCAAACACTTATTTTGATGCTGATTCCAGATTACGATGATATCTCCAATCAGATTGACTTTATCATATGCCTGGGAGGAGATGGGACCTTACTTTACGCTTCTTCACTTTTCCAGGTTGGTCTCTGTAAGAAATAGGCTTAAAGACCTTTTTGATTTTTGAAGTATTTGAAGGTTGTTGATTTTTCCCTTTGGTGTTGAGTTTGGCATTTGTCCCTTACTGTTGAATCCCTTTTTTATCAAGTCTGTTTTACCCTATACCTTCTGGAAATAATGTATGTGATGTCTTGTTTCTGTTATGCACGGTCAACGTTACATCGCTAGTCAAAATATTTACAGGCAATTAGTTGAAATATGAATTGCTTTTATTCAGTAGCTTTTAAATTCTTTTCTTTATTGATAGGGTAGTGTACCTCCAGTTATGGCTTTTCATCTGGGATCCCTTGGATTTCTTACTCCATTTAATTTTGAGAATTTTCAGTCCCAAGTCACTCAGGTTATAGAAGGTAAATTTAAGGGGACAAGGTGTGGTGGTTCTGTTTGTTACATTTTCTGTAGCTTCTTCCAAGACTGATACATTTTCTTAACCAACTCATTTAAGTTGTCCCTAAGTCTGAGTCACAAGAAATAAATATATACTAAACTAACAACAGTATTTCATTGCACTGACCCATCCAGTGCTGCTTTAACTACTATTCTGTAAAGGAAAATAGCCAAGAAATAAATTTGTCGTATGTGGAGCAAAGAAATGTTAAAGACAGCTAACCATGCAAACAGAGCATGACTCTGAAGTCTGCTGTAGTCTGCAGTGCAGCCCTTAAATAATGAGAAGTTGGGAAAATAAACTATTTGAGGAAAGAAACACTTTGTTTCTTCCATATGAGGTTATTTGAGTTCCGTCCAAAGCAGATTCCTGAAGAGGTATAAAATTCTCATGTTGCTAGAACATGTTGTTGTGTTTCTAGTGCACTGATCCTCTTTAAGCTTAGCTTTTGTTTTAGTGAAGATCACAGGAGCATAAAAGTGTTTTCCAATCTTGATCATGTCCATATAAAAGTTAAATTTTCTTTTTACGTGATGAGGAAAGGGTGGAAGGCTTGGGTTCAAATTTGACTTCAATTTTGCTCATTACTACTAAAAATTAGTTTTGAGCTTTGACCAAATGTAGACGATTATCTTGTGAATGAGATGGGGAACGTTGAAAGCAGAGGCAGTAGATGTATGCCATTTCATACAGTTTGCTAGTCATTACAGGGGTTTATTTACTATACTAGCATATAATTTTTGTGTACTTTCTCCTGTATTTCACTTCCAGGCAATGCAGCGCTTGTTCTACGAAGCAGGCTGAAAGTGAAAGTAGTAAAAGAGCACCGAGAGAAAATGACGGTACAAAATGGTATAGAGGAGAATGGAGTCATGTCTACAAACATGGAGAAAGAAGTGGGCAAGCAAATTATGCAATACCAGGTCAGAGGGCAAAATAAACAAAAGAGTTAGTGTGCTGTTTGTGAATTGCTTTGTACTTGATTTATTTTATCTTTCCCCTTTTCATTAGTTAACTTGCATTAGCCCAGCAGTGTGGGACTGATCTGTATTGCTCTCATTCACAGTATGTGTACTGAATAGTGAGGAAGTGGAGTGCATCATTGCTTTATGCAATCATAAGTGCTAATGTTGCACTTTTCTGTACTAATATTTTCCTTCTATTTTGCAAAAAAAGTATTAGTTCTAAAATGAGACATCTTAAAGATTTTGTAAGTGAAAGTAAACCCCCATGTTGTTATGCATGTTAAGCGTGTTGTTAGTAGCCAGCTTCTGGAAATAATTCTTGACTTCTACAAACTTCAGCTGGTAATTGCTGTGACAGAAGCGTGAAGAGAGTCTGATTTGGCAGGTGCTAAATCTGCCTGCATTTTTCAGAGGTCTGGAAAGCATGTTTCAGCTTGTCATTTATTACATTGCCAAGTCAGCAATGGTGTATAATATAATAGTGTATAATAGCTGCTGTAATACTGATTTCATGGCAGGTCCTGAATGAAGTTGTAGTGGATCGTGGTCCTTCTTCTTACCTTTCCAATGTAGATGTCTTTCTAGACGGACACCTGATAACAACAGTGCAAGGAGATGGTGAGTCTGCTTCGTGAGGTAAATGGCTTATTGATTTGTGTGTAGACTGTTGCTGTTTTACTGGAGGATTTTCTTAGGTGGAAGCAAATCTCAAGCTTCAGTTCACTGGCGACAGCAAACATTACTGGGCAAAGTGTGGGTGTGTTTATTCATTGGTAACTAAACATTTCACAAGGAAGCGTTGAAGGGTTGTGAGCTTTGTGGACTTGAAGGCGGGCAATGGTTTCTTTGGGTATGAGAGGTTAGGGCTAAAGGCAAGAAATAGCTCAGAAAAAAAATTGCTTGGATATCTGGGATTTGCTGGAGTTGAGGAATCAACTCATGAAATAGAGGATTTAATCTTTAAAGCTCTTGCCCTTAAAAAGTGAACATCACTGTTACAAAGTTGTGTAACCTGAGATGTAGAAGTTTATGCAACTCACATGAAGCCATAGAACAAAGTTGCTGTGCCAGGATTAGGAGAGAGTCTGGCTTTTTGCATTTTAGACTGCAGATCTCCTGTGAAATACAAGTTGATACCTTCTCTGCTTCATTTTCCTAACAGTGCTATTTCTTAGTTGTCTTCTAAAATAACACATTGATTGTAATGCTAATGCAAGTGAAATTTTTGCTCCTTTCACAGGAGTCATTGTCTCCACGCCGACTGGTAGCACCGCGTATGCAGCTGCAGCAGGAGCTTCTATGATTCATCCAAATGTTCCTGCAATAATGATCACCCCAATCTGCCCTCACTCATTGTCTTTCAGACCCATTGTTGTTCCTGCTGGAGTGGAACTCAAGGTTAGCTTCTGTCATGTTATTTCTCTTTCTAAGTTAAAAACCTCTGTACTAAACCTGTGTGGTTTGTTACTGCACTGTTATGGGCAGATTACAAATTTCAGTGCACCTATAAAATTGTGAGGAGTCAATTCTGTGCTCAGAGGGAAGGTGGAGAAGGTGTTTGTTTCTTGCTCTTGAAAAGCAGGTTTTGGACCTGGATTTAAGTTCTTTTCTCTTTTTCAGATTATGCTCTCCCCAGATGCCAGGAATACAGCATGGGTTTCATTTGATGGAAGGAAGAGACAGGAAATATGCCATGGAGACAGGTCAAGCCTTTTTTTTTCTTTTCATTGTAGCATCTCTATAAATAGAAGATTTAGAAGTTTATGCACTTCTAATTCTCTAACATCTGTCAAAAGGGTTCCTGGCAGTGAAGAAACAAGCTTTTGTGAACCCTAACACCACTTACTGCATGAACTGCACTAAAGTGTTTAATTCCTAACTTGAACTTTTTAGATTTTCCTATGAAAGTGTTGCTCAAGTCAGAACAGAAAGCAAGTAAAATGTTAAAAAACATTGTTAAATATTAAAACATTGCATACTTGGCAAGGAAAATGGACATGCCTTTAGAAAATTGGCTCTCAATAATGCCACATGGTTTGAACTGTTTGACTTTAGTGAATGATTGTGGTCAGTTGTAGTGCTGTTTTGCCTTGAGTGAGCAGAGTGCAGCGTGTGAAGTTTCCTCAGTTTTTATGTGGTGGCTGATCCTAATGGGAGGTGATTTTGGGCAGCTGTGTGTTATGTGACTGGTAGACTCACTATTCAGGATGACTTCTTTTTTTCTTCTTGGTCTATACAAGTTGCCAGGCAGGGAAATGTAGAGCTGACATGACACTCCATCTTGAACTGTTTGTATTTCCTCTGAGGCCAAAAGATTTATCAAATAGACCAGCAGACCAGTAAGGATTCAAACGTGAGATTTAGCCCTTTGTTAGATGCTTGACTTGTTAGCGCTGTTGCTCATGGTCAAAATTCGAGCAGGCTGAGGTGGTAACTTATGTTTTCTTTGGCTCCGAGTTTTTGATGTGAAGACCTGCAAAAGGCTGCAGGGCATTATGGAGTGGGTTCAATAGTCTCACTGTGTCAAAGAATGCTGTTCACAGTGCATCTGTTAACTATTTTAAACCATATGGTCACTCTTTAGATGAGCTTACAGACTTGGATTTTGCTTTATTTTGGAAACTCCCTGTTTTAACACACTGGCTGAACGTTGCACTACCTTAGCTTGTGAAGAGAAGATCAGTTGTTTTAAAGAAATGGTTTTTCATTGCCCTTGACTGACTGGGGTGTTCCTTTGTTGTTGCAGTATTAGCATCACTACCTCTTGCTATCCCCTTCCTTCGATCTGTTTCCGAGATCCTGTGAGCGACTGGTTTGAAAGCTTGGCTGAGTGTTTACACTGGAATGTTCGGAAGAAGCAAAATAACTTTGCTGTTGAAGAAGAAGAATTTTGAGTGTCTACATCTAACAAGACTCGTGGGAATGGAAAGTGGCAGTATCTCTTCTGTCTGCTTGGGGGGTTTAAGTTTTTGGCTAACAAGTGTGGTCACCGTCTCGGATGTGTATAGTGATTATAGATCATATCTGCCTGATCTACTGATGGCTGGAAATTGTTGTGCTTCTTCCTGTCCACCAAGAGAGGAATGGAAGAAATTAGACTCTGATTGTTGTAATCCAGTTTGAATTTCCTTTAAATGAGCAATTTGGAAATGTTTTTTTTGATTGGTGTTGACAACAGCATCAGTAGATTTGATTGTAATCTATAACTTACCAATGATATGGTAGGCTGAATGTAGACACATAACGGGAAAGTGGCAGTAAAAAAGTGGCATTAAAATAGTCTGGTTAATTTGGTATATTTGTAATTCTATGCATATAAAGACTCTAAGAAATTTTCTTTAAATAAAAAAAAAGCTCCTCTTTGTTAGCTTAAATGTGTCTTGCTCAGAAGAGCTCCCCATCAAGACAGCACTGAAAATACTTTATCCTTACTTGTGAATGTGGCACACTGTGAAGAACCACCCATGAAGAATGTGGTTTTTTAATGAATAGATGGAACCAGTAAAAAAAGTATATATATTTTCTTTAAATACATGTATATATGTATCTCTTCTGCCCATATGAGCAGTGTTAGACCCTTGGCTGTCATCACTGTGTAAATCCACAAATAGTGTGGATGAGCATGGGCGTCGTTGGTTGTTACAGTGATCTCTGTTTCTGTAGCTGAGCTGCTTTGTAGCTCTGCAGTCCCTGTTGGTGGGAATCATCAATATGTTGTTTTTTCTTATTTTTGTTTTGTTCTCTGGGATAAAATGGTGGCATTTAAAAAAAAAAAAAAAGAATTCTCCCAGTGTTCAAGAAGAATCTGGGCTTCAATTTCAGTTCTAGTCTAGTTCTAGTATTATCTTGAAGGAAAAGAATATCCTATACTAAGCCTTGAATGCCCTCAACCTCCATAGACACCTTCCAGCTCTTGGTGCTGAGTAGAACAGAAAGGGATACTGCATTGGAAGGCTGATAAACGAGAGGACACATTCCCAGTAGAGTAGCAACGGTGCCTTCAGCACACTCAAGATATTCTGAGTCTCGTATTTACTTTTTTAAGATGCTTTCAAATGTTTCTAACTTCTCTATGTACATATTTTATTGTATGTGCTTTTATGAAAGAAAAACAAAACCCAACAGAAATCCAGTTGGGGAAGAAAGGGTTTGTACTGTACTTTAACTGAAAAAATCAAACCCAAGTATAATGTTTACATTTATGTTCTCTGTGACGCTGTCTCATGATCATACTATCCAAACTTCAGCATTTTCAGTCTTGCTGCATTGGTCATTAAAGGAATGGACATTATCTGTTCAATTTAAGCCTGTGGCATAATATTGTGGAGGAATTAATTTACTAATTAAGGTAGGATTTCCTTGGAAGCAGAATGAGAAGCTCTGTTAAACTTTTCATGAGTGTCTTATGTTGTTCATGTGGTCCAAAGTGGTAATGGGAAATGTATTCATTTCCAAACTCTGCATAACCTGCTGTCCTCCAATGATTTAAATAATGTCTCTTCCATTTGGTCTGTCTAATTTTACTAAATCCAGGTAAGAGCACTTTTCCGTGAAGGAGACACAAAATCTTTGTTAACAACACAAATAACAATGAAAATGTGTTAAGTTAAATTAGTACTTAGTTTGTAAATTTTGTAAAATAGAATATTGGTTTGATTTGGTCTAAACAGGCACATTTTGTGATATCTTGGAGGATATCCAGATAGCTTTTGGGATTTATCTTTCACTTGAATCTGCAGTAATTGTTTTATCACTGTTTTGAAGCTGCTTACGGGTTTCCTAGGGGGAGTATTCAGTTATTAAATAACTGTTTACTTTTTGAACTGTAGAAGTGTGACTTTTTGCTTTGAAACTATTTTATTTAAACATGCAATAATTGAGGAAAGGAACAGGGTAGAGTGGCTCTAGAAATGTATTGTGAAGTGAAAACCAAGGAGAACAGGCATGCTAGGAAGCAGAAATCATTTTGCGGAGGTGAGGCGAAATGATTAACGAGCCTTATCTAGTATTTTTTTAAAGAAAAACTATATTCAGCACTTTTTATTTATGCTTTTTATAATAGTAAATCTATTATTGGCTAAATTGCCGAACTTTAATTTTCAGAGTGCATAGTTCATGAAATCTGTAATCGAAACTTACCGAACTACTTTCTCTCGATTAGATCTAGATTAGGAGTTGTCTTTGATTTTATCACGTGCTGCAATTGCATAACTGGCTTTGAGGCTTCTGCAGTTTGGCTTGTACAACTCTTGCTGCTTGATACCGATCTCGCTGGGATCGCTGCGCAGCCAGGTGGGGAGCTGCGGTTACTGAATAAAGGAGAGTCAGGACTTCAGGATTTGCTTTTTCTTCAAGAAAAAGCTGCGTTGATTAGAATTGTAGGAGCTGCTTTATATCAAAACTCAGCCCAAGTTGAGTTAATATATTACAGATTTATTGAACTGTACAAAGTCCCTTTTCGAGGCCTTTAATCCGCAAACCCGCGATTCACGAGGAAGCTGGGGAGGTTTAAACAGAGTTTTGCATATTTGACTGCTTGAAGTGTGGGTGACTTTTGTTCAAACCACAGCTGAACCAGAAAAAGCTGTAACGTAGGCTTCGTTATATTGGCAATAAAAGCTTGTTTTGCTGATGTAGCTTACTCAGAGTAACTTGTTTAAACTGTACTGGTAAAAATAAGGGTTTGCTGATTAAGAGCAATGTTTCTAATATAAGGATTTGTAAATGTCATGGTACCTGCAAATCCTTTGCAGGCTACAAAGGGCCAAAGTGGACACCTGGATATTAATTTGGTGGGGGTTTTTTAAAAAAATAAGTTCTCTAGGAGAGAGTTTAAGAAGTTATTAACCACTGGTGTAGTATGGAATAAAGCAGTGTACTGAATTTTTAAAAGAGGAAAAATCCTGTTACATATTGTTAATGCTTTGAAAACTTGTTTTAAATATTGTTGAAAACAAATATTTTTCAATCCTTTCAATAAAATCTTTTTGTAAAGTTGGATTTGTAAAGCAGCATTTTGACTGTTGAGAATATAAAATGACATCTACACTGTGACTTGCCTGGGAGGCAAATGTCCAGGGTGGGGTTCCAATATGTGGTCTCATGGAACTGGAGTATCTCTTCTCTAGGAACATACCTAAGGCTTTTCTGAATGTATATGAAGTCTTTTCTCAAAAGCTTCAAAATAAAAGCTGGGTTTGCTGTGCAAGTTGAAACAAATCTTCTGTACAATGAGTTGGGCTACATTAGTTACTTTTTTGGAGGCCCAAGAGTAGAAAAGTGAGGAATGATGTATTTAAGGACCACAATCTGAGATAATCTCAGATTATTTGGATACCTAGTAAGTTTAAGAGAGAAAATGTGGTTTAAATGCCCATTCCTCACACTGATCAAGTTTTAGATACTCCCGCCATGAGAGTAGTGGCTGATGGTTATGATTGAACCTTATTATTTCATAATTAATCTGTAGCCTGTTCTGACAATTCCCGCATCTCAAATGGTTGATGGATGTGAGGAAGCATCTTCTGCAGGTACTGTAGCTGCTTTTAAATGGAATTTATTTGCTTTGCAAGGTACCTTAGAAACAGTTTTCCATTTTCTCAAGCCTGGCAAGTGACAAACTCATGCTGTCCATGGCCAGAACAATAACCCACTGTTTTTGTGACAGGGTCTCTCTGTTGTGTAGGCATAAAGCAGGGGAGTGGGCACTGGCACTGCCAAGGACTGGAGCCTGCATTTACAGATTCCTCTTTGGAGGGAGTTTATATGCAGTTTGGTAGTCCTGTCTTGTCTGAATGAAGGGTTCTTACTGTTTTCTGTTTAAATGGGCCAGTTCTAGCATTTAGAGCTGTAATCACCATAGTTTGTTGAATGAGCAGAAAATATTCTCCACCCCCACACACAGTCTTTCCAAGCTGAAGTATCAAAAACTTTGGCACAAAATCAATTTGGCTGGGCTGATTAAAAAAAGGCTGTATCAATTTATCCTGGGTTTTAAGGGTAAAAAGAACTTAAAGTAGCCAAAGAAGGGGAGTTCTGGCCATAAACCTGCGTGAAGGCTGAGGCAGTCTTTTTTCTGGTTTTACTCTGCCCTGCAGTGCATCTGCATGAGAAGCTGAGATGGATGTGGGTACCAACATGTGGTTTAGATTGTTCACATAGGAATTGGATGGCAGGATGGATTACAGCCATCTCGGGAAGCACAAAAACATCTCGTACTGGATGTGGAGGTCAACACAGCTTGTACTTGCTGTTGCTGTTCCCTGAAATACTGAATTTAATTTAATCACAGTCTCCCTTTCTTTGCAGCACCTCTTGACAGCATCATGCTCCTCATGCAACTGAGGGATGACTTCCTGCATTGCGAATGACAGGAGTGGGAGAGAAGCACACAGCATTTACAGGTATTGGGATGTGTTTCATAGGAACATGACTATGTCCTGAAGACAATATGAAATAGCCATACTGATCAATGGCTTGTTCTTGTGGGGCACAGGGCTGCAAGACCTCGATGTTCTTCCTTACTTTGCCAAGTTATTTGTCTCTGTGCTCTGTCCTCCCAACTTGTCTGGAATCCAAACTAGCATTTGCACAGCAGCTCGAAGCTGTTTTAAGAGCAGTCATGAGCACAAAGGGGAAAGAGTTTGGTCTTGGTGCTGCAGATGATGACAGGATTGGAAGGGGCCTTAAAGCCCATCCAGTTCCAACCCCCTGCCATGGGCAGGGACACCTCCACCTGGATCAGGGTGCTCAGAGCCCTGTCCAGCCTGACCTTGAACATCCCAGGGATGGGACAAATGTTTTCAGCTAATTTTGACCAAGTACAGATCTCCTATAAGACCGAAGTCTTCCCTCACTGGTCCTGCTCTAGGCAAGTCCTGCTGCATGTTTGCTTGTTTTAGAAAAGGATTGAATATGCTTAATCGAGTCCCTCCGTTTCAGCAACAATTCATAGTCACATTTTGACTTGTGGAATGAAGTCAGAGTCATCAGCTGGTGTTCTCGTGCTTTCTCTTGATGTTGTCAGCTTTATGCAGCCTGATCGTAGATGTTTAACCTCTTCATGCCTCCACTGTGGTATCTATAAACCAGATTTGTCTCAGGTTTAGAAGGCTGGGATGAGAAATTTTGTTTCTATAGAGGTTCTGAGATCATCCCTGTAAAGTTCCCTAATAAGCTGCAATGAGGAATTTTAATTGCTTTTTGCAGTGAATACCTGCAAGTTGAGGATGTATCCGTAGAGGAACATAACAGCAATGTACACAGCACAGGGGAACTGCAGTTCCAGCCTCTTCCAGCCTTGGTTGGTAAACAGGCTTCCCATTGAACTCATGCTGCTGATAGGAGAAATAATTATCCATGCACAAACTGTGTTTATATTTTATTAAAAAATGGATAGCCAGTAGCTAAAGTCTCCAATTAATAAACCACCAAATTTTTAAATTAAAATATTAAAGGCTTATTTTAACCAGTCAGCCTTGGATATGGAGTGGCACATTGGTTAGGTGCACTGTAGGAAGGCAGAAGATTATGTTGTGTAGCTGGGATTTAAAGAAAAAAAATGGGAACATTCTGAAGTCAGAGGAGTTGGAAGAGCCGTGGGCTTTTTGCTGGGGTTGAGCCATCACACTGCCAATGGAGATCAGGGAACAAAGCTGCCATCAAAACAACTTCAGGGCTTCACCTCTGCTCAGCAACAAATCTGAGCTGAGAAATGATGTCAGGGCAATCTACTTCTAGACTTGATAATAAAAGATGGGTGTGCAAATTATTTCATTATGTTTGTGAATATCCAGAAAACAGCATTTGTAATAACAACGCTCTCTGCTCACATGCACATTGTGAACCTCCTGCAGTTACAAAGCAACATCAGGAAAACAAGGAGTGAAAGATGCACTGTCCTGTCAGCAGAACTGACTGAACTGAGAGGATTACTGTTAATTTCCCAACCACCCTTTGCTTTTTGTACTAAGTTACCAGCAGCACTGCTGTCGTTCCCTAGCACGATACAAACCAAGAAAGGTAGAGGTGCCTCTGTGAACCTGACCCATCATCTTACACCCTGAACGCAAGGACTTGATCAGAACGTCCCCAGCTATGAGTTCACTCTGGGAGCTGCAGATGGAACAAGAGGAGAGTGCTCAGGAGTCAGTCCTTCCGTAGGAAGAAAACACTTTCACCCTTGTGCTGAGGGAGGTGCTGGGTTGCCCCAGTGATAAGTGCTTTATCTCTTATTACAGTGCCAACAAACGCCCAACGCTGGAGTTTGTTGGGCTTGCACTATCTCTTATTTTGGCTACATTGGGATCAACAGCCGGGGTGCTGCCCAAGAAATGCTTTCAAATATAACAACTTGTGGCCCTGCAGATGCTCTTGGCACCACTTGAGACTTCTTGTGAAGGAGGGGAGGCATTTTTGAGGAGGGTTGTGCCTTGTACTGGAAGAATTGTTGCATCTTTCCCTAATCATTCTGGACACTTTACCAGTTGCAGAGATTTCCAGGGCCTCTCCCTTTAACTATCAGTTCAAGAGCACTTTGACATGGTTCTTGTCAGGAAAGTTGATCCTGAAGAGGTTGGGCGTGCCTGATGCTCTCATGTATTCCAACAGGAGCTGTGATCAAGAGGGAAGGGGGGATGCTCAGGAATGAGGCACCACATTTTGGGCCCCGGGATCCAGTAATGAAGAGGAAACCTCCAGCCTTGCTCCCCATTATTGAGGAAGTAAGTTTGATAAATTACCATGTAAAGCAGGTAGATGAGATAAACTGCTTCAGGTACTTTCTGACACAGGAAAATCCACACTAGGGGATTAGTTTATTTTAAGATCTGTAAAATAAGGTGAGATATGCACAGCTTTGTAACTCATTGCTGTATACTCTATATTGAATTTTCATTAGCATTGCAAGTGTTGGTTTAGCTGAGTTCTCACTTGTAACTTTGCTCTCCACTTGCTTTCTCTACCTATGTTTTTTTAGCAGGAAATACAGTCTCTGTTTTCCACTGAGCTGGGCCAGGAGTGATGGTGGTGAGATCAGAACTGGTTTTTCATGGGCCCATCCTGACAGCTGTGACCGGTTTGAGCCATCTCAGCATCCTCTTAGCTCTGACTCCCAGTACTTACATACAAGTCCCAGCCAGCTTACAAGGAGAAACACTGGCTCGTCTTGAGTTACATCGACCTTTTTCTTTGGGTACACTCACATTTTCTCTAACAAATGAATGTTTTCATAGCTAACAGACTGAAAGTGCTCTGTGACTTTTTTCGTCACCTGTGTTTCTACTACAGAGGGTTAAAGTCACTGAAAACTAGAATGTGGGAGGAAGACGAGGATTTAACTGTCATAAAACCTTTGTTTCACAATTACCCTTGGTTCTTGGGAAAGGAGAAATGATGGACAGCTTTCCAGCAGGGAGCAACTTTCAGCAGTCCTGAGCTGGAAGGGCAAGACTGAACAAATGAAAGAAAACCAGCTGAGTCACTTGGAATAAAGCAGTGACTGCACCAGTGCTAAGGTAAGATTTGATGCATCTGATCAACCACAGATTTCCCCCCAAAACCTATACTGGTCCGTGAATGAACTTCTATGAAAGCATGAAGGAAGATTGTTCTCTGCCATCTCTGCTGTCATCTCTGTAGTACTGTGCAGTGCTTCTCTTAGGATAAGGACAAAAGGGAAGGGATAACAAAGGCTGAGAAACAGGAGGAGGGGTAAAGAGAATTAGAAATTAATGGGAGAAAAGAGAGAAAATAAATTCAAATAAGAATACAGGAGAACATGGATATAAGTAGAAGAAAAATAATGAATAATCCCCTGGCATGAGCATCAACCAAGAACTGAAGGAGCGTGAGGTTTAGCTGTGCTTTCAGGTACTGTGGTTACCAGTGTGAATGGGGCATGTCCAGGTTTTCCCTCCTATTATGCTTGTACTTTCTGGTGGATTATGTATGTCTCCATACCTTTCTTAGGTAACAACCTCATGGCAGGAGGAGTTTCCAAGAGCATCAAACCAGACCATGATATGTGTTTTTTTACTGCTGCAACATCTGCCAGAAGCCGATTGTGAAACACTTGGCTGAACAGGGTAAGGAAAGGGAGTTTCTACTGTGACCCTTCTGTCAAACTGCCTACACACCCCAGCCTAAGACTGAATCATTTTTACCTTGAATGCAAAGCTCCCAGACTCTCACGAGGCGTATCCACCTTTTCTAAGTTGCTGTTGCTGTGCGATGCTGCAGGTTACTGAAATACAGCACTCAATCTTGTTTTTCCATTAATGTTACACTTGCTGTTTCTCAGTTAGACAAAAAGCTGTTCACTTCTTCCAGTGGAGAAAACAGTTATGGATCTTGATGGGTAAAAAGTAGCTTTCAAGTAGTTCTAGGGTAGACAGTTTTGAGCAAAGGGCCCTGGCCCAGGTTGCCCCAAGAAATTGTGACTGCCCCATCCCTGGAGGTGTTTAAGGCCAGGTTGGATGGGGCTTTGAGCCCCCTGATCCAGTGGGAGGTGTCCCTGCCCATGGCAGGGGGTGGAACTCAATGGGCTTTAAGGTCCTTTCCAACCCAAACCATTCTGTGATTCTATGAGACCATCCAAGTGAAGCACCTCATTCTTTTCTTAAAAAAACCTGCCTCTGTTGATGCCTAAAGACTTATTTTGTAAGCACAGTGCTTGGTGCTAGCTCCATTTTTAGCAAGGAAAACAACCAAAACACTTGGAAAGCTGTATTTCAGCTGTCAGGAATTTGTCCGAATGGCTAAAGTAAATAACCAAGGAGCCTAAAAATACCCAACAAACCCCAAATCCCCTAAACTCCTTCCTGGTAATAAAAGATTTACATATCTGATGCATTTTGGCCCTGATCCTGCAAATCTCAGCTCTCAGGAGGAAGTTCAGTCTGACTGACATGGAAAACTACATTTCAAGTTCACAAATCCTTACGTTACACTGAAAACTGTCACTTTACCTTTCAAGAAGCTGCCCCAATAAAGGACTACTCATCTTTATGGTGTGGTTTCCTAAGAACACAGGGCCTGGTATGCAAATCGAATGGGCAAATTCCACTTTCCTGCATCCTCCTGGCTTGGTTGCCATCTCTACTATTGAAGAATAATTTTTGGATGACTTCACCACAAGCAACCTCCTTCTCACCTTTGTGGTAAAAGTGCAACCACAAAGGGAAGGACTTCTGAGAAGCACGGCAAGCGGAAGTTTAACTACACATCTTTAACTGCAAATCTTAGTAATGGGTAAAATATGGTCCTTGTAGTATGTTTTATGGTTACGAAATGCAAACAAGACAGTCTGGAATTGCAGTACTTTCTGCTTCCTTGCAGCAGGTTACCTCAACACTCTTAAAAACACATCACTGCCTCTATGGAGCAGTGGAGCTCATGGCCATGTCCTTGCGAATAGAGTTGAGATTCCAGTTCTGTTCATAGGTCAGATCCACATAACTTTATGCCAGACATTTTATAAATGGAAATCTGAAGCAGAGTAGGTGAAGTGAAGGATATCTTCTGCAGTAAAGTTATTTGTGCATAAAGTTATTTGATATTTGTATTAGTTTCAGGTACTGACATAAAGAAACCCCAGGAATAGCTCAGAGAGGCAGATTTGCAGTCCCACAGATGCACATTTTGTTATTCAGTGATAGGAATAATTCCACCTGGTTTTTTCCATGCCTTTACCATGGATGCCTCGTGTTTCTGAGATTTTCAAATCCAACATGTGGAGAAAAGCAAAGTTAATTAAAGCTAGGGGGCTAACCAGGAGTTTTGGCTTTTGCTCCTCAGGGAGAACTGTGAAGCTGACAATGGAACCCAGCATCATGAGCAAGATGGGAAGAACAAAGACAATGAGCTCCTGGCGATTCTCCTGCAGGATTCCTCTAGTCACACAGGATACACAAAAAGCTGGGAAGGAGAAGGAAAGGGCTGTTACCAGGTGAACACAGTTTGCATGCAATGCAGTTCCTCCATGTGCCTGATCCCCGTGACAAAATGAAATTATCATGATTGCGTAACTGTGGCTCCTTGGTCAAGAGTGTAACTTTATTCTTACCAAGGAGCCTGAATCAGGCACTTAAAATGAGTTCTCTCCCCTGTGGTTAGCATGTAAGAAATTACATCATTTGTTAGATTGTTAAATTACTTGTGAAGTAACACTTTGAAAATGGCAACTTATTAGCTATGCAAATTAACTGGCCATGGTAGGTTATTTTGTTAATACTGTATTGACCGTTATGTTAAATAGTGTATGAAGCAACACCATTTTTATTGAAGAACTGAAATGACATAATTTTCCCAGTGAGAGTAATTCAAGTGACTAACAGGTCATTTCCTACTCTTACACATCCTCTGCAGTTTTGTTTCTGTGGTTCTGACCACTGCAAATGGCTTCTGTGCTGAGCTGCACTTAGGCTGAGTTCCCAACAGCTTATTTTTGTTGTGGAAATTTTGAAACACTCCACCCCACAAACTGCAGTCCGGAAAATAAACCCTTTGGGAAGGTTCTGAGTTAGGTTTTTATAAAATACATCAAACCCCACCACTGGCTGTCACGGTTGGACTCTACACATTTGTTTTGACAAAGCCTAAGTAAGGAAAAGCCTTTCCTTTTATAAAACCAGGAATCGGTGCTTTGTTCTTATATAGGATGCTCCTGCAAACATCAGTTAATTGTTATCATAAACAGAGTAGCAACAGATTTATTTTTTCAGAGGACAACTTCCTGGATTCTGCACATCCAATAATCTGGCTTCGCTGGGTTGGGACGTGGGACAATGTGTGGCAGAAGTTTTCAAAGTAATGTAATAACTTCCGTCTCTAAACAAACCTTCTAGTGAATGAACTTCCCTTTCACTTTTATTAACGGAAAATGATTGGCAAATTACAAGGGAATCGTGATTTTTTTGCATGTTTATGACCTTGGGGTAAGATTTAGGACAGTATTTCCTTGTTTTGCACATTCAGCTGCCAAATCAGAACAAGTCTGTACAAATAACTTGAAAAGAAACTTTTGTTCTGAGCGTTAAGATTTCTGCAGGGGTAGCACATGCATATTTCTGAAATAAAGGCCATCCTGTTGGTTTTGGCAGGTGAACATTTTTCAACAAATTAAATCCCAAACCCTCTTTAAAATAGATATCTCTAGTGGTAAAGTCAAGAGATTGCTACAGCCAGGGCATCTATTTTTCTTTAATGAATGATTATCAGTTCTGTCCGTCTCTGTCTACCCTGGTTTTGACATAGCCATGGAGGTCAGCTTACAGATCTTTGAAACCTCAAAGTCAGCCAGTCATGGGTTTAACATGTTCCTTGAATGATGTTATTTTTACTAATATAGTCAAACAACAACTTTTGTTTACATTAAAGCTTTGCAGTCTGAAGGAATGTGTTACAAAACTCTGTTTTTCCTGATTTAGCCAGTGGTTTGAGAGGCGGGCGCTTCTTCCTCTGTGCGTGGCAGCACAGGACACTAACTAGGATCAACAGAAGGTGGGAGGGGGAAAATAGATTAGCAAGCATGCAGCTTCCCCATGTATAACATCATGTGATGAATTGGGTTTATTATGAAGGTTCTTCATTTTTCTCTGAAGCACAGAACAGCGGTTGCTAACAGTGACAGATCGGCGGCACCGATCTAACGCTGCAGTTTTTGTGGGTGTGCTGAGCCTTGTGTGAAAAGCTGCTAATCAAACCAGAGTTTGGGAATAAAAGTATTGTTTGTATGTGTCTAATTATAGAATCTGGAACAAATCTGTTGTCTTTGTTCCCTCTAGGTGGAAGCGTGAAAGCTGGACAGCAATGGCTGCTTAGGGTTTCTGTGTCCTCATACACGAGGTGCTACACCTGCAGTCTGTTTTTGGCCAGTGAGCCAACAGCCAAAACCTGCTCAAGCCACCGAAGAGGACTTCCTTACACATATATATAATATATATATAAAATATGTATGTATCTTATAGTTGCATTTATTTTCATATTTCAGTTTAATTTCTATTTAATACAAATAGACCCAGGAATAGGAACTAAAGTTTCTACTGAAGCCCGAATTGGAAATATCCAAGGAAGTTTGGATTTTGCTTTGAGCGGGATAAAAATTATTAGACAAAAAAAAAGCTCTTAAAAAATGAGGTTCTTATTTTTATTAAAATACTTAAGGTGAAGCAACATCCTTGCAGGAACTTAACACAGAGAGATGACTGAAGACTTTCTTGTTTCAGATCATGTTGGACTTCTTGCCATGTAAGAAGGTGCCTTGAAACCAACTCTTACACACCTCGGGTGTAAGCACGGCTCCTGTCGGGTGGATGGTTGAGGACAGCCCTTGGACAGCTGAACTCCCCAGCGTGATGCAGCACAGACATCAAACCGGGAACCAGTAAGCTCCCTCTGAACACTCAGTGCAGCTTCCCTAAAGCGATTGACTGTCCCAAAGCAAACTCCCTGCCACGCCTGCCCAATGGCACACCAGTGAGAAAGCCAATTGCAGTGACACTTCCCCAAACTGGAATATTTTTTCCCCCCTGTTTACACGAGTGGCTTCTGGATGACACCGTATCCATTACTGATGCCTGAAACGCTACTGGAAAAAGCAACACTGGCAACAGCATCTCCCTCGTTAGTGCTAAACCGGAGGAGATCCTGTGTGTGACGTAACCGCAGGGCGGCGGCGCTGCAGCGCCCATGGGGATGGGGCCAGCGCAGACCACGCCCCCACAGGAAGGGCGGGGTTGGCACGCTCAGGGGGCGGGGTTAGATCAGGCCACGCCCACAACGAAGGGCGGTGGTCATCGTTGTGCGGTGCTAATACACCCCGCCTATAGGGGGAAAGGGCGGGGGTCACCGCTCAAGGGGCGGGGCTGTCTCGGGGTGTGCGTTCAGGGGGCGTGGTCATAGTAAACCACGCCCCCGTGAGGCCAGGGCGCGGCAGCGCGGGGCCGGGGGCGCCGCTCGCGGGGGGAGCAGCGCAGGCCACGCCCCCGCGGGCAGGGCAGCGCGCGCGTTCCCGCGCTGTCGGCGCCGCCCGCTCGCGCTGCGTTCCGTGGCCTGCGGTAACGGTGCTCGCGCTGGCTGCGGCCGCCGCGCTTCCGGGGCCGCCGGGACGCCACTTTCCCGTCCCTCTGCCTCCCTCTCTCCATCCCCTGCGCCCCGCCGATGTTCCCGCCGGCAGCGATGGAGAGGTCGGCCCGGAACGGCGCTCCCGGCCCTTTACTTCCCGCAGCCGCCGCTCTGTAACCCCGCTTCCTTCCTTTGTGTCCTAAACGCCCGAGGAGGGAGGGGAGGCCCGGGATGCGGCGCTGCTCCTGGGAAAAGGGGATGCCGGGTTCGGGGATGGAGCCCCGCACCCTCCCGGGGCCTGAGGTTTGCAGCCGCGGTCCCGGTGTTGGGTTGGAAGCGTCTCGGGTGCCGTCGTTATCCCGTTAATGCTCCCAGCCTGCTGGGTGCAGCATCCCCGGCACTGCCGGCCTTGGACGTGGGGGCCGGGTGAGCCCTTGCACAGCCGAAGGTGCAGAGATGGGCGCAGCCAGCCCCGGGGACTCGAGCCCCGTCCCTCCAGCGCTTCCAGCAGTTCAAAGCTTTATTTTTCTGTGCGAGGTCTGAAGCTGATCTTACTGAGAGCTTTGGGGGTAGTGTAGGTGTTCAGGGCCAGGTTGGATGGGGCTTTGAGCCACCTGATCCAGAGGGAGATGTTCCTGCCCATGGCGGGGGGGGGCGGAACTGGGTGGACTTTGAGGTCCTTTGCAACTCAAACCATTCCATGTGTCTATGATTGCATGAAGGTATCTGTTTTTATATGCAGGTAGTCAGGAGAAACTGCAGCAGTGGTTTGTTATCTTCACCGTTAGATGGAGGTCATTCCAAAGTCCAGAGCGCTCCCAGTGTGGGGCAGCAGATGCAGTGAGAAACTGCTGGTGTCAGCCGTGCAGCGATGATGGGCAGAGTCTGCTGGGCTGTTTAAGAAATAGCTTCTGACCAAAAGGTATCAGTTTTGAGGTGAGCTGCATCACAAGGGAATTTTCTGTTAGATTTGTTGGAGTACCTCCAACAAATTGACGCTTTCCCATGAATGTATTCCAATCATATAAAGTATTTAGTATGCTCTGTGGGAGACTGTGCGTAACCAGGGCAGATAGTTAAAAAACAGAATCTGTAGTGCTGGAAATGCCATGATTTATTTTCCTGATAAGTCTTGTCTTGGTATAGTATATTGAATTTTTAAAAGACATTGTGTTTCCTCTTTCACGCGCCTGCTTGGTCTCTTGTTGCTGTACGTGTTATGTTGAAGTCTGGCTATATTGTTGGTGTTCTTATTTTTGACAATTTCTTAAAAATTAGGGTTAAAACTACAGTTTGGAAAGAAACTTTAAGTGAATATTATTATGAGGAGTGCTGGCAAGTGTCAGCGATAATATCATTGAAACAATTTAATACCCAAGTTGGTTTAATCTCTTACCTTTTTTATTATAAAATGTGGTTCTGAAGGAACTCTTTTTCTCCTTTTCTGCTTTTAAAGAGGAAGATGAGCAGTTTGCAATCGAACCAAGACTGGGTCCTCTGTTAGATACTGAGGGCAGAGTAAGTGTCTCAATTTAAAACTAGATACTTAACAACACAAGCAGATAACATCTTCATTTCTTTTCTCAGCTTTTAAAAGTCTTCCCAGAAAAGTTTTTTCTCTGCTGCTGATTGAAATCGATGTATTTCTGATTACGTTTTGCACAGCACTGAGCAGAAAGGGAACATGATTTGAATACAGGTAGCCTGATAAATGTGGTGTCCTAAAGCCTTGAGGAGTTGTTGAGTTGGTAATTAGCTACTCCTTGTAGGTCGAAATTTGAGACTCTCAAAGCCTGCCCTCCATATTTTTTCCACCTTTAATACCACATTTTTTAGCTAACGTACATAAAAGTTGGAGAAGATACAAGGCAGAGTGTAAAATGCAGTGCGTGCTGCTCGCTCCTGTGAGCTGAAAGATTGAATGTTTGCGTGCAATCCAAGAGAAGGGCTCTGCCAACCACTGCCACGTTCTCAGCTATTGGTAAACATCAGCTGGGGGTTGGTCTTGAGGGAGGAATTAGTTCCAGATGGAGAACTCTTTCAGCCCATTTAAGACTTTCCAGTTGATTTAAGACAGCAGGTCAGTAATTTAGGGGAGTAATTTTGTTCTTATTTGCTGTTCGGCTTCGTGCCATCAGGAATCTCTGGTATCAAATATGCGATTGCAGTGCTGCTGAGGGTGGGGGTTTTGTTGTGCTCAATTGCTTTAGTGTTTAATTGAGTGCTATAAACAGAAGAAGTTTTGGTTGCTAACCATTTTGGATGTAAAGGGATATTTTTTTTAAGACCTGAAAAAGGAGGAGGAGTCAAGAAATCTGTTTTTCATAACAAATTCTCTCCCTTTAGCCTGGCTTGTTTTGTCTTGAGTTGGGTTAACACAGGTACAGTGTCAGAGGGGTTGGCACCCTGGTGTGCTGCTTGCATGGTTTCCTGATGAAATGGGAAGAGATGGGGGAAGGGGATGGTGACCATCTGGGCGTGGCTGGAATAACAGAAATAGAGGACACGAGGAATGGAACATTGCAGTATAAAGGAACTGCTGTAGGATACTGAAATGCACAGGATATATATGTTATATTTAACTCCTTAGTACCTCTCTATGATTTATTTTGAGATGGCACATTGGAGATTAAATGCATGAAGGAAATATCGTGTCCAGTTCACTTGTTCATATGCTGACTAGGGCAGGTTCAGTTGCTCCGGTACAGCTCTTGTGGTTTTCCTTACCACTGATGATTTCCTGTGCTACTGTTGTTTGATGCACTGTAGTATTATCTCATTTCAGACAGCTTGGCCAAGATGTCCAGGCATTAACTACCCCCCTAAGATTTACTGTTGAACTGTGTAGAGCACCGTCTCACCCATCCAGCAAACGTGCTTCTGGATACAAGGATCTCAAATATCTTTTCCCCTCGTGTGTGTGTTCATTGAGGAGCAATAGAGGTCCTGTTCTCATTGATCCATCCTGTTTTCTTTTCCTCAGAAGACATAGACTGCAGAATAGAAAGCAATAAATCTGATAGTGTGTTTTAATGTCACTGATCAGCTGCTTGGGTGCAATTTCTTCCTTTCTGAATACGGACTTTGTTAGCATTGTTTTGTTGGCTAAAACTACGTGACTCGACAAGAGTAAAGGTCACTGTGTGGTTTTGTTTTTCACTGTACTCTCCTGCTATAACTTGCCACACTGCTTGTAATTTGTAAAAGGATAAAGTTGCAAGTGATTTAATGCCTTTTTCTGTCAGATCTTTTAAAAAGGCTTTAAGAATTATTGCGAGTACAAATATTGAATTGCAAGCTGCGTGGCAAAGTAAGTGGTGTTGCATTATTTACAAGTAATTAAATAGAGAACAAGTCTGTTTGGAAAGCTCCTGGACATATTTTCTTAGTTTTCTCCCCTTGATCTCATATGTGCAGAGATAACTGTGTTTATGACTAGTGAAGTTATGGTCCTTGATCATTGATGGCTCACTCTGACTTGAGTTTAACAGGTTAATTAGTACCAAGGGTACAGGCTCCTGCCTAGGCTTTTTGGGTTGTGAAGATTTTTCTGTTGAGAGTTTATAAAACCACCTTAGACTGAGATCAAAGAAACTGTAGAATTTTGAAGAGGAGTTAATTATAATTGAAAAGGCTGTGATGACGGGTTAGAGGAGAAAGGAACTTAAAAACATGTGAAGTGTTTTGTGTGTGTGCTATTTCAGCAGAAAAAAATCTGCCTTAGATAAGTTCTTAGTGCTTAATCTTGGTACCATGATAGCAGGGGTGCAAAATCCAGTCTGAAAGACAAGCCACAGCAGCCTTTTTATCTTCCATAAGCTGCAGGTGAAATGCAGTGTCTTTGCTGCACTAGGGATGTAAAATGTCATTACATTCAGAGCTATACACTTATTTCCTTCTTTCTCTTTTTCTTTTTGTCATTCTTAGGCAGAAGGGATGGAGCAGACCCCAAGAAGAAGCACATGAAGTTGGTTTTCATGCAAGATGCTATTTGGAGGACCAAGTCCACCTCTTCAGACCATGGCAGATGAAAGACTAATCACATAATTTTGTTTTGTCCAAATGCTGTTCTGTGCTGAGTCAGTGTTGGTTTTTATTAAGGACAAATATTAGCTTCTTATTGTCAGCATGTCGGCCGTGACAAGTGCTCAGACACCAGAGGAACCTAATCCTCCCCCCATTGAAGAAAAGCCAAAGGGAAAATCACTGTTTGATTTGGGTTCCCTCTTTGCTAACAGGAGTGAAAAGTTTGTAATAGCTAGGAGTGACAGTGTACCAGAGGAGAATGTTCTGAAAATAACCATCACAGAGACCACGGTCATCGAGTCGGACTTGGGCATCTGGAATTCTCATGCTCTCATCTACCTCACTTTGTGGTTTTTCTTCAGCTTTTGCACTCTTTTTCTTAACAAATACATTCTGTCATTGCTGGAAGGAGAGCCCAGCATGCTAGGTAACCCTGCCTTTCTTTAATCCCAGTAAGATATTTGACAATAGCAGATCCTCCTGTATAAAGCTGGGGGACAAGTGGTTCAATTAAAGTGAAAAAGACCTTGTTAAGAGATGTGGAGGTGGGTCCTGGGGTTGAGAACTCACAAGCTGTGATTGCAGCTTCTGACATTGTCCTTTTCTCCTCTTGCTGAAAGACAGTATGAAACTTTGCTCCTAGAGGAGCATACGGTGGTATTTGAGAACTGGGGGCTGGGAAGAAAAGTGTAATGTTTTTGGTTTCTGTGTTGGAGGGTAATGTGGGTTTTAGAAAAAATAAAAGCTTCAGTCAGTTTTTTATAGTGTCCAGAACCATTTTGATTTTGTTTGTGTGTAGAAATGCAAAAGTTGCCTTTGTGTCATCTCTCTTATCTGGTGGGCTGCTTATTCCTATTTATTTTAAAGTTCACTTTATGTGTGACCCTGATTTTATAGGTGTACGCCTATACCTTTGTTTTATTCTGTTGCCTTGCTGGTAGGTATAGAAGCAAAAGGTTTTGTGGGAATTCAGTAGTTGCCATGCTGCTCTGCTGCTAAAAGTGCTGCACATAAGTTTATCTAAGAAATTTTCTTACATTGCTTGATCTGTTGTGTTCCCATCATCTTCTGATTTGTTTTTTTTCCTCTCTCATCTCTCTTTAGGTGCTGTTCAAATGCTTTCAACCACTTTCATTGGCTGTATAAAAATGTTTGTTCCATGCTGCTTGTACCAACACAAAACACGCATCTCCTACCCACCCAATTTCATCATGATAATGCTCTTTGTTGGATTAATGAGGTAAATGGTTAAATATTTCCTAGAAGTCTGCCTGGTTGCTTCATATTTTATTTTCTGCTTAATTTCACGTGTTGTTCTCCTACAGATTTGCAACAGTAGTCTTGGGGCTTGTCAGCTTGAAAAACGTGGCAGTTTCATTTGCAGAAACTGTTAAAAGCTCTGCACCTATTTTTACTGTTATCATGTCTCGGATGATATTGGGGGAATACACTGGTGAGTACTTTGCAGTTGGAATGTGGTGTTTTTTTAATAACACTGTCACCTAGTTGGCCGTGGGCAAGGAAACCCCAGTGAAATGTAGGAAACACAGCTGGAAGAATCATTCTGTTTGAACACAATAAGTGGAGTGTTTATATATAAGTAAAAAAGGATTTATTTTAATGAAGCTGTGTAAGGGCATCGTTATTCTGAAGTTATTTTTCTATCAAGAAAATATTGTAGCCTTAAATAACTGAAGCTCAGTGTGTTCCTTCTGATCAGGACAGCTTGCTGCTCAGAATTTAGAATTAATTTCTTCACTGCATTCACTCTGTGATAAAACAAACAAGCAAAAAACCCTCAAAAGCTGGTCTGCCACAATATCATTTCTTCCAGTCCACAGTATAATTTCTTTGCAATTCCAGTTGCCATTACATGCTGTTTGCTTGAAGAGGTTTTGCTTCAAGTCACAGGAGTAACTCAAGAGGCCAAAGTATAGAGTGCTTTGTGATGCAAAATGGCAAAAGGCTGAAATAAGGCAGAGTAAGAAGAAGAATTCAATCACAGAGTAAACAGGGAGAGCAGAGTTTTCTCTTTTTTTTGTGAAAAAAGATCAGTGAAGACACTTATCAGTCCCTTTTCTTTCCCCAAGGGAGAGGCTCACTGATAAAGGTATATCTGTTGTTTTACAGAGCCTCCACTATTGTCAGAGCTCTCATTTTAGAACCTCTGTACTTCAAAATAAAGCCAGATAGATTGCTTTTTCTTTCAACTGAAGAAGTTCAGGTGGAATTTAAACTTTCAAAAACTGTAGGATCTAATCCATATAATTGGAAGTACAGTAATTAAACTCAGGTTTTGCTTTTTCTTGTCATTTGCAGGACTGCTGGTTAATCTCTCTCTAATCCCTGTCATGGGTGGGCTGGCTCTCTGTACAGCTACTGAAATCAGTTTCAATATCCTCGGTTTCTCAGCAGCACTGTCAACGAATATCATGGACTGGTAAGGGATCATGATCATTCTCTATGTGGAATAAACAAAATTCCTTTATTAGTAGATTGAAGAAAATTGTTGCTTACAGTTGGCTTTGTCCACTATGTGTAAATGTTGGTATTTAACATTTATTTTTAACAGAAGATACAGTTTCTCTATCACATCTGCTAGCATTAATTGATTAAAAAATAGTACAGCTCTGCTAACCTAAAGGAGTGAGACCAGACTCCTGTTGATACTTCCAGATTGTGTAGAGAACACCTACCCATCTATGGGCAACAGCTCTTTGTCTCATGGATTGATTTATTTGTCCTAGCTAAAATACAAATAAATGATGGTGGTTTTTCTTTTCTTTTTGCAGTTTGCAAAATGTGTTTTCCAAAAAACTGCTCAGTGGAGATAAATACAGATTTTCGTAAGTATAAAAAATATTTCAGGTTTATTTCTAGATGGAATATATAGACCATATATTTAGGATCATGTTGTACCAAGATTTTTCTTCTAAGAGTGTTTAAAGACAGCTTTAACTTAAATCATTTTATCAGGGAAAGAGAGCTCCCCCATGCTCAGATCCTGCTGCAGTAGGTTGGTGTCTCATAATCAGCTAAAACTCTCAGCATCCCCAAAATGTGTCATCTTTTCACAGAAATAAGTCCTTAGTCCTTATTCTGCAATCATAAAACATCCCTTAACATGAGTAGATGTGCAGAAATGAGCTTCAGAACTTACTTGCTAGGGGTAAAATCTTGTGGTAGAATATACCTGCAGCTATGTGTGTGTTTCTCCACGAGATAAACACATAGGTCCTTTTATTTTCAGCCCATCTCAGCCAACACAAAGCCAACCTCCATTTTTGCACGAGGTTGCTGAATTTGTGCTCCCCAAAGCGTGGTAGATGGCTTTTATTACTTCTTGATAACCATAAATAACAATGCAGCTTTCTTCAGCTCTAAGAAAGGGAAAGCTCTTATTCACTTTAATCATTGTTCTTTCCTCTCCATAGAGCCCCAGAGCTTCAGTTCTACACAAGTGCTGCTGCAGTGGTTATGCTTATTCCAGCTTGGATATTTTTCATGGTAATTTGCATTCACTAACATGGATTTATGTTTCTTTTTAACTTGTGAGCAGAGTGTGCAACTAAGGTTAAAGTTAATCTTAATTTTTACTTTTCATTCTTCCTAAAATCACCCTGAAATGCATTTCATCTTATGTTTGCAAGAGATATATTTGATTATAAACTGAACTCGTACAAACCCTCTTTTTTTTTTGTTTAGGATGTGCCTGTGATTGGGAAAAGTGGGAGAAGCTTCAGCTACAATCAAGATATCATCATACTTCTCCTAATAGATGGAGTCTTGTTCCACCTACAAAGTGTTACAGCCTACGCCTTGATGGGAAAAATTTCTCCTGTGACTTTCAGGTAAAACTGTTATTTTCACATCAGAAATGCTGTTTTATTATCTTGCTCAGTGTTTCTAGTTCAGTTCAGCAGCACACTTGCAAATGAAAGTTATGTTACTAGTGTTCTGATAGAATCTTCTGGATGTCTGTGTTGGCCAGAAATGAGTTGCTAACACTGTACTGCACACTTAAAAGGAACGAGAACAAAAACCTGAGGTGAATTGAGTGTGAAGATGCAAGTGCTGATATAGAAAGAATTTAGAGTTGGTATTGGCTTCAGGAGGCAAAGTGGAATCTGAGTTTATGTTTAAAAAGCAAGCAAAACGAAGAGAGGCCATAGAGTCATGGAATGGTTTGGGTTGGAAGGGACCTCAAAGCACATCCAGTTCCATCCCCCTGCCATGGGCAGGGACACCTCCCACCAGATCAGGAGGCTCAAAGCCCCATCCAACCCGGCCTTGAACACCTCCAGGGATGGGGCAGCCACCACTTCTCTGGGCAACCTGGGCCTGTGCCTCCCGCTACACTAAAGCATGTTGAGTGTGGGGTACGAGAGAACTTTCTTTGGCCTTAATTTGAGTGTTCCTTTCCAGTGTTGCTAGCACGGTGAAGCACGCGCTGTCGATCTGGCTGAGTATTATTGTGTTTGGTAACAAGATCACCAGCCTGTCGGCCATTGGGACTGTTCTAGTGACCATTGGAGTTCTGCTCTACAACAAGGCAAAGCAGCATCAGCAAGAGACTATCCACAGCCTGGCAGCTGCAGCCCCCCAGTCCGCACAGTCCACGGCTGAGGATACCGAGCCACTCATTTCCAAGGATTTGGAACCATATGGTTAAAACGGTCGTTTGCTCTCAAGGAAACTCTTCCTGAAAGTGATTTCTTCCAACTGTTGTTGCTGATTTGGTTCCTTTTGAGTTCATGGCAGGTCAAGCCTGTGATGTGAAGCGGAGAGAAAACGATGGGAAGAATCCAGGGAGCCTTAATTTACTGAGAAACTGATACAGCAAACGGAGGACCTCGTGTTGTAGAATGTGGTAAACGTGGGCTTCGTTGTCCTTCCTCGACTGCAAGTAGCACACAAGCCTATATTAGAAAAAGAAGTTCGGTGTCCTGTGGGAAAATGATTCCTTTTTCCATACCCATCAAATCAATGTGAAAACATGGACCCCTCACTGCATTCTGCTTGCTTGCAGTGGAATGAAGTCGGTGCATCACAAACTGGTTGGTTGTTACTCTACGCTGCCTGCATCCCCCATCACTCAGTGCGTTGTCGAGCTGGAAGAAGCCCCCCTTCTCTCCCAGCAAATGAAAAAGCTAGGAATGAAAAGTGTTTTTCCAACTAAAATTTAACATGGAAATATTGCATCCTGGTTATGCATTGACAATATTGAAATGCAAGCACACACACATATAGGTATACTGTATAAATGGAGTGATGAAGTTGCTTAGAGGTAAAAAACACTGAGAAATTTTGGTGATGAAGCAAGCAGAATCTGTTGTATTTCTATAAGAAATCATTTTAATATTTTAATTTCTTGCATTTTTTTTTTAGTATTTCTGTTACAAGGAAACAAATCAATTGTTTGGTATTATTTCTAAGAGTGCAACGAAGTGCTGCCTTTTAGAAACTCAGGGTTATAATTCTGACCAATGTGCAAAGTGTTCCTATCATTATGTAAAGAATCTCGAATCTATCTGTGACAGAGATGGAAGAAAGGTCACTAAAGGGAGGAATATTAACCATAAACTGAGGCTAATATTTAGTTTTGCTGCTCCTAAGAAGGAAATTCTGCTTTGTGGTAGATCAAAAATTAAAAGTTAACTTTTCTTCAAAAAAAGAACCTAAGTATTAGTAATTAGTTTTGGCAAAAAAAGCACAGTAGCAACAAAACCAGTCAAATGTAGTTTTTGGTAAGAAAATTAACAATTGAAATGAGCTGATTTTTAGTAGTTGCCACTCTTCTGAAAGGTGGTAGCATGGATAAAGTGGTCTTCATGGTAAAAATAATTTCTAATAGGAAGTTGCCAGTGGAGTTCCTGTAGAATTTAGGCATTTGCTTACATTTCCACATGTTTGTGCAGAGGGCAAAACGTGTTCCAGGAAAGTCTACCTGAAGAAACCTGAGTTCTGTTTAAATAGTGTGTGCTTGTTTTGTCTTACACTTAACTTTAGGTTACATTCCTGTACATGACCAGTTGCCTGGGGCACATTCCCTGACGATTTGGGAAGGGAAATGTCAGTTTTTTCATCATTGTGTGTGTGATATCTGTGGTTTTCTGTTTCTTTGTACTCCTATCCCTTTTACAGAAGCTGTGGATGATAGGGTGGAGCTCTGTGTTTTTTTATTTTTGATAATTTTGCTTTCAGAAATTTCAGTGTGTTTGGCAGAGAGCAGTCTGATTTGTGTCGTATTTCTACTCATGTTGGGAGACAGAAATGTAAGTGGCTTTCTAACTGCCTAGCTCAGTTCTCTTGTAAACCCTTTAATCAACTGACAGCTGCTTTTTTTGCCTTTCCTCTTGCTGGAAACCTTTCTGTGAACCAAACAATTGGGAGGATCTTGGAATTTGTGATTTCGAACGTGTCTAAGCTTATTTGTGGTTGGGTTTGCCCGACCTGTTCTGTGGCAGCGTGACAATCCTGTTTCACTGGGTTTGTTTTCACAGTGTTGATTTTATGCACTTTTTTATGCAGTTGTCTTGGCCTTTGTTAGATTAAACAAACCAACCTCTTTTACTTTTCTTCCTCTCATCTTAACAGTTTCTCCTTTGCCTTTGTTCCTGTTGTGTAACCAAGGACCATTTTGTTCTGTGTTAGGAGTTCTTTACAGTATTACACCCCAGCTATCTGCCTTCCAATTACTTTGTCTGCTGGCAGCAGTACTGTCCAGTTTCTTCTGGAAAGTCCTCGAACCTCTTCAGGGTTTCTCTGACTCGCATTTCCCACAGCCCTGATCTTTACTCATCAATCAAGACGAGCTCGGCCAGTGAAAGCCAGGCGGGTTATTTGTTTGGCAAGTTCATCCTCATACAAACAGCACAGTCTCCCTTAAAATGTGAATTCCTGAACTGACCCATGTTCTTGCTGAAAAACATAGACTTGCTATGTGTTACAGTTAACATGGTTCTGAAATGACATCATTGCCCAGTGAAAATGAGGGATGGACAATAAAGCAGCTGTGTATAATGACCTTGTATTGTGTTGTAACCACTAGTTATGGTCAAGCACCCTCACCCCTTTAACGACAAAAGTGGTCTGTTGGGACTACACAGATGGAACTCGTATTCATTTGTGGAACTGCTCTGTTCACATGGAATTCTTGTGAATTCTCCTTTTTACTGTATTCCTTCTGTTGCTGTTATGTGATTTGTGCAAATGGTTGTTAGAATCATACTTTATTCACACTAATGACAATAAAATGTGACTTTTTGTATGGAATTATCAGGATGGTTCTAAAGAGTGGAGACAGATTCTCCTTCTGGAGGTTTTGGTGTCAGTTTATTTTGTTTTTGCATGGCGGAAACAAGTGATTTCATTCTTTCTTAGTGTTTTTTTTTGTTACTGGCTGTGAAGTGGAGCCAGCAGTGGCCAAGGAAGGCAAATAGCATCTTGGCCTGTATCAGAAACAGCGTGGCCAGCAGGAGCAGGGCAGGGATTGTGCCCCCGTACTCAGCACTGGTGAGGCTGCACCTTGAATCCTGGGTTCAGTTTGGGCCCCTCACTACAAGACCCTGAGGGGCTGGAGCATGTCCAGAGAAGGGGAACAGAGCTGGGGAAGGGGCTGGAGAACAAGGGGTACGAGAGGCAACTGAGGGACTTGGGGTTGTTTTAGCCTGGGGAAGGGGAGGCTGAGGGGAGATGTCATTGCTGTCTACAACTCCCTGAAAGGTTGTAGCGAGGTGGTTGCTGGTCTTTTCTCCAAAGTAACAAGTGATAGGATGAGAGAAAAAGGCCTCAAGTTGCACCAGGAGAGGTTTAGATCGGATATCAGGATAAATGTCTTCACCAAAAGGGTTCTCGGGCACTGGCACAGCTGCCCAGGGAGGTTCAGGAGAGACCTTATTGCCCTCTATAACTACCTAAAAGGAGGTTGTAGGCAGGCAGGGGTTGGTCTCTTCTCTCAGGCGATCAGTGACAGAACAAGAGGGCATGGTCTCAAGCTTTGTCAGGGGAGGTTTGGGCTTGATATTAGGAAAAAAATTTTCACTAAAAGGGTGATTGGCCAATGGAATGCGCTGCCCAGGGAGGTGGTGGAGTCATCGACCCTGGAGGTGCTTAAAAACAGACTGGATGAGGCACTGAGTGCCGTGGTTTAAATGACGAGTGGGTGCTGGTGTTGGGTCATAGGTTGGACTGGATGATCTCAGAGGTCTTTTCCAACCCTGTGGTGGAGTCCCCATCCCTGCAGGGGTTAAAAGGCGGGTAGATGAGGTGCTCAGGGGTGGTTCAGTAGTGGAGAGGTGCGGTTGCACTGGACCCCGAGGCTCTCTCCCATCGAATCCATTCCCCCCTCCCTGCTCCCCCCGTGACGCCATCAGAAGGCGCCGCGCGGCCGGAAGTGGCGCGTTCGGCGCGCCCTGCCCCCCCAGAGCCCGGCAGCGGCCGCGGTGAGTGGGGCCTGGGGTGGGGGACACACCCGTGGGGCCGGGGCGGCGGGGAGGCCCGGCTGGGGTCGGTCTCTGAGGTGAAAACGGGCCTTAAGGAGCTGCTTTGCCTCCCGCAATGGCCGCCGGCTCAGGGCCTGGTGCGCCCGGTGAGAGCGAGCGGTGGCGGCGGGGCGGGAGGCCGCGATGGAGCCCAGAGAGCAGCGGCTCCGGTTCCGGCGCTGGGCCTGGCAGCAGGGCCTTCCCTCAGCGGGGAGGCGCCAGGCCGTGTGCACACACCGCGCTGTCCCGTAGCTCCAACATATCTCTTAACGGCAAAGGGAAGTGTTTGTGCGCAGCATTGGTGAGGCCGCACCTCGAATCTTCTGTTTAGTTTTGAACCCCTCACTGCGAGGGCTTTGAGGGGCTGGAGGGCGTCCAGAGAAGGGAGTGGAGCTGGGGAAGGGGCTGGAGAACAAGTGTTGTGAGGAGCGACTGGGGGAACTGGGGTTGTTTAACCTGGAGAAAAGGAGGCTGAGGGGAGACCTCATTACTGTCAACAACTGCCTATAAGGAGGTCGTGGTGAGGTGGGTCCTGTGCTCTTCTCCCAGTTGACAGGTGATAGGATGAGAAGAAATGGCCTCAAGTTGCGCCAGGGGAGGTTCAGATTGGATACCAGGAAAATTTTTTTCTCTGAAAGGGTTGTCAGGCACTGGCACAGCTGCCCAGGGAGGTGGCTGAGTCCCCATCCCTGGAGGTGTTTAAAAGATGGGTAGATGAACTGCTCAGGGATCTGGTTAGTAGTGGACGGCTGTGGTTGGACTTGATCTGAAGAGTCTTTTCCAGCTAAGTGGTTCTGTGATTCTGTTCTGTGATTCTGTGAAAGACTGTGTGCTTTTAGGCTTAAATCAGACTTTTCTGGTTCAGCCTAAGTCAAATCCCGCTTGGCTTTACCCGAGTGGTGTATGAAGTGTTTGCATGTGAAAAATTGGTGTCAAATGTGGCTGTGTTGGAGTGTGTGATTTGTGTAGGTTTTGTTAATGCCCTCTTCTTTTTCAGAGAGTTTTTTTTTAACTCAAATGGGTGATGAAAAGGATTCTTGGAAAGTGAAGACTTTAGATGAGATTCTTCAGGAAAAAAAACGGAGGAAGGAACAAGAAGAGAAGGCAGAGATAAAACGTATGAAAAATGTACGTGATCCTGTGGTATTGAAGCCTTATGTTGCACAACTGTGATTTATTTCATAGCTGTTGGTTAGAAAGGTGGAGAAATCAATGTGATTAATTGGAAGGTGCAGTTCAAGTAAAAATTGTTCAAAGATTTTATAGAAGAATGTGTTTAAATAATTGGTTTCTAATATCTTTTATGTTGCTATTTGTTTTTGTCCAACTATGTACAAAATAACATTCTTTTGAGAAGAAACCAGCAGGAGGGCACGCAATCCTTCTTAATTATTGTTTAATCAATACACATTTAATTGTCAGAAGCTCAGCTATAATTGCAATCAAGCTGTATTTGGCTGCTTACAGCTATGAAACCTTTGTTCCATAATCAGTGCAATTTACTGGTGTGACCAGCTGAGGGTGGCTTTTGAGCCAGGAATGGAGGAATTGGGATACTATTTAAATGTTTTTGTTTTGTGGCATAAAAATTAATTGCATTTTGGTTTTGCCCTTTCTTGCATTTCTGTTACAGTCAGATGATAGAGATTCAAAGCGGGATTCTCTTGAAGAGGGAGAGTTGAGAGATCATCGCATGGAAATAACAATCAGAAATTCACCTTACAGGAGGGAAGACTCTATGGAAGACAGGTAAGAATAAGAGAATAACCTCACTACCTTAAGGTGTGGTTAAAGCAGACCCACTGAGTTCACTGTGTGACTATGATTTTCTGTGATGTACTGTTAATGCTTTGGTTCAGGACTACTATGGAAATGAACTTTAATATAAATTAAACAAATAGGAAAAAATGCATTCTGTCCAAAATGGAGAAAAGAGGAAACAGCACAGAGTCTGTTTGACAGCACATGTAACCTTCCTGGGTTTATTAATTTCTTGTGTATTTTAGAGGCGAAGAAGATGATTCCTTGGCTATAAAACCACCACAGCAAATGTCACGGAAAGAAAAAACCCATCATAGAAAAGATGAGAAGAGGAAAGAGAAACGTAGACATCGCAGTCACTCAGCTGAAGGTTGTTATTACTACACTGGGATAAGGTTTTGGGCAGCTTCCCAAGGTGAAGCTGAGCAGGCGCTGTGTAGGGAGTAAATAACAAGAAACTAAAGAAAAACAGGTGGATGAGACAAAGGAATTCCAGCTTATCTTATTTCTTTGATTGTGTTTAATGTTTTATGGGAATGATAGGGATGTATCTGTGTTTAAGAGAACAGTAATCAATTTGCACAGGGACAGAGTCTGCAGCTTCTACTCTTTGGAGTCTGTTAAGCTTCCTTCTAGCTTCATGGAGTGAGTGGGCTGAGCTATGATCTTTGTACCTGGCTGTAAAGGAAGAAATACCCTTTCTAAAAACATTCATGTTGTATTCCTGTTACTAACAGCCTTTTTCTGTTTTTAATGCAATTATTGGTGTAAAATCTTACAATCTTTAAATTCCCTTTTAGATCAGAATTTTTCCATTAGGAAAATAGCAGAGGACTTGAAAATAGTTACCATAAGCTTTGTCCTTTCTAGTCTTGCTTTTTAAAAACAGGAGCGCTACATATTTTGAATAGTAACACTCCAAAATTCGTTTTTGTTTGTTTAGGGAAACATGCCAGAGTGAAAGAGAAAGAACGGGAACATGAGCGTAGGAAGAGACATAGAGAAGAGCAGGATAAAGCCCGTCGTGAATGGGAAAGACAGAAACGGAGAGAAATGGCAAGGGAGCATTCCAGGAGGGAGAGGTACATCCGTCCCTCCCTCCCCTGTGACAAACCAGCAGAGACATGAACAGCTTCCTCCTCTAACTCTTATCTCTAACCTTTCGTTGTTCTGACATGACAAAAACTTCAGAGCAAAAACTTGTAAGGTCCGATCCCAGTGCCACGTTCCTGCGAATGTGTTGTCTAATGAAAATGTGTTCTTGACTCTAATTATCTTAAAGTGGCTTTATTACAACGGATATTTCTAGTTGAATTCATTGCTAGTGTTTTACTATCATGAAAAAAACCCCACAAACTGTATTTTTCTAGTATCAGGGGATTTATTAATTGAACTTGCTTAATTTCTACTTAAATCCTGATAAGGGTGCAGATTAGGTGCTCCTGTGTTTTAGAGCTCACAGTCTTTGTCTTTGAAAAGCTGCTTTTAAAGGATCAGCTGGAAAGCTGTGTCTGTTTTATTGATAGGCGTTGAGTGGGATTGTTGATAATGTAATCAAATGACCCTGTAGGTTGTTATAGCAAAACAGGTTTCCTTTATTTCTTAAACTGAATTTGTAGTGGATTGCATCATAACAAGAAATAATTCTTTTCCAGAGATCGTCTGGAGCAACTTGAGCGAGAAAGAGAGAGAAAAATCAGAGAGCAACAAAAAGAACAAAGGGAGCAAAAAGAACGAGAAAGGCGAGCTGAAGAAAGACGTAAGGAACGGGAAGCCAGAAGAGAAGGTAACTGGCTCTGCATGGGTGTTGTTTGGGCTTACTGTCTGCTGACACAGGGAAGGAATCCAGGTGTAGAAAGCTTTTTTCCCTTAGATTGGTGCCAGAATTGAGAAAAATTAAAGTGGAGGAGCCTTCTACATGGGAGGGGGAAGAAAAAATCTATGAATTCTACATGGGGAAATAAACCAATGTCATATGCCTTAATATCATGGCATATTGATTAATCACAAAGTCTTTCTTTCCCTCCCTCTATTAGTCTGCTTTCCTGGAGAAACAAGATTTATATCATTGACATTGTTCCTTTGTGTGTGTATTTATCACGATCCCAGCCGCTTCTGAACTCTTTGGCTCAGAGATTTTCAAGGACTCAAAACTAAACATTTTAAGGATTTGGGGAAATAAATTGTGAAGGGAGGGAGAGAGACCATCTAAGTGCTCCAGCAATGCAAAAGGCTGTAGTGGGGAATATCTGATAACCAAGAAATTTAAATTAACTTCTCCACTTGAACCCTCACTTTGCATAGTGTATCAGGTACCTGCAGTCCAAGTTCACATTGTTCTTGGTTGAAGGATCTCTATTTGTCCCTGCTTTCAGAGGTAAAAATAGGAGCCCATTGCTATGATCAAGTAAGAAGGATTGTTCAAGGCAGCCATATTTATTGCTATTCTTTCCAGCCTAGCTCATACAGAACAGCTCCTTTTTGTGCTTGGCATTTATGCTGACATTGCTCAGTCTTTCTTAGCCTTTCATTTTAGTTATTTTTATTGCTCTGAATGTTCTGTCAGCTCCTTCTAAACCTGGCTGCTTTTATTCTTTTATGTATCTTCCTGGTCTGTCCACTTCTTTCTCTGGCATGAATGCCTCGGTTTCAGGGTGTTTACTGTGTGTAGGGTATCTTGTGTCTGTTTCCCAAGTATGGCAGCACCTTTTTCCAGGTAGAACAAACCCATATTTTACTGTGCATGAGCGGAATGGTAGTTCCTCATCTCCTAGATGTAGGTAGGTTCTGCTTCCATCCTCCCCATTAGCCTCTGGTCTGTAAGGAAGAATGAGAAGTGTGCAAAGCAGGTGGTTGTGGCAGACAGAAGAATTGCAATGAGCACAGGGAGATGTAACGATTTCTTCCGGTTTTGTTTTCACTAGTTTCTGCACACCATAGAACAGTGAGGGAAGAATATGGAGACAAAGTAAAAATGAGACCCTGGAGTCGCAGCCCATTACGACAGCAAAGAGACAAGGTTGAGCAAGCAGATAGCAGGAAACCAGGTAGCATTTGCCACTTTATGATATCTTTGCCTGGGGGCCAGGAGGAGCTGTTCTGGGGTTGTGTTTAATTTTTGGTAGTAAATTTATATCCCTGGTACCCTACTGAAAGTATTGTCCACTTCAGCCCTGGTGATGTCACTCTGGAATATTCATGAATATGTACTGGTTTCTAAAGCAATGCTGGTTTTGCAGGTAATTGTGCAAGTGACAGTTTGAATGAGTCTTTCCTTTTTAGTAGTAGGAGTAGTAATGTAAAAAGTTTCAAAGTGAGTTATTTAATCAGTGATGAAAGAAGCAGCTGACTGAATTTTTAAGACTTTATAGTTTAATTCCCTTGCAGATTAAAAAGGGATTGTTTTCACTAGCCCCAGCTGGATGTGTTGTTAGGATCTAAGCTACTACCTTCCAGGCATCAGTATAGTTTGAACATCATCTCATCTTGTAAAAGAAAATAAATGCTTACGGTATTATTCTGGTTAGATGGTGAATTTTGTTTCCTAAGCCAGAAAATGGTCTTACATAAAACGTAACAAAAGTTCTTTGGTTAAAGAAGAAAAGCTCTGTGTCTGCCTTGTTAATGTGTGCAGCTGTAAAAAATAAGCATAACTCTTTCAATGAAGCTGATTGCAGACTGCAATCACCTGAAATTCCAGGTGGAGGCAGGCAGTAAGTCCATAGAAGGCACTGTCTCATCCATCAACAGTTACTCACCCCTGCGATTCGCAGGTGGTCCAGGGGAACCGTTAGAGTACTGAGCACTGGTAGTGATACCCAGTCAGCACCCTGTGTTTAATTTTTGTGGTCTCAGCAGTAAAAGAAGAGAAACCAGAAGAGAGAGATCCTCTTTCGGACTTGCAAGACATCAGTGACAGCGAGAGAAAAACCAGCTCGGCAGAGTCTTCGTCAGGTGATTAAATGCAATTTAGGAGATGTCAGTAATTGTAGAGTTTTCTGTGGGGGAAACTGTGTTGTTAGAGCGTGTGCCTACCTAGTTATGTGTTTGATTACTCCTGAACAGAATCTGGATCAGGCTCGGAAGAGGAGGAGGAAGAGTCTAGTAGTGAAGGTTCTGAGGAAGAGGGGGAGGAAGAGGAGGAGGAGGAGGAGACGGGAAGCAATTCGGAGGAAGTGTCTGAGCAGTCGGCTGGTGAGTGACATAAAGCAGGTCCTGGGATGGGGTGTTGTGATGTTCTTTGTTTCTCATTTTGTGGTTTATTTGAACATTTTCCTTTTCCCTTAGCCTAGGACAGGCTGAGATCTCACAGGTCACGATAACTAGAAAGAAAAAATACAAGTCATATTCTATATTTTTATATAGAGGTAATGCCAGTTATTTGTCTAAGAAGCTGGATTAGAAAACTGAGAGCCATTTTTGTAAGGCTCACCATTTCAGTAATTCTGCACCACAACAAACACTGTAGAGAACAATTCTGCACTTATTTGGGGGTGGTGAAATACAAATGTCTCCTTCATTTTGAATTACTTTCAATTGCAAATTTCAAGATTGTTTTTTCTTGCCAGTACAAATAAATGAACATAGAAAAAAGGTTCAGTAAAAATCTGCTTACAGCCTACAGTTGTTCTTGGAAGTAATTAGTAAAGAAAAGGCAAAAAAGTGTGCTCTGATGGCTGGGTATTTTTTTAAATCAATTACAGTTAATAAGCAAATATAAGTTTCCTGATATAATTTATTCAGCTGACCCCATCCCCAAATTCTGAGATAATTGGTAAGGATTGCATTCCCTGTTGGAAGCTGAAGGGTGCAGTTCTGTTGAGTTAGGGGAAGCATTTGCTTTCCAAATGAAACTGAAGAAAGAGGTCACTACCAAGATAGTGCAGAAGGGCTGGTGAATGAGGGAAGTGTTTCAGTAGGGCACTGCCTTACAAGGAGCTCTGGAAACGTGGAGTTTATTCAGTTGAACTTGATTCTGTTTTGCAGAAGAGGTGAGCGAGGAAGAGATGAGTGAAGAAGAGGAACGGGAGAATGGAAACCACATCCCAGTTGGTACAATGCAAATACTGAATATTTAAAGAAGCATTTGGCTGAAATTTTTGCAGCCAAATAAATCTATTTCTACAAATATTTAAAAATAGTTTAAATGTATTTCTTGTTGCTGTTTTGGCATCATTCTAAAGCATCGTATGTTTGGCATTTTGGGGCCATTCTCATGTCAGAGCCAGAAATCCCTTGAAATCTGTTCCAAGGTCTATGTTTAGAGGAAATCAGATCCCAGTCTAACGAGCTAATGTTCTCTTCTATTTTATTTTGGGTCTCTTGTGCTGTCTTCTCATCAGAAAAAAGCTTTGCAATGAGAATGCGACACACTTGGGTCAGTTTTCTCCCTCATTCCGTTAGTGTAAGGATTTGGGTTTCTGGCCTACTGTATTTTTAACACTGGAAATTGTGTGTATCTGACCCTAAATGAGTTCTTGAAAGCATCATCCCTGCAAAGAGAAGCAATTAGGCTTCTTTGTTAGAGTACCTTTAGTTGCTGAGGTTGCACACCTGTCATATATAGTGGTCGGTGTTTCGCTACCCTCAGTTGTCTAAACCGGGATGTAATTGTTCCGAACGGCTCCCTCTTTCCACAACTGATTCTGACTTTTGAAGTTACAGAGTCGAGATTTGACCGAGATTCAGCGGGAAGCGAAGTGGAAGAGGAGGAAGTAGGGGAGGGTACCCCTCATTCCAACGCAATGTCGGAAGGAGACTACGTTCCCGACTCGCCAGCTTCCTCCCCCATGGAACTGAAGCAAGAGCTTCCAAAGTATCTTCCTGCGCTTCAGGTATGGGGTCGCTTTAAGAACACTTGAGAATATCCCGGGCAAGTGAAGTTGCCGAAGTTTACCTTGTGTTTTATTAAAGCAGACTAAGCAAAACCCTCCCCCAGATGCTGAAGGAGTAAATGTCTGTCTGTCTGTTCTTTCAGGGATGTCGTAGTGTGGAGGAGTTTCAGTGTTTGAACAGGATTGAAGAAGGAACGTACGGGGTAGTGTACAGAGCCAAGGACAAGAAGACTGGTTAGTATGAGTGGTTTCCAGTTATTATCTTCCTGGTGTTCAGGGAAAATTATGGTTCTGCATTTTTCATTGATGAACAAATCCTGTCTAAAATAACTTTTCTTCTATATCAAGAATTATCTTGTGTGCTTTTTGACGGGATGTGGAATTTGACCTGAGGGCTTCACGTGGAGCGTTCTGAGTTCAGCGGTGATCTCTGTATTGGCCTGGATGGTGTAGAGCAATTATCACTGTTTCCATTTCTGGCTCAAAAGGCAGTTCTTTCTGGCCTGAGATTCCTGTAGAGAGGTACCGGGCTAGAAGGTTTCAGAATTTGATGCGAGTGTTCCACCAGGTGTCCCTGTGAGCACAGCTGCCCACTAGAGAATACATAAAGCAGTGCTTGATGTGCACTGACTATTCACTGCAGTACTTTTTGAAAGAAACTTCATCTCTTCTTTTTTAAGCTCCATCTCAAAAAAATATTTTTATATTTTTAAAACTCAGTTTCTTTGGTTATTTGGTTTGTAATGGCAAGCATTGTGAGGAAATTACTGCGTTTCCTATGGACGGTGCAAGAACCAACCATTTATGTGCTCCTTTTCTGTGTTATTCCTTAAGTCAAAGGAATATTTGCTTTGATGGTTTAATAAAAATAGTGATATTAGTGCAGCCCTTCGTTTTTCATAGGAGAAGGTAATGCACAGCAAGATACAGTTGAAGGATTCTCAGGCACTGGAACAGCTGCACAGGGAAGTGGTGGAGTTGCCATCCCTGGAGATGTTTAAAAGCCGTGTGAATGTGTCACTTAGGGACGTGGTTTAGTGGTGGAGTTGGCAGCGTTAGGTTTATGGTTGAACTTGATGATCTTAAAGGTCTTTTCCAACCTAAACGATTCTGTGATTCCATGATCTGTTCTTTTGGCTCAGAGCTTGGTTTCCCTGTAGCGCTGCCATCGCCAGGGATACATTTCTTCCAGCAAGCTGGTCAAGGGGAGCTGTAGCACAGTAAGTTAAGTATCTGCAGTTTTAAATAGAGTTGGCAGATGGTGAAGAGAGCTTGTGAAAAGAACTGTGTTCCAGAGCAGACCTAGGCATAAATTAGGGTTATTGTGGAGTTCCAATTGACAAGCTGTGATTTTCATGATTGATTTAAATACTGGATGCCTTGGTTCCTCTGTTTTAGAACAATAATAACCATTTGGTCTCCTTTGGGGAGTGGAAGCACACAGCTGGACTCATGGTCTCTCTGAGTTCCCTTGTTTACTGGACAACTCCATGAGCTTCTTTTCCTTTTCCCTCTCTATCTTGAGGCCTGCTCTGAGACTGGCATAACTGTTACTCTCCACAATATCATGTAAAAATCAGGTGTATTTAAATAATGCACTTCAGTGATGTTTTGAGCAGCACCTTGCTTTCAAGTCATCTCTTTAAAGAGAGGTGAACTGCATTTGAGGCATTTGTCTGCTGTCTTCTCTTCCTAACTATGATATGGAATTTAGAGTTAAATACCCTTTTTCTTTAGTTTCTTTCCACATGAGTTATATTGGAATACACTAGAATCCATGATGCAGCTTTTGGGTCATTATTTTGGATTTTATTCTTTACTTGGCAATCTTCTGTTGTTGTTTTTGGGTTTATTTGTTTTTACTTTGCTAATGTTGAGACTGCTTCTTTGCTTCTTGGTTCAACATAACATCTTGGGTAACAGTTTAATCCCAATAAATTAAATTAGTGACAACACCAAGGGACCTCTTAACGTGTATTTTATTAGTTATGTGATGGGAAATCTGCAGTTAATAATTCTGTCTTCTTTCCAGATGAAATTGTGGCTCTGAAGCGACTGAAAATGGAAAAGGAAAAGGAAGGCTTTCCCATTACTTCTCTGAGAGAAATAAATACTATTCTGAAGGCACAACACCTAAATATTGTGACTGTCAGAGTAAGTTTCTGTATTTTTGTTTTTGAAATATTCTCCCTTGGCTTTTAAAATGCCTTATAAAAATGTTAGCATTCACAGCAGAGCTGGGTTCTGTAGCCTGTTGTGTACTACCCATAAACCTCCGTAGACATTACTTGTCTTTATTATCTGATGTTTTGCAAAAATGAGCTGGTTGTTTTTTTTCATAGAAAATAACACTTTCTGTGGATTTTCCCAATGGCTGCAGTTCTCCTCTTGCCAGTAAATCTCTAAAATTAATTTTTGCATGCTTTTTAAATACCGTGTACTCGTTTTGATCCTTTGTTTCTGTGTTTTAGGAAATTGTTGTAGGCAGTAATATGGACAAAATCTATATTGTAATGAACTACGTGGAACACGATCTCAAGAGTCTGATGGAAACAATGAAGCAACCATTTCTACCAGGTACTGTTTGCCAGTAACTGTCAAAAGTGGCCAACACAAACCTCAAGCCCCGGTGTCTTTGGGCTGTACCGACATCAGAGAAGGAGCTTTGCCCTGTGACCTGTGTTGCCTTGGAATGTCCTGCGAGTGTTCTTTGGAACAGAGATGGCATTGCTTTTTCTCTGGCCGGTTTGATTTCACTGATCCAAGTGGAGATAAGATCCTGGCCTGGGAATGCTGATATTCATAGTGATATCTGGCTGATGAATCCAGCCAGCACGCTTAGGGTGAAGGGCAGGCTCAGATGGGAAACTGAGGGAGCTTCCCCTGTGCTAAACTGGAAAAGAACACTGGGTTTTAATTCTGGCCACTACCTGTGTTTTTGAGAGGCATTAATTTCTGGTGCATTCCAACTATCCGAATTAATTCTGCTTTATTGGCAGCTCTGTGGGTTTTAACTGCTCTTGTTCTGAGACATTTTTATGGTGCAGTTTGTGCTGTGTTTTTAACTTGACATCCCCTTCTTCCCCCACCCCCTTCCCTGTTCTCCAGACAACAAAATATTAAAGATAGATTTATTCTCCTAAATGCATGTGGCTTCTTTATATCGTTTCAGGTGAAGTGAAAACCTTGATGATTCAGTTACTGCGAGGAGTCAAGCATCTTCACGACAACTGGATACTTCACCGAGACTTGAAAACTTCCAACCTGTTGCTCAGTCATTCAGGCATTTTAAAAGTAAGAATTGCATGAAATAAATACACTGCACTGTGGAAAAATCTCATAATGCAGAATTATGGTGCATTACAGCCGTGGCAAAAGCAGGGTGGAGTGTTTAGCATTGGTTTTTAAGAGGTACAGGGTTTGGCTCGTTAAACACACAGCGTACCTCATGCCTGAGTGTCAATCCTAGTGTTCCAACTGGGATTGCTCTTTCAGCCTGAGAGGCTGCGAGGCTTAATAAAGAATATAAATCTGTGTGGTAGCACTGAGCTGTACAGGAGGAGATTCTCTTCACAAAGAAAAAGGCTTTTTTAAAAGTTGCACGCTTTAAAAATCTATCTGACTTTTCACTGAGTTGTTACAAAAACCTAAGAGAAAAGCAGTGCTACTAAGATCAGGACATTTCAGTTTTTACTTCTGAATTTCAGGTGTCAGTTGTCTGTTGCCATTACTGACATCTTACAGCCCTTGTTGTTGCTGAGCCTTTCCCTTTGTCAGAAAAATCTGGGCTTTAAATTGTTTTCTTGTTTGCAAAGTTGAAGTCGGCATCTATTGTTGTTTAGTTTTGTTTCCCCCTGCCATATAAGCTTTCTGTCAAGGTGACCAAGAACAGGAACTCTTACTTGGCCTCAGGAAGGGAAAAATATGTTTTCCCTTCAGTGGAAAAAGACAAGAAAGGCCCAAGTGACACAGCGTTCTGTGGCTGGTTCAGAGGGCTGGAAACCAAGCCATAGCCAACATGGCCAGCACACGCTGGCACTGTTAGTAGAGGGCATGGTCTGTGCTGGCAATCCTGCTAATTACCAGCTCTCATTTAGGTTGGAGATTTTGGACTCGCCCGAGAATATGGATCTCCACTGAAGCCGTACACGCCAGTGGTTGTGACACTTTGGTACAGGGCTCCAGAGCTGCTGCTGGGAGCTAAGGTGAGCTTTGCCTTCTTCCTCTGCCTGCCAGAGGAGTGACTCTTCAGACTAACAAAGTATGACCTTGCTTGATTCTTTCTGTTCTTTCTGAGGTGGAAACTCTGAATCTTCAGTGTTATTTTTCCTAATAACATGGCTTAAAAGGTCCCACCTTCCACAGACAGAGGGTGGGTGGGTGTTGGTGAGTTTTCCTCCTTTAGAATGTGCTGCTGGGCTCCTCACGAGTGGGTGCAAACTGTCACTGTCATCTTGGGCAGCTGCATTTTTTATGTTTTAGCCTTCACCTAAAATTGGTGACACCCTAGAGCAGAACACGGTACCACCACCAGTGTGGCAACGTTCCCTCCTGATTACCTGTTTCATAGCTGAGATCTGGATGAAATCAGAGGGGTTCTGCAGGGCAAGAACCCTGCTGGAAAATAGTGCTGCACCAAAAAAAGGGTGCAGGAGTGGAAGCAGCCCTGCGCTACCCTTCAAAGGTGTTTTGGTAAGAGAGAAATGGCTGCATGTGAGGTGTGCCATGGAGACCAGGTTCTGTGCCCATTGAGATTGCTGGTGTGGCACAAGAAGGGCCGAGGATTTGTGTGCACGTTGGAATGCTCTGCTGGTTGTGTGTCCATGAGGGAAAAGAATGGCAGCGTTCTGGAGACTCATGTTTTATCCTGCAGTGTTTGTGTATACGGGTACTGTAATTCACAGTCATTTTAACTTTCAAATAACTGCCTTGGGAACTGAAGGACTGTACAGGGCTCTGTTCAGAGGGGCAGAGTCCTTAAAAACACAACCAAACCCAAGCAACAGCCACTCCTCCCAACAACAACTCAGTGAAAGTATCTTATTGACTGTATAAGGCATTGTATTGTCTTCTTCTCAGGAATATTCGACGGCGATCGACATGTGGTCGGTGGGGTGCATATTTGGAGAGCTGTTAACGCAGAAACCACTGTTTCCGGGAAAGTCTGAAATCGACCAAATTAACAAAGTTTTTAAGGTAATGTTTTTCACACCTTTGGATTTGAATGGACTGGTTTTGGAGACGGGTACTTGAGAGCAATTAAGTGTTTGTTGCTCTTTGGCAGAGATCCAGCCTCAGTATTCATTACTCTGATGCTTGTTTTACTTCTCGGAGGCTAAAACCACGATGTGTGTTTTGTCTGTTTGTTTGCCCTGAACTCTCACCAGCTCCTATAGCCACAGAATGAAGAAGCAGAAGAGTTGCACTCTGAATGAGTTTATTAAGGAGATATTTTAATTTACAGGATCTGGGTACTCCAAGCGAAAAAATCTGGCCTGGTTACAACGAGCTGCCAGCAGTGAAGAAGATTACATTCACAGAGTATCCCTACAACAATCTACGGAAGCGATTTGGAGCCCTTCTCTCTGACCAGGGCTTTGATCTGATGAACAAGTAAGTGCCAGCTCCTAGAGATCCTTGGGAAAATGTGTTCCTGTGCTGTGACAGTGGTGGAAGGTGACTGGTAGTGAAGCACGGTCTTCCAGTGCATTTAACCTTGTCAGAACATGCTGATGCGTTTGAAGTTCATCTCTGAGATTCCTTGCAGTGCTATTCCTCACTCTCACAACAGCTTTATTCAGTGTTCCATGCTCTGAACACCTGCTGTTAAACCTCTGTCCAAGATTATTCTTGCACACCCATATCCTAGAAGAACAGAGAAATGTTTCAGTAGGAGTTCTAGCTCATTCCTTTTATGTTTAATTATGTGATGAGTCAGTTATCACGCAGGCTGCTGACAGATTGCGTTAATTAAATTATAATAGAATAAAGGGGAAAAAACCACATTTTAGAGATTCCTATTTTCCTCATTCTTTGCTACAATCCTGTATTTTTCCTAGATTTTCAAAGTTCATGAGTTCAGTCACGTCTGATGCACTGACCCTCCTTTTCACTAACTCTGCTGGTGCATTGTGGTTGCATTCAGGAAGCTGGGGAGGGGCTCTTGATCAGGGAGTGCAGGGATAGGATGAGGGGAACAGTTTTCAGCTGAAAGAGAGGAGATTGAGATGAGATCTTAGGGAGAAATGTTTTCCTGTGAGTGTGGGGAGGCCCTGGCACAGGTCTCCCCTAGAAGGTGTGGCTGTCCCATCCCTGGAGGTGTTCAAGGCCAGGTTGGATGGGGCTTTGAGCCCCCTGATCCAGTGGGAGGTGTCCCTGCCCATGGCAGAGGGGTGGAACTGGCTGGGCTTTAAGGTCCCTTCTCACTCAAACCATCCCATGATTCCATCTACTTTGTTTTTAAATAGAAGGATTTTTGGTCTTTCCTGTTTTTAAGAATGATGCTGCTCTGGGTTTTTGAATGATAACCTTTTAGAAGGTCCAAGCCCAGCTTGTCTTAATAAAGATAAATATCACATCAGTGTAATCTACTTGTTAATTGCTTTGGTTATGACAGGGCTGTGTCTGTGCTATTTTGGGTAGCATTGACAATGCTGTACTATTTGTAGGGGTCTGGAACCTGCAGGCTCAGTTGTCTTCTCTAAAAAGCAAAGTGGCTTTGTAGAATGTTTTAATTGACCCATCCTGCATCCCTCGTGACCTGCCTGCCTGTAGGGTCTGATGTGTTCAGAGATTTACACCTCTGCAAACAGACCCTGCAGGTGCTACTTTGGATAGGTCCCAGCTGCAGTTCCATTCATCACACGTTCATGGAGGAAGCAAGCTTTTGCAGCCAGCTCGCATAGTCAGCAGTCAGACCCAATAACAGAATTCTTTGTTAAAAAGCAGAACATTCCTAATCAGGTTTCCGAAGAATTCTTAACTTTTGAGCTAAAACTTGTCTTCCTTCTTCCCCTCTGTCTCTCCCCTCCCCTTTTTCACTGTCTTCCTAAATTCAGCTTTTTGACGTACTACCCAGCCAGAAGAATCACCGCCGAAGATGGTTTGAAGCACGAGTATTTCCGAGAGACTCCCCTTCCTATTGACCCCTCCATGTTTCCCACGTGGCCAGCAAAAAGTGAACAACAAAGGGTGAAACGTGGCACCAGCCCTCGACCGCCGGAGGGAGGCCTGGGCTACAGTCAGCTGGTGAGTAGAACCGAGAGAGACAGCTCACGCAGGCTTCCAGCATCTTCTGATTTGGGGAAAGTCCATGTGGGCTGCCTCTTATTCTCCTTCTGGGGCTTGGGATTCTCAGACTCACCTGTCCTTGTCTGAAAAAGGTTGTTGTGTTGGAGAGGGAAGTGCTGTGCACGGGCGCTCACCGATCCGTGCCTTGTGGTTGGTTCTCCCAGGGTGACGATGATCTGAAGGACACGGGTTTTCATCTGACCACCACGAATCAAGGAGCATCTGCTGCAGGACCTGGTTTCAGCCTCAAGTTTTAAACACAGCATGGAAGGAGGGTGCAAAAGAGAGAGAGAACTGTTCACGTGAGTGGATTTGAGTGCTCCAGTTCTGTTCTTCACGTCAGACCGGGTGTTTTTCACAGGGGGAAAGTCAAATGTCATCACAGATTCAAAGCTCTTGCTGGGTGTGGAGTATAACTGCTGCATTCCATTAGAGGACACCAGTTAACCTGAAAGGCCAAGGATCATTACAAAATTTCACTTGGAATACAATCCTGGGACAGTTTCTGTTTTATTTTTAGGATTTTTTTTGTTGGGTTTGGTTTTTTCCTTGTAAATTTGTAGAATTAAAAACCACATTTTCAATTGTTTACCAGTGTGAAGGATTTCATTTCTTCACATGCAGCAAACTTGGATGTTGGTGGCATTGTGTCTTCTACAGTGGAAACCTTTTTCCCCCAGATCTGTGCTGATGCCATTACAGTGAATTGTCAGCCTGGGCAAACAACTTCCTTTTTTATTGTAAGTAAATTGCAGGTGTCTGAACATCCTCGGGGTGAACACCCACGGCAGCTCTGAGGTCTCGTGTGTGCCTTGGAGAGGCTGGGGTGGAGTCCAGACTCACCGACAGTATTTTTGGGTCCAGTCCTGAGCTGAACACTGTTTGATGTGCTGGGTCCATGTATTTATGATGGATGGCATTGGTGCAAAAGTAGTGCTTTATTGTTTTATAAAAGAAACAGATTTAATATGGAGACTTGAAACTTTATTTTCTATAGAAAGTACTTTTAAATATGTCCTTTTTCCATAAAGAAGAGCTTAGCTTTACTGCTTGTGCAATGGTTCTTTCTGATAAGATGAAAGACCAGAGGAGTTGTGTTGGAATAGTGCAGCCTTCCCAGTCTCTGGTTTATTGAATGCAATCGTTCTTTTCTGGGAATGGGAGGATTTGGAAAATCCTGGGGTTTTCATGCGGTCAGAACTGGGCCCCAGTCCAGTAAAAGGCTTAACGCAAATTGTAAACATTCCATGGGTTTCAGTGCATTTTAAGGGCTTTTGTGGGTAAAGGTCCTGGAGCTGGAATTGTGATGTCCTAAGGTTGTGGTACATCTTGGGAACAGCAGGGTTTGGCTGGGTGTTTTTCTGTGGAGGAATGCAGAGCTGTTTCCTCTTTAGGCCTGATGGCCTCGCACTGAAGAAGTTGCTCATCATCACTGATGTATCCATGATTTTTAACAAGACTCCTCTTAGGTGGAACCCAATAATCCATTGTAAAACGGGTTTTCTGCTCCATCCCATGGAGAAGCCGTTGTGCCATGGCCTGTGCTATGCTCTGGAGGTCAGAACACGACTGCATCATTTGCATTTCAAGTTGTGCACTCTGTGAATTATTCCCCTCCTCAGTTCCCTGGCAGTGTTGCAGCCCACGTGGGCATCACTGGAAGACCCCCTGACAAAAAGCTTTATTCATCTGAGGTGGGATAGTTTTAGTAAAACAATGCTGGATTGCAGTGGAAATTTACTGTGGTTATAAGACATGTTAATTCCAGGGATTTGTGTTGTAGCAGGGAAATACCAGCTCTCCCCAGGCTCTGCAGCACTGTTTGCTTACTGCACCTCAGCTTTTATTTTGTCTCAGCTCTGGTTTTGTGTAGAGCCCTTGCCTTTTGTTGTCCATTTGAAGACACATTTTTAAGTTCTGTACTCTCAGCTGTGATGGTAAAACTGACTCCTACACTTATTTATTCGTGTACAATAAATATGTGAGAAGTGAAGGGGCACAACAACAGTGATGGGCAAACTGCACCTTACCAGCCGTGATCATTGATATTTAACTTTACAGAGCAGTCCTTTGTGTGCAGTTAAAGGGTGTTCCTCCCAGCACAAGCTAAGAATTGGAGTTCTGATGCTGAGGAGGAGCTGTTTGCTTCTAATCACACATCAGCTTTGTAAGGGGAAGTAAGGAAAGAAAGAAAGTCAAGGTCTCACCAGGAACAGTGTCCTTGTATCTAAGGAGTTTGAAATTTGGTTTTTCTAAACACCTGGTGCCAGTGTGGAAAATGCAGAGAACTGGTTCATTTAAAACTGAAGTTGCAGTGCACAAGTGTGCAGTGGGAGCACAGGATTGATCAGTTTAGGAAATGACTTTGTTATTGGTTTACTTTTATGAATTCAGTTTGCAATCTAAGAGGAAGTAAGCTCTGTTGCTTACCTTGAGGCTGCACTGAAATGGTGTTTGGGGTGATGATTGGTAATCATCAGTGATGTGTTTAAAAGGCAGTGTTAGGCTGCAGGGTGAGATGGAGGAGTCTGGCACTACCCGAGGATGAGGCCTTCTTGCAGCTGCAGTGCTGGCATCTCTTGTGACACTTACTGAAGATCACAGGCTCAGATCTTGTTTCTCTTCTGAAATCCCAAAGACATCTGCGCTGAGAAGAGATGCTCAGCGCCGTGTGGTGCAGCTCTGGTTGGTAAAGCTGTGCAGGGTTTGTGCTAAATGTCTGCAGCTGCACCAGAGGAACAGTCGTTGTCAGCTCCTTTCTTTTCCTTTTGCTGCCTTAGCCCAGAGGAGAGCTCTGCCCTGGCAGAGGCCTTCCCACACCGCTGCCCTTCGCCGCAGCGCCTGAGATGCTTTGTTGGTGCTTTAAAGTAGGAACAAACTTATTTCAAGAGGTTAAGAGGACAACTGAAAAAAGGATGAACTGAAGGAATGGGGGCTGCTTTAATACTGGATAAGGATCTCATTAAATGACTGTCAGGGATCCCTAGGGAGCAGATGAGCTCTCTGCTGCTGTAGGTGTGAATGCCCCAGGCCGTGCCTGCCAATAGTGGCGCTGTTTTCCTGCTGGATGTGGCCTATTTCCCTCTTCGGTGACTGGAGGAGGACAGTGATGGAAATTACCTCCTCTTGTTGAAGGAGTCCAGAGGCTTTCTCATCAGACACCTAAAGGACAAGTTCTGAGGAGCTGCTGGCAGAGGTAAATGCTCTCTTGGGATAAAGTTACAGATGAGTAACAAACACAAACTACAGGAAAGTGGTTGGGGGTAAAGAGATACTCTGTGGATGCCTGAGCTGAACATGTCACCGTGTGGAGTGGAGTGATTAGAAAGGGTTTGTTGTGACCCTAAGTCCTCTTCCTGACAAGTAAAAGTAAATATTAGGTCTTCTACTTTTAATCAGTTCTTCTAGGGTGGTGCACCAGGATCTAAAAGAATGGCAGCAAAGCACTTACAGCGTAGCACTGGTCACTGTCCTTCCACAGTTATCTCTGCCTCCACTGCCACGGAGCCAAGCCACCCCTGCTCATCCCTGTGTTTGATGTGGAGCTGTATTCCTGGTTTTCAGCAGCCTGCAGTGATCCTCCCTGTTCAACTGCACTATCTGATGCTTTACTTTTTAAAAAAAATGTCTTCAATTCTCTGTACAGCACCTACTTAGTAAATCCTTTATCATTAAAACTGATTTGGAAAAGTTTTACATTCCAGTAACCAAGTCTCAGAGTGTCTTTTGTCCAAGGTCTGGAAGCAGCTGATTTCAAAGTTCAGTTGTGCTACTGGAGAGTAAAAACCAAATGCCAAGGAAACATCTTGAATTGGAAACAAAACCAGCAGTAACTGAAGTGCTCATTCCAGGGCCTTGTTAGTGCTTCAGTCTGATTCTCCAGGAATAAGTAGTCAAGATTCTTCCTTTTTTCTTTACTATACAAGTGTAAGTTCCTTCATTAATTGCATTTGCGATGATGCTCATGTGATCTTCGTTTAAGGACAGGTAACCTGGGTACGAGTACTCCAGCAGCTCCTTGTCTTTATACCAGCTGTCACGAGAAAAGTAATAGAAATTAAACTGCACCGTGTCTGGTCCCGTGCAGCGGGTGCTGGGGTGGTTCTTTCTCCCTGAGTAAGGGGTCAGCACAGGTGGGACTTCACAAAACGAGGTTAATTCTGCTGTCTATTTCAGGCCCATGATGGTGGTTACAACAGGGCACTGCCCTGAGCGAGTCAGAAGCCTGAATTTTACTGAAAGCTGATGGGAATTTGGGTCCTCAGGGACTGGGGCATCTCTCTCTCGGTTTTAGATAACCCAGAACTCCTGCTTGTACAGCAGTAAGAGCTCACAAACCATTAACTCAAAGGGTAAATTTAGCACTGCATTTTTTTTGCAGAATATGGGCCAGGGAATTTGTTGCAATGGTAAGAATTATCTTTGTGCTGTATCTGAGCATTGGACTTTATCCTTTTTTCACCTCCGGATCATTTCCAATAGCTCTACACTCAGACTAAAGGCCTTGCACTGTTATGGACAGGATTTGCCCGCTCCCTTGCAGCCACCCACCCCTCCAGGTGCCAAAGAAGACAGTGACACCTTCCAAAAGACAAAATTGCATTCTTACTTACACTGTGTTACCCTCCTTCCTCAGCCTCTTTTGGTCTGTAAGCTGCAAATCCCCTTAAAGGACTGAAATAAATGACAGCACTTACTAAACTTTGCCTTTTTTATGAATGATCTTCTGTCCACAGCGGAAGGTGACGTTCCTGCCTTCAGATACAGTCTTGGTTTTTGTCCTTGGCGGGGGCAGAGTAGGGGGCACCGTTGGAAATGGGAATTCTGTCCCCCAGAGGTGAGAGAAAGAAAAGGCAAAGGTTAGCATAACTCATTATCAAGCTGTAGTCATTCCAAAACACTTCCACAGAATTGTGTTATCACCTAAGGAACCTTGACAGTATCAATAGGTACTGGATCCACAGGTACCAGTTACAGGGTGCATCTTTGTAAGGGCAGTGTTTTCCCTCTGCAGTGTAATTCCACAGCTGTTGTAACTCACCCTGATCCTGCATTAGTTCCTCATGTGGATTCATAAAACCAAAAGACAAGGTAAGGTGATTAATGTGCTTTATCTCCTTTTCTGTGAAGCAGCTCATGGTGTTTGTCTACATTAGAAACAGTACCACACTTCTTATCTCTGAATTTAACACATCAGCCTTCCTCAGGTGGGAAGCAGTCTGAGGCACATGGAGCAGTGGCAATGGGACAGTTTAATGTTCTGGTCCACAAATGCTTAAACAAAAGCTGCTTCTTATTTCCAAGCCTTGATCTTGGCTCCAATATCTTGAGGCCACCTCTGCTGTGCTCCTCATTGGAGTTGGAGGGGGCTCATCCAATGGCATGCACTGATCCCTGGTGTGGAATTCAGATTCTGCCTATCCCTGCAGCAAACACTGCTTAACTTCTACCTCTTCCCCCTCTGCAAACCCCATGCAGAATCCCAGGAGCAGCTGGATACCGTAGCAGAAGTCACAGGTAGATGGACAGTGCTTTTTCATCAGCTTCCTTCGTTTCTCACAGAAACCTTTTCGTGCCCATGACGGGCACATGAATAATCTGTCCTTACAGCCTGAAACAGGAAGAGACAAGGGATTAGAGGGACTGGGTGGACTGTTCCTTCTGAGAAACAAACTGACATTTCACTTCAATCAGGTGTAAATGGTAGAGCTGGGACAGGAAAGAACTGAAACCAGGAGTACAACAAACAGGCTCATTATTGTACGAGCAGTGGGCAGATACTGAGCTGCTATTTCTGTCAGTCCTACACTTGGTACCTTTTGAAGAGTAAGAGGCAAACGTGTCCGAGCTTGAGCATAAAGAGGAACAAGATTCCTCCTGGCTGCTGGCCGAGTCCTGCCAAACACTGGGGGTCTGACACCAGGAGAGCTCCACTGCAGGGAAATGCTCTTTGCCCAGAGGAACCCTTACCGTAAAGTCTGTGAATTCCCCACACTTCATCCTGAGAGATGGTCTTTTTCCCAGTCAAAGTGGCGTTGATGTGCATGAGGGCACCGGGGTTCAAGGAGTGCATGAGGCCCAGGGCGTGTCCGATCTCGTGAGCGGCCACGTGTACCAGGTCTGTCAGCCAAACACCTGGAAGAGAAGCGGACAAAGAGCTGGCCTTGTGAAGGGCATTGGCTAATCCTGGTGGAAAGCCAGAGGAAACACTTTATCAGTAGGATGCTGTGGTCTTGTCAAAGGTTGCCCCAGTTTCACCTTCTCTGTAGCTGCTGAGGTGTGAATAGAGAAGCCAGTTATTTCCTCAGGCTTCTCATTCCAAGCAGCAGGACACAGTGCTCTGTGGGAAGACTGCTCTGCAAGAGCAATGTTTGAAATAAAGGCAAGGGCCCTGTGTAATACTCTTGTCAGCTTTCTGCTGGCTTTGATCCCAACAGCTGTAACTGGGAACAGCTGTTTGGGAACAAGATTGCTAGCTGGAATATTCCAGCCTGCAAGAGCCTCCAGTTTCCCTCTGCATCCCCCACAGCCTATAGGTCAAGCTCCAGCTTCTTGGTAGCATCTTGAAACCTGCTCCCAGCAGGTTTTCACTTAATGATGACTCCAAGAGCTCTTATTACTGACACCTATCTTCATATCTTGCATAATAAATCAATGCTTAAAAAATCATCTCTCCTAGGTCTTTGTCCCTAGGTCTTATCTGCTGCTCTGCTTTGGTAAGCAATAAGGGTGGAAGTCTCTTGATGTCACCTAAAATCCTCTCTTTTTATTTGATGAAAAGCAAAAAATCTTGCTTTCAAAAAAAAAATGCTGAGTTGGTCATGTAACAAACCATATTTGCTATTTAGCCAGGGACGGGCTGCTTTTAATTTAAAGGTAGTTGTGATCTTGCTTAAAAAAAATAATCAGAAAAAAAAATGCCAAGCTATAGGTAACAGACATTTTTATGTGCCCACAAACTCCAAAATGACTACAGACCCAGGAAAACTGAAATATAAACAGCCCTGCCAGGAAGCTGAAGTACCATAACACGGCCATTGTTGGAGATGCACCTGCCTGGGCAGGAGCCAGGTGTGGTTACTGAGTGTCTGAGCTACCAAGCAAGTCCACAGAACTGTTCAGAAAGGAATGGTGCTGCCACCAAACACAGACCCTGGCAGCAGCTCAGCCACGCGACAGCGAGACCAGCAGCTTCGAAAACTACAGAAAGGCACAACCATTTCTGCTCTCTTTCCCACACCAGGTAAACCCCAGAACAAGGACTAAAATCCAAATCCCACAGGCATTAACTCTGTGCTCCCCGAGACGTCTTACCTTTCTTCCAGCTGAATCGTGTGTTTCCCAGTATCCAGTATTCATGGTCATCAAAATGGATTTCCCCGTTGGGTGGGAAGAAGGCGTGGGCGAGTTCCCCTGTGGTTCCATCGAAGCAGTGGTGGATGAGAGACTCCAGGCAGTCTGTGTGATTGATAGAGTAGAAGCCTGTGGAAGAGCAGCAGATTTAGTGGATCACCTGACAGATCAGCCCATCCAGGACACACACAGCTCCAAACTCATGTTTGCTAAGAGTCCGTTATGGGATCCCACATGTTTTCCAACCTACAAGGAAAATAAATGGAAAGCAATTGTCTGGAATGATGGCTACGTGATGGAAATGATACTTGCTCCTGGGGTGACCCTGGATCCAGAGCTATTTCCAATGGACATGAAGGAGTCTCCTTTTCAGAAAGGAACAACGAGCTCTTTCTGCACCTTTTTTGGGGCGGAAAAAGTTGGGCAGCGCGATGACAACCCCAGGATGTAAATGTTCCCCTTTAAACATACATAAATAGACACCCCTAGAGTCCTGGCTGCTTGATGCCTTTGTGCTTGCACGGTGGTACCATCACCATCACCATGTACCCATGTCCACTGGAACCAGGCTGCCTGGAGCTCACATGTGGCAGCTGGACAGGCCCCGGGAAGGCAAATCATGTGCTTGTGAGTAGTGTCACGGAACAGGAGAGGGAAGAGCCTGTTGTGAAACAGTGGTAAATCTGCTGGTTGTCTCAGCACTGCTGCCATCTGCCCAGGAAATTGTTATTTCACACAAAGCATAAACCCCAGGAAGAATTTACAGCTGGAGTTGAGACTGAGCAGATGACGCCTCGGCACCAACGTTCTTCTAGGCCAGAGAAACTCAGGAAGTAACTACTGTGCAGAGAAACAGGGCCAGGAGAAGGAGGAGGAGAGGGAGGACAGAGAAAAGATGGTGCTTCAACAGCATCAACAGAAGGGCGGCTGAAACCATAAACAGGCTGGAATCCACCCCCTGCTCTTCAGCTCTGGGACTTTGGTCATCTCACCTTTCAATATTCAGCTTCCCCACCTGCAGAACAGAGAGAATCCTGTCCCAGTGGCAGATTTTGAGGGTTAATTCTTGCCAAATACCTAAAGCTTTGCAACTGCAAGATCCAGAGTGTGTTAATTACATCTCCTCAGAGCAATCAAAAGTAGTTTCTCTCCGTGACTAGAGGCCAGCGATGCTCCGGTCCTTGTCCCAGAGGCCCTGCCGAGTGCACACAGCAAAGGAGGAGCATCTTCTGCCTCTGAGCTCCAGGTTTACACATGGAAACACGTGCCCAGCAGTGTCCAGCCTGTGCTCCCTTACCTATTTTCAAGTCGCTGTCTACGTGGCGTGGGACTTCTCTGAAGCTGAACGGTGAAACTTCACTCCACATTCGGAACGCAGCCGCCAGGCCCCTGCGCGTGTCCCTGGCACTGATGAGGTTTCTTGGGAAGGACAGGATTCTGTAGGAACACAGAACAACTTCAGGAAAACGCTGTTCCCTTCTCAAACATCAGCTGAACATCATGCTCGTTCTCCTGAAAAACATTCAACAGTGCCATGAATATTTTCCCAGAGAGAAAATGCATCTCCTCAGGATGCTGCCACCCCAGCTCATCGCACTGGACAGTTTCAGGGGCTGCTCAGGAAGAGAGTGGCTCCAAGGCTACACACCAAATGGGATGGACATTGCCTTCTGCCAGCAGGAGCAGTAAAGCCAGACAGCAACGAGGGTACAAATCCAAAGGATTCCATCAACTTTGGGTTAGAACAGCCTGCTCATTGAAAGCAACACCAGTGATGCACATTTAAGTAGCTCCACCATACCAAAACCAGTGGCTCCATGGCACTGCTGAAACACTGCTGGGTCTGAGCAGGGGTAAATCTGGCTGGGAATCAGGAATCTGGACAGCGCTTTACTTGGCAGAAATGTCTGGAAATATTAGAGTTAACATTCACTCTCAAATTGCCAAGGGCTTTTCATTGCTTATTTGTTGGCAATCTAAGAGTTTGCATCCCTTCCCAAAGACAACAGGGAGAGATTCCTAAATGCACTCAGCACTAACAGAGCTCTGTCCTGAAATCACAGAACCTTTCAACAGTGATTTTCCTCAGTGATGATTTAGGTTCATACAGAGCTTTTTAAAAATATCAGGATGACAGGGTCAATATTCCCTCTGAAGGCAGTGAATTGAAGTCCCTGGTTCTGGGAGGCCTGTCCCTCTGAAGCTGGAATCTGCCCCTGCACCCTTAATTTTACTGTGAGCAGCCTCAGCATGGAGCCATATGTGCTACCAGCTTCTAGCAGAGTGATGCTGCTTCACAGGATCCACAGTTGAGCTGAAAGGTGTAGTGTTTGTAGAAATCCTTCCCACTTTGGAGCAGCTTTAGCAGCTGCTCATTCACCAGCGAATGGGTCAGCAGCATCCACGGGGTTAACATCTACACCCACAGCAGGAAAAACTCAGACTCCAGAGTCACTTCAAAAATGGGAATTCTTAGGGCTAAGGTGAGGCCATACTTGTATGTCAGGTTGAAGTGGTCCCATTTCAGGTGCCCTGGAGTGATCGTGTACCGTTTCCTCCGTGCTGGCGGCCGTGGTGGGAAAGTTGAACTGTGCAAAGCAGAGGCACTCGCTCCATGAAGACCTGGTGATGTGGCATCTTCCTTAAAAGACAAAACAGGAGGTTGGAAGAGATGGAAGAGACTGCAGGATTGAAGAGTGTAAAAGAAAAACTACCAGGTGTGGGACATTTGTAGGTGGGGGACACGACTGGTACCGCCCTCAGGTGTGCAGGAGACACGAGCAGCGCATCAGCCGGTCGGTGCTTTGCAAAGTCTGCCTGTGCTGAACAACACCAAGGCAGGGCAGAGGAAGGGACCAACACTCCTCGACACTGGATCACAGAGGATCAGTGCTGAAGGCTCCCTGGAGCTGCTGCAGAATTCCACAATAGGGCACTGCAGCCACTCTGTGCTCACAGAATCGTGGAATTGTTAAGGTTGGAAAAGACCTCTATGACCATCCAGTCCAACCATCAACACAACACCCCTGTGCCTCCTAAACCATGTCCTGAAGTGCCACATCTACATGGTTTTTTTTAACCTCTCCAGGGATGGAGACTCCCCCAATGCCCTGGGCAGCCTCTGCCAGGGCTCCACCACTCTTTCAGTAAAGAATTTTTTCCCAGCATCCAATCTAAATCTCCCCTGGCACAACCTGAGGCCATCTCCTCTTGTCCTGTCACTTGTTACTTGGTTGAAGGAACCAGCACCCACCTCACCACAACCTCCTTTCCTTGTGGAGAGCAATAAAGTTGTCCCTCAGCCTCCTCTTCTCCAGCTAAACAAGCACTGACTGAGAGGGAAGGAGGCCTCAGTAGACTTCTGGCCACAGTGAGTCTGCAGCTCTTCCTGGAAAGTTTTCATTTCCTTTTCACTTTGCTTTTGCTCTCCAGTGTCACCACAGAAGAAATTAAATACTGGACAAATGAGTAAAACAGGCAGCCCTTTGTGCAGAGCTCTCTATAAAGCTGCACTGTGGATCTGAAATGCCTTCAAAGTAAATAAAAGCCCTGGAAACCTGGAGTGCATTTGAGCCATCGTACAGTAGACATCAAATTTGATGACAGGTCTGACGTAAACTATAAAAGCATTTTAGTCTTGAGCAGTTGGAGGTGAAAGGATGGGACCCAACACGGTTCTCTGGAAGTCTTCCTGCTTCACCTCCCCTTTTCAGGACTAAAACACTGAATGTCTCTGGGTCTTGGGGCCTCCTTTGCTCCAGAGGCACCGAGACACCGAGCAGCCTGTGTGGTGCCAGTGTTACAAAAGCAGGAGTCTCTGCAGCCTCACAGCACGTTCTACAGAAAGCAAGAGCTGTCTTCATTTTAGTTGTGGAAGAACTGAGGCTCTGAGAGTCAAAATGACACATCCCTGGTGTCACGGCCAGTAAATGGCACGGAAAGACCAGAAGCCTGAAGCAAGAGCTGCCAGATACTGCCCAAACCAGCAGGGTCACTCCATGACTACAGCGAGCCATGATAGGGAAAAGACTGAGAGACTCTGTCCTAAGGGGAAACCAATCTCTCTTGCTCACATTTGAGAGCCCTACAGGCTTCTACCTTGTTCAAATCCCAGTGTCCTTCCCAGACAACAGCCTTTTAGACTTTCCTCCAGCTCAGCCGTGGGTCTGACTCTCAATGTGAAACCAGAGTCCTTGAACATAGAGAACACAAGGGCCACAGAGCATCACCTATGAGACAAAGAGATGCTAACTAATACCTTGCCTTCCAAGCTGCAAGCTTTTGGTTGGGTATTGATCACATTTCTAGGAGCCCTCAGATCCCAATTTGCTCTTCAAAGAACACAGAGGATCACTTTTCCCTTTGAACCTTTGTCAGTTTGCTGTATGAAAGGATCTGGCTGAGGAACCCACGCTTTTTTGTTCACTCAACTCAAGGCCTCACCCCCTCCAAGGCACGTGTGATGACAGTACACTGGCTGTTGTCCCTCTCTTCACCTCCAGTGGCTTTTACCTCTGATTCTATTCCCAGAATGACATTTTCCTTTGACATGAAAGGAAAATTTTGCATGCTTTTGAGCAGCACCAGGTGGAGGATCAGCTATCCTGGGTATCAAGGATCTGCTGGAGCTGTAAGAAAAGCCTGGAGAAGATCAGCAGATAATTATGGGATAATAAGATATTTTCCCTAGTTTTGCAGTTCTTTCAAGTAGGGCAGAATTAGGCAAATCCTTTCTGCCTTTGTTATTTTCTCTGCAAAGCCCTGCCAGTGCCAGGGCTGATGACACATTTGTTCTGGCATCACCAGGAACAGCTCAGGATTGCCAGTGCTGCGAGTTCTCAGTCTAAGGGCTCTGTCTCAGGAGACCTGATAACTTATCATGGGATGAGGTAAGGTATTAACACTCTTCAGTGCTCTCCATCCTCATGACAGATGCTCCTGGCAAAGCAAGAACACGCAGTGCATTTGCTTCCTGGCCTCTCTAATTCACAGCCCAGCTGGCACTGGTTCCAGTTCAGGGTAACACACCGAGCTCTGAGCTGCACGGGCTGAGGAAAGGACTCTGCCCATTCTGCCTGCCCTGCCACCAGGCACAGGGTGAAACCCTCAGCTTTTTCTCAAAGCCCTCTGGGAATCAGCAGAGGAAAATTAATCAGAAACACCCTGCTGGCTTCTCCTTCTACCAAGGAAAACTGCAGCCCCAAGGGAGGAAAAATATTGTCTTTTCTAAGGCCACTGAGCTTAAAACCCAAAAGCCACAAGTGCTGAACAGGCAAGGGAGGGAAAGAAAAAATGTGTCCCTAGCGAGCTTATCCTCAAAATACACCACAAAGTAAAGGAGAGAGAGGCCCAACAGCCATCACCAGGACCTGCACCTGACCCAGTCACAAGGATCAAGAAGGTGCCGAGGGCTGAGTTCTCTCGCTCAGATGTTCTGCTCAGCCTTTGTCCTCCCAACACTGCTGCAACAGGAGGCTTTTAATTAAGAATGTGTTGCAAAATGAATTGGGGTGGGTGGGGCACCACACACACTGCAGCTCAAGATGTGGGATGACCTAGTTAAAAATTCCCCAGTATAATTTGGATCCAAGGACCTGTCTGAATACGCCAAAGAACGAGGACTATGGGAATACTCAGAACTGGAGAAGAGGTCAGCTGCTCCCAGGAGGAAACCCATTCGACTGAGGGTAAAGGTCTTAAACAGCTTGGGAGGTACCAGAAGGACATGTGCTTCAGCTCTTGCTCTCAAAACCTGCAACTGACACTGGTCAACACCCTGGCTCTGCATTATTCACCCTGTGCAGTTGGATCTCCATTAATTTACTTCACAGAGTTGCAATGAATGCAATTCATTCCCCTCTCTCTCCTTTAGTCGTGCAGCTCCCCTTTCATAAACTGAACGGTGACAGAGCTCTAACTCAGGACCCATTAATAAAAGCCCTGAGCACGTGAGGCAAACAAGGGGCCATATTGCCTGGGTCTTTATAAACACAAACAGTAGGAGAAGATGTGAGCACTTAGAGAAGACTGTTTTTTGATGAAATTAGTAACTAAAATTAAGCTAAAAGCAAAAATTAAGATCAGCTTCTCAGAGTCCCAGAGCCTCATTACAGTTGTCCCCAACCTGTCTGTCCCAGGAGGTCTTGCCAATGGACAGACCTTGAAAGAGTGAGGGTCAGCTAATTGCTTCTGCAGTCCAGCATTAACTCCCAGTGTAGAGCCTCCACACCAGGAGCCTCTGGAGTTCCTGGGAAAGGAAGGTTCCTGCTAGGGAAATCAGAATATACGCATGCCACATCACCCTGGGCTGGGAAAGCAGAGGAATTCAGAAGAAAAAGTCAGAGCTCTGAGGGAAAACAACCCAAATCATCTGTGCATTCACTGTCTGGCTGTCTGCAAGCTGCATATACGTATCTAATCTGATTTTACTCAGATGCATAACTACCTTTTAGGAACATTCGCAAAAACGGACTCAAAAAAGCCACAAACAGTTATTTACATATTGTTCAGATTGCTTTCTGTATCTATCCATCTCCTAAAAAGAATTCACATGCACACAGATTTGCTGTCCCCACTTCCCTTTCAAGCATTTGAGAATGAGACCCCTTCCCCTACCTGACTCTTCTGAACCGCCGCTCCAGCTGGATCTCCCACAGCCGCCAGCAAAGCCACCACGGGGAATACACACAAAAATCCCACAATGGTCCTACAGCCACTGCTCTTTTTCTTGTCAACTGAGAGGAAGCTCTTCGTTCTGTCTGCAGAAAGTTGTCCTACTTCATCCATGTCAGTCTTCAATACTTTTTAGAGGGAGATGTGACAGATGCTTACAGATGCTTCTCTTACAGAAGGCATTGGTAATCCTTGTGCTCACAGTTGCACTTGGAGCCCTTGTGAGCAGCCCTGCAGTTTCTGCCAAAGCTGTGCAGAACCACCAGAGCTTCAAAAAGCCCTACAAAAATTAAAAAAAAAAAAAAATGTAGACTTTACATTAAGCCTCTTTCCAATGTGCCAAAGATTCTCTCAGCCTCTGCCAAGTGGTATCATGTTACTGCGGCCGAAAATTGGGCTGGCGGGGGAAAAGCAGCAAAGTGAAACAAGCTGGGATAGACATGAACTCTATTCTTTAACTGCCTCTATAGCCAGAGGACAGCTCTGCAGTTGTCAGCTTTATGTAGTGAAAAAATGGGGGGAGGGGGCAGGAACAAGGAATGCAGAAGGCAGCATCATACCCTTGGAATGTTTCATCGGGGATGCTTAAGCTGGAAGAGCTGTCATTTGTCAGGGGCTGCCTTCAGGAGCTGAGTGAAAAATGAGATGCTGTGAGGCAGCAGGCAGGGCTTCTCTGCTTTGGAAAGGTTGGTCAGGGAGTTGAAAAACTCAGATAAAAGTAAATATCAGCTCTTCTTCCACGACACCAAGCAAGAGACCTGCACATTCCTTGTGCTCTTGGGAGCTATGGAGGAAGGGGCGATGATGGGAGGGCAAGAATTTTCAGAGTAACTGCTTTGGGTACCTTGAGCACATCCAAGAGGCTGGCGTAGAGAAGTGGTCACTTTGTCTTAAGCTGTAAAGTTCTTTAGGGCATCCCCAGGCTGCAGACATGGAGTCAATTCGGGACCTCCTAAAAAGCTTACTCAGAAATTCTCAGGTTTTCAGAAATCGCTGCACTTTGCTGTCTGGTCACGAATTCCTGGATACTCTGCGTTCCTTTGCTGAACAGTTCCGACCAGACAGAGGAAAAGGAACTGTGAAATCTCCCAGATTTACAAGCAAATGGCAGGGAGGGGATAGTTCTGTGGCCAGCTAGTATAAAACATTCCTAGGGGATATCCAAAGCATTTTGAAAGGTTTCAGAAACTTCTTGCACTATTAATAATAAGAAATGGTTTAATTTGAATTTTTTTCCCCCTAGTTCATAAGCAGGCTTGCAGCATTTTATATGTTTCATGTATTTTCAGACTAAAGCTGTTTAAAAGGAGCTTTTAAACAACTTAGAATATCATGAAATTTTCTTTTTCAATTTTCACCAAAGTTTCTCCCCTGGAGAATAAAGATGCTTTCTGTAGAGAGTGGCCAAAGTGCAGCAGTTGTGCAGATACCAGGAGGAGGACAGAATAAGGAGAAACACTAAAGAAAGTTATGGATAGAATTACAAAGAAAGCTGGAACCAGGAGGAAGAGAAAGAGCACAAAGCACAGGGCTTGAACTGTGTGGGCCGAAGCAACCAACTGCAGCGGTCTGAGATATTGGCTCATCTCAACTGGTGGCTGCTTTCTAGGGACAGTTACTTCCTATGCCTGGGCGTGAGCACTCTGAAAAAGTGCTTTGTCTGGAGCTCCAAAGAGTGGTCAAACACACCTCCATTTGTGGGTTAAGCTGTAGACCACAGCGTGAAGTGAGGAACTGGTAACAACACACTCCTGCACTTACCAGCCTCCCAAGTGCCCTGAATAAGTTTCTGTTAAGAGTCTGTAGAGGAGAACGCATCTGCAGAAAGACTGATTGAGAAGGGAGTCTTGAAGTCAAAACCTACCTTGGAATGGGGCTCAAACACTTCAGCCAAGAACTCTTCTCCAGTAAAGCAGCACTGGCTCGAAAGAAAAACAGTGCTCACAAACAGAGTGCTGGAAGAACACTGAGTTTCAGCTGTAGGACTGCATAACAGCATTGAGAGCATCTGTCTTTCATGGGAAGAGGCAGAAGTGTTTGAAAAAGGGTTTAACATATGCACTGTTACACAGACCCTCTCCACTTGCCAGAGTGGCCGAGCATCTGAGAGTCACTGGGAGCATTTATTCAGTCTTAAAGGCAGGAAAGTGGTGATATTACCTTCACCTTACAGGTTAAGACCCCACTGTGCAGGGGAGAAGACTCGTCTGAGGTCAAATATGGAATCCAGCAGAGCAGGAACCTGAGAGCTTCCCAGTGCTCAGTTCACACCTGTCTGTTTCTGAAGATGACAACACAAACCTGAGCTTTAAAGCACGGCTTGAGAATTCACACAACCACATAGCCTGAGGGCACTGAGAACTGCCTTCGTCCCAATGTAAAGAAAGTAAGTTTTTTAAAAGTCAGTATCTAGAGTTTTAGCAAAAGTGCATTCTTGAGGATCTCTTTGTTTCCAAATACTTATTCAGGTTAGCTCAGCCAAGGCCTTTTCCATGAGTTACTGCTGTGCTCTGAATGGGAGCAGAGCCCGTTCTGTATATTAACCTTTCCACCACATGTGGATCTTTAGCTCCAGATGACTTCTCTGACAGGGATTCTGCTTCCCTGTCAAGGCAGCAAGCAGGTTATACCTCAACAGATCAAAAGCAAGAGCACAGGGTTCCTTGGAAAGCACGTGGCTCACTTTCCCCCCATCTGAAATCACAGTGAGCCCATCTACACAGAACCCCAGTGCCTGTGCCTCCAGCTCCACTGCACTGCTGGCTGCAGGATGCTTTCAGGGCTTTTAAAATTGAAGCCAAATATTTGCTCAGAAACCAGCTCAGCAGTAAAGCCAAGACAAACCTCAGTTATTGTGGCAATGAGAGTCAGATGAGGAAAACTCTTACGCTGAGCTATTCAGAACTTACAGATGCGACCTGTGGAGCCAAGGGAGACCCAGGAACTCAGTGCTGTGCACACTAACAATGCTTCTGATAAAGGCACTGTGCATCTGCATCTCTGGGTGCAAAGCTCTGGCCAGGACCCGCAGTGCCACCGCTACCAAAAGGCAACATTTCAGCTTTATACTTAGTTTGTTAAACTGTGGTTGTTAAATCTCAAGCACAGCTCTCTTCTGTAGATATTTTAAGGATTATTAGGACCAGAGTGCACGCCTGTTGGCATTTCATCCCCGTTCCCTGCCCTGAGTTAAGAATATCATGGTTTTCCCAAGAGATACTTGTGCTTAAAGAAGTCTCAGATGCAGCCATCATCCACAGCACTTGTCAGAATTTAAGCCTCTTTGGGATGCTTCAGACACCTCCCAGACTCCCTTCTGGGAGCCAGTGCTGCTCTGTGCCAAGAGCAAGGAGTGAGCCAGAACTCTGAAGCTTTCTCTCTCTCTCCTCTCCAATGTTCCCCACGCTTTATGGTGCAGCCTGAGCCCCTGAAAGGACAGCTTTTATACAAGAGCAGAGAGCTGCTGCTGCTGTCACTTCAGAGTTCTGCTGAATTCGAGAGGTCTCGGGTTCTTGAGTGTGGATATTTGGTTTGGACTGCAGGCCAGAACTGTCATCCTGACTATATTTGGAGAGAGGAACATTCCTGGCTTCGGTTTCTGCAGTGTCTAAAAGCAATGGAACACATTACACTTTGAGGCAATCCATATGGTGTCGTGGGGAATGGGAGAGGAAGGCAGGGGACAGAACTGATTTTGCTTTGCCTCCACGCTGTTAGAGGTGGCAAACATGACCTGGATCTCGTTTATAGGGAGCTGGGATTTTCTAAGCAAACATATCCTGAGACCTTTGCGTGCAATAAATGTCACATGAAAAAGCAGGCTCTAAACAGCTGTCGGAGAGGAATGAATGTTGCATAAAACCCACAATGGTCAACTAGAGACTATGGAGAATGTAAAGGATTGGATCATTTGCACAACACAATCCATTTTTCCTTGTTAAATCACCTCAGTCTCGCTATGCTTTTTTCAGTCTTAATTGCTGAAATGTTTAAAGTGGGGCTGCAGCACAATGCACAACATATGGCACCATTCCCAAGGGCAACTGTAGCTCAAAAACACACACTTTCTCATTTCCATAGATTATTCCCAGCATTTCTCTCCTCTCATTTATTCTGCATGGTTAACATTAAAAGTTACTTTAAGGACTATTTCTAAATGGTTCTCTCTGCTACATTTGCCTCATTTAAGAGGAAAGTTAGCCCTGGTGCAGCAGGAAGCACATCAGCAGCACTTCACTCGACACAAGAACCATTTATTACAACATAGCTACACTCACAATAAGAGCCACTACATGGAGGATAACCATTAGTGCTAGAACTGCAGCTGTCTGACTATCCAGAATGAGCCTCAGCTCTCATGAAACCTCTTATGCATGGATTAAGTGTGTATTATTCAGCCTTGGAACAAATTGCTGTCATTTAGCTTCTCCTGTTATGAACTGGGAGTCCTACATGGAGGGAGGGAAAGAAAGAAAGAGAGAAAGAAAGAGGGAGGGAAAGAAGGACCTGACATCTGATCATGTCTGATGGCTCAAGGCATGAGCATCAGCATTTCATCTCCAGGGCACCAGTCCAACTCCAGGCCATAGGCAGGGGAGGAGGAGTGCACTCAGCTGAATGTGATTTACCACTTACTGGCCCCTTGGTGGCCCATGTGAAAAGAATTAGCAAATCCTCATGCAGCTCTTATTTTAAAAAGCACTTACATATTTATCCCTTCATCTCTTAACTTTAAGGGGGGGGAAGTCAACCCAACATTCTTGCATGGCTCCTGTGGGAATGGCAGTTAAAACTTGTGCATTCACAGTGGGTCACGGACTAAAAAGGATTGTATCTGCTGTTGCAGGGAGCAGCATTCCCCAGGGAGGGAAAGAATAAGAATGTTCTTTAGTCTCCAAGCCTTCTTCCACTTTCTATCATGCAGCCCCTCGTGATCAGCATCTGCTGATGTTCCTAGAAAAATCCATGCTCTGCCGAATAGCAAATGAGCTGAAAACAAAGTCTTGCTCCAGCTGGCAAAGAAAATGGAATATTCTGCTTAACTGTCAATTTGGAGCTGCAGCTCACTGAAGTGCCTGCACTGGCCTGACCTCTTGTCACCAGAGAGACATGGTCTTGACCCTAGCCAGGAGCTCAGCAGTCCAGTCACGGCCACGTAGCGAGGAGAATTTCAGGAATGAAATAAGGGAGGTATTTTTCTCAACACACAGATAATAAAGCGTGTCCATAATGGAGCAAGAACTGTTTGCCCGAGTGGGGATATTCTCTTGTTGCTCTTTGGTGGGCTGTAGTAATTATCTCTAATCTATCTGCAAATGGAACAACCCTCCTGAAATCCTGGGAGGATTAGTGGGAAGATAATCAAAGGAGAGCTGGATCTTTTCCTGACTTTCCCCTTCAACAAGCAATCTCCCTCTCTCTACTCCCTAAGTCCCACGCTGTCTGTAAAACACAGAGTTTCAGCCACACTTCCAAAGAAAATGCTTTAGAGACCCTGGTTCTGAGTAAGAGCTGAGCTGCTATCTTATATTTTTACACCAGAAAGATTCAGCAAGACCTTTCCCTTTCAAAACCATTGCTGTGCACAGCTGCAAAGTACAGCTCTGCATTTCAGGAGATGGCAGCAGCCCCAGTGAAAACCAGGAGCTCCCCAGCTTATTTGCAGAAGACCCATTGGTCTTATTTGTGGGAGACCAACGGGTAATAAACATCAAGCAGAAGGTTACACACTACCCACACTGATCAACTAAGGGCAATATTTGCCTTCTATCTTTAAAGGAGCATTTGCCTCCTGCTTTGACATCTCCTCGCCTCTCTTCAGCCCCCTGCTGTTTCTAGAACTAAGAACACCAACTCACATCCACAGCAGAAAGGGGAAGAACATCTTGCCCCCCTTTCTTCTCTCAAACTCTAGGGAAATTTAATGCAGCTCCTAATCTCAGCCCAGGCTCTTGGCTCTTTTCCTGCTTACAAATGATAACTTTTTCTTCTTGTACTTAAGACTGGAGCCTGGATTGGAGCAGAGAAGCTATTTGAGAGTACCAGCCAGATTAGACATGAACTAGATGACCCAGCAAGTACACAAAGCTGTCTCACCCAATCGACCACACATCACTCTCCTCCTGGCCCTCCATGCAAGCAGGCTCATCAGGAAAGATAAAACAGAAGAACCTTTCTCCAAAGCTTCAGACTCCCGAGGAGATGAGCCTGTCACGGGGGCAGAGCTTGCCAAACACATACCTGGCACACGCGGGTATCTGCTCACCCTCCGTGATCTCTTCTTCCCGAGGCTCCACTGATCCTCTTGGTTATTCTCTGTTGTGGTACAGCAACTCCCTTCTTCTTACTAGGAAAATGAAAGGGTCAAAATCATGCTTAACAGCTCAACTCTTGCTCCTCAAAAGCACAGTGGCAACAGGGAAATAAAAGAATACACTCCCAACCCGAAAGCTGTGTTTACAAACCATTTCTGTAGTTATTAAGCAGCAATACTAATAATGCAAAATTCTACCTCTGACTTCGTCATACAATGAATCTCAGGTATGAAAACAATCTCAGAAAATCTTGAAATGGAAATGCATTTTAAAAAATTAAAACACAAAATCGAAGGGACCTTTCCTTTCCCTACAAAATCTCTTTTCATTAGCTAGGGGAAAAAAAACCCCAACCACAAAACAACTCCATTTTCTGCAACAGCTGTGCAGCTTGGAAATTGAAGGCTGCAGTCTTCCAATGATTTTTTTCCTTTAGGGAGATACTCACTTGGAAGCCTCTCTTCATTTTGTATCCAAAGAAATTACAACAGAAATTAAACAGATGCTCTGTTGTTCTTTTCCTGAACAAACAGACACCTTAGGCACAAGAGATAATGCAATAGATATTGAACAGTTGGCCACCCCTGCCCCCTCCTCCTCAAGTGCCAGCACACAAACAAACATTTAATACACGATAAAACATCAATGGGTTCCACCTTTAGCAAATTCTGTTGGATTTGATGCAGAGCCTTGTGAAATAATTGTATTTCAAAACCCACTTAGCATGGGGCTGGGGTATAGATAGTCTGGAAGATCACTCACTTGCTCCAAAGAGCGGTTCAGGAAGGTCTCGCACTATGAAGAAGGCTCAGCCTTGCTCTTTGTGGCAGCAGCCTCTGCCCAGTACTTTTCTCCTGCTGCCCTACCACAATACAGCAAACATTTGGGGGCAATGCCTGCTTTATTCCAAAAGAATTTACACTGCTGTGAGCTTGTAGGAAATAAGTAAATGAGTGTCCGCACCTTGAATTTTTACCAAAGCTGATTGATTCTGAAATGCACCTTTAGGTTATTTGGGTGTTAAATCCAATCCAACCATGTATTTTAGGGGTTAAAACTGATACATTTTCATAGCTGAAAAAGATCCATTGAAAGTCAAGTGAATTCTTTGACAAAGGTTATCCATAGCAGTGGGGGGCTGTGACAGAAGCCTTTCTCACAACACCAAGCAATTAAGAATTAATAAATATTCCTGTGATTACCATATATTCCACACAGCTAAAAAAAAAATCATTCAAAAGATTTGCCACCTCTTTGCTAACGAACAGAGATAGTAGAGGAACAGAGTCTTTTTGTTTGCTTTAAATATTGCTTGCAATATGTAACAAACAGTACCACGTGTATAATCATGTCATTAAAGATAATACACCACACGCAAACATGATGGACACGTACACCCACACATGGCACACCTGCCCTACAGGTTGTCACTTCCACCAACAGTTACATTACAGGATGGACTCAGGGGATAATATTTCTTCAGTCAGACAGTCAGAAAACACAATACAGCTGGATCCATATTTCAGCTACTGTTTGTACATTCATTTTAATGCTCAGGAAAATATATATTTTATTTTATTAAGTTTTGCTGCAAAACAAAAACAAAAATGAAATCCCTTTTTCTCATGTCTTAATTATTACTACTTATTTTCTTTACACTTTGATTGGAGTATTTAACACCTGCCTTTGGCATTATGGATAGAAAGCTCAGGAGTCTCTGAACACACGGTTGTGCCAAAAAAAAAATACATATGGAAGAAGAGTGTCCCTTAGAGGTTAGAAATATTTGTTGTAACAACGTATTTTCTCCAATCAGTGTTCACTACTTTATCTCTAAGGCACACGCTCTGTCTTTAGGATCTCATTACACCCAGATTTGTCTCTGTCAGTCCAAGTGGAGCCCATCAGTACTAGTCTGGAGAGCATGCTGTCTTAGGACACTACCTCGCTGCCACTGAAGGCATCTGGTAGAGCTGATGCCATGGCTGATCTCCTCCAGTATCTCCTCACGTGAAGTGCAGGTGTGTGCTTCACCACTGCCCGCCACGGGATAAGGAACAGCCTCCTGCAGCACCTCCTCCCGGAGCAGTGCAAGGCTGCCAACCTGCAGGGCACGATGCAGTCACTGGAGCTGGATGCTGCTAGGAAGTGTCTGCGTATGGAAATCCATCTGCCTCTGGTCTGAACGTCTCTCCTGCCTTCAGCAGACAGGTTGGTGCTCTTTAGTGGATCAGCAGCACAGGGTGAGGATGTTGTCTGCCCTCACGCACCGCTCCTAGGCCTTACGACGCTGCACGTGAAAGAGACTCCCTCTGCCCTCCACCCAAGTCACATCAGTTATTTGCTTCCCTCTCTTTCAGGATGGCTGTGCAGGCAGCCAAACACACCAGCCTGACTAGCGCTTCTCATCTAAAATGCAAACAAAAAGGAAGTGAAGGAGGGAGGTGGGAATGGGAAGGGAAACAAGCGCATCCTTAGACAAAGATCTGGATCCTCTCCCGGATAGCCTGCCGGCAGATGGGGCAGACAGTCAGGGCTGTGCTGCAGTCTGGGCAAGAGCCATGTCCACACTGGAACACCAGTTTGATTTGGTCATCGATGCAAATGGGGCAGGTGATGCGCTCTTCCATCTGCCGGTAGCGGTTCTGCAGCTCCTCCATGAGCTTCCTCTGATCCGTGGATTCAGAGCTGGGGCTGCACTCCACCTCGGTGCTGTCTGCAGGGGTGGAGAGCAGAGAGTTAGACACCAGTGTGCTCTGCCTCATTTTTAATCAGACTTTGTCCCTCAAGAGCAGCAATTAGTCCAGACTACACTCTCTGAGCCTTATCCAGGGATCCCTCAGACAAAAAACCTGAGATGATGCTTTTTACAGACTATCCAGTGTTGCCTTCCTCCGTGTGGTTGCTCAGCTGGTGTGTGTGGTTTTGCTTGAATCTGGTCTCAAAATGTTGCCTGAGATGTCCTGCCTTGGTGTTCTGAAATACACTGCTGCTACCTTCAAGTCAAAACATTCAAGGCTGATTGTGATGCTCTGCCACACCAGCCTGGGAATCCTTGCTGTGCTATCAGTTCCGCGTCCTCTCAATCTCCTGGTCACTTGCAGGATTCAAATTTCTGGTTAAGTCTTTCAGGACACACGTGGTAAAACAAGAAGGAGCTATTTGACATCATTTATGCTGACCTTTGCATACGTGAAGCTACATAAATAGAGTAATTAATCAACTCTATGAAACAAAAGAACCACAAATCCCAGAGAACTGCCAGCTTAGGTAAATAGACGACTCCTGTTTTCAGCTTAATACTCCCACTGTTCATCTTCTGCTCCTCAATCCTCCATTAGGCAGCTTTACACTCCAATATAGATGTCCCTTCCCCCATCATTCTGGAATTAGCTGCACTTCAGTGGTGCAAGAAGTGATTTCAAATTCATAAAGGTGAAGCAAGTTTGGGGATGGGGAGCTTTCTAAAGGCAAACACGGAAGACATCGCTGACGGGGAAGTCCTGCTGATACTTTAGAGACCTTGATGTTTCTCCTCCAGTAGAAATCTGCAGGCAAACGTCTCATCTGGAATTCTCATCACTATTTTGTTGCCAGTCTGTAGCAAAGACAAATGCTCCTGCCTACTGCCAGGTAAACTTGCTATCCTTTGCATTATGGAATTCCAAAGAGGATTCCTGTGTTTGCCAGCTGTGTATGTCCAATGCCACAGGACAGATTCTTGGTTCCCCAATGCTTTCGTCCAGGCATCAAGCCATGAGACTACAGATTGACTCCAACAACAGAGTCCTCAATGCCAGGCCACGAGCAGCAGGACATGCAAATCATTTTCATGTGCACATGCCCTAAGAGTGAACTCAGCTCTAAAGACATCAGCTCTCACAACTGCTACGAAAAAGCTTCGGTGGGCAACCTACAGTAATTCCAAGGCAAGCACAAACCTGCCTCCAACTTGCTGACATGGACAACACCGTCCGTTCCAGACACTGAGTAAAGTGGACAGAAGACAATCAATTCAAGACCAGGCTAAAGAGCTTCATCAAAGCAATGCAGCTCGGTGATTCCTGGATACCTGGCTAATGGCAGCCCTGCACAGGCACTGTGATTTCAGCCAAGGGAGAAAAAAGGCTTTCACAAGACGGAGTTTTTCTTTCTCAAAAGTTTTCACTGTTACATCACTGCCTGTGCAAACGGTCAGACTGACACACTGAAAACCTGATATTTGCCTTCAATACACAAAATTGGCACAAGACAAACTTCCTCAAGTGTCCTCTGTCTATGCAGCTTGAGCTCGGCCCATGAGCACCTCCCTTGTCCTCTCCTAAAGGTGTCAATGCAACAGGCACACACAGACCCCACAACAAACCCCCAAATTAAACAAAAATAACTCCCTTTTGTTTATTTAACTGGAAATCATTGGCATTGCTCAAACTACCCCTGTGCAGGACCCTTCCCACAGCTCTTAGAGGCAAGAACAGCAAACATACCTGGTTTCAGTTTTTTGGTTATCGTCACTTGACATTTGATGCACTTCTTCATTCTCCTGGAGCATTCTACCATGAATGATACAAGAAGAGATTATAATTAAGCCGACTGATGCCAGAACCAAGAGGAAGAAGACAGAATCAAAACAACAGCTTTGAACAAGCTGAGACCTCCCTGAATGATTAAGAAGTGGTTTCTGCACAGAAATCAGGACTCTACCATCTTTTTGAGCTACATCCTAGTTTTCTGGTTTAGTCCTTCCTATGCTAGGAGCAAATACAACACCTTTAAGTTCTCAGTGCTCTCTGTGCCACTGGAATTGCTGCACTGTGGATCAAAACAGCCCTTTGCTCTGAGGGAAAAGGATGCAGCTTGGCACACAGACCTTGGCAAGTTCCCTGCGGTCAGACTGTGAGTGCCTTGTGAGATAAACTCACTGACATGTTTGAGCAGGCTGCGACTGGAATAAGTGAAAGGCAAAGCAGTATCAAAAGCCAGAGAAGAGGGAAATCCTTCCCAGGAGGTTTTTGATGGATAAATCACTGCCAGCTAGAAATGAAACTTCTGGCTTTCCTTCTGAATTACCCAGGGCATCTATAAGCACAAGAAAAACTGCCTGGGGTCCCAATCAGCAGGTAGTCAGAACACTCTGTGCTCTTCATGGAGAGCTTTTGGACATCTTATCCGAGATGGTCGCACTGAAATCATGCTGGGTTGTTTCAGGACACAAAGAGTACAATAGGTTTGTGTCTAAACAGAGCTTGGTTTATGAGAGCCCAGCTAGGAAAGCTGGTGAAACGAGAAAGAGAAATTTTAAAGAAGGGAAATAAAGAACCCAGAATGGACTTACCCTCACACACAATGCTGTGCTGGCACGGGAAGAAATGGATGAGCAAGGCCAGCTCTGAGCAGACCAGGCACTCTGTGGGGACTGCCACACTGGAGACACTAAGGTTGGTCATTGTGTTGGGGGTGGTGTGCACACGGCGAAGGCTGCAGGTGATGGTTGAGCTGTCAGAAGAGACCTGTTGTTCCCTGCAATGATGTAATAAAACTTGAGCCCCGTACTCCACATCCTTCCCCCCTTCAGCAACCAGACAAGATTATACTGATCCCTGGCAAACACTCCACAAGGAGACAGAGCAGCAGGTGCTCAGGTAGCATAAACTTGTGAACCTTCAAGTCTTCAGTGCTGCCAAGAACCCCCTGGCCCAATAGGAATATCAAGGAGGGGTGCTTTTTGGTCTTCCTATACAAAAGCCAGTAAAGTTTCTGGGAGGAAACTGCTACCTGGCTTCCCACCAAAGTGGCAGTAGCTTCACTGTAAATGTTTATAAACCCCAGATATTCCTCATCTTCTAGACCTATTCATTTCAGTCAGATTAGTCAAGCAGCTGCAGTGTGCAATGCTGGGATACATCATGGTGCACTCAGGCCCATGATTTAGTGCACAGCACTCAGTCCACAGCAGCTGTTTTAACTCTGCAGACCCACCCCCAAATCCTCCAGTCAAACCTCAACACAGAAGCTGAAAACAGGACAATTCTGTTAACAAAAATGTCAGTTTGAAAGAACCGGTATTCTCTAAGCAAAAAAACTATTCCACCATGCATAGGAATTGTACCAGTGGGGTGCTAAGATGTTTGAAGGGACACGTTTCACCTGTTAGTTACAACAGAAGCAAAGCGGCTGCTGCGCGGCTCCTCCTCCACGGTAACAGGACCGTGGGTTTGTGCCCTCAGATCAAACAGAATTCTGCTTTCATGTTGACAAGGTCAAAATCCAAACAAATGTTTCTCAGAGCCTGAGATAAAGCCATCTTTGACCTGCCGTTCTCCCTTTGGCATTTTCTCAGCTATTTCTCTTATCAGTTGAAAAACAGGTATTTATCCAGCTCTGGAATAAATCCTGTGGATTCTGGTGCCCACTTTGTAGCACTTCCTTTCTGTTTGGACTTTAAATATCTAACTGCAGAATCCAATGAAAGTAAAACAGAACCCAGAATTGCTCTGCAAGACAGAAGTTGCTCTTAGCTTCAGTGGCCAGTCCTCTCAGGCTGCCTCAGGGCCTGCTCTGAGTCAAGAGGCTGAGTTTTCACCAAGCAGCATTAACCTGCTTTTCCCAACTCTTCCAAATGGCCGTATGCACCCTTAAAGAACTCCTCCAGAAACACAGGGTAAGCATCCAGCTCTGGATTAAACAGGAGGTGCTCAGACTGACATCCAAAGTGCTTCAAAGATGCTTCATCCCTCCTGGAACAGCAGCTGCATGCAGTGACACCGCAGTGGTGTGTGAGCACTCTGATTCTGGGAGGAACTACAGCTCATTTCCAGAGGACATGGTTTACCTGAATTTCTGTGAGAAGTCTTTGACGACCTGGACAATCCTTCCATCTGTAATGAGGTCTAAAGGAGACTTTCCCCGATGGTTTGCATAATTAATATCTGCTCCTTCTTGTGCTAAGTAACATGCGATTGCAGTTCCAACATTCAGCTCTATATTTCCAAGAAATCCAGAAGCCTGCAGCTAAAAGATGTTGAGAAACACTCTCAGTTACTAGAAGTTTCTGTTATGTGGCTTTGATCTGTACCAAGTTCTAAACAAAGTCTCAATCCTCATACTTAAGATTTCAAAGTGCAATGAAAACACAAAAAGATCCCTCAGCGTGTAAATAGCAGATTCGGATCTTGCATTCCAGTAATAAGAGTGCACAAGACTGGTCCTAATCAGTGCTAATCATCACTAATCATAGTAAGAGGCATTCCCATCTCCAGGTAGTGAAAAGGAGGGACACTGAATACACCACAGCCAACACCAGCTGATGTGCAGATGGTGTATGGAGCACAAAGTGGCAGCAAATTAAAAAAGCCAAGTTTTCGTGTACATTATCCAAACTAATTGGAAATCAACAAAAATTTTCACTAATTTCTAGATCCAAGGCCTTTCCTGCAAGGCTTTATATATCCATGAACATACAGTAATATAGTGAAATCCAATTCAGCTCTGTAAGATTGTAGCCTTTTTCCTTCAGCCTGATACCTCTCACCTCTTGCATTCTGCTCTCCATCTGCAGATAACTGGGTGTTTGTGGTTTGCTGTCCTCATATTTTCCATACCAGCAGACAGAAACGAATCGCTGTGGTTCTGGGGCATGAATTAAACCCCAGACTCTTGGCTCTGCAGCTGGATTCATGACCTTTCCCATGTCAAGAAAGCAGCGCACAACACAAAAATATCGGGGGAGACAGCATGAATTGTTGTCTGACTATGTGAAATTTCAAGCTATAAATTCAAGTGTATCCTCAGAGGAGGTATTCCTGCTTTCCCACAAGCAGGGACGTTTGTTTCCACACTCAACTGGACTGGTTTTACACAACATTCGCCCCCTTAGATCACGCTATCTTGCTCTCATTCTAACACCAATCACCGTCCTGCCCTCGGTGCTGGAATTTCTCCTGCTCCCAGCTCACCTTGGAAAGGAGGGACAACCCCATCTCCCCCTCACGCTTCTCCACCATGAGGGACATGAGCTGCTGCCGTTCCAAGGCGATGTGCATGGCTGTGTCGCCATCCTCATCTTCAGCGTTGACGTCGCTGCCCTCGCTGACCAGCAGCTGCACCATCCCCACGTGTCCCTGGATGACAGCCAGGTGCAGCGGCGTCTGGTTACGGTTGTTCTTCAGGTTGACATCACAGCGACCCTTGAAGAGGAGAATTGCACCCAACAGAGTGAGTTGCTGCTGCTGAGTTTGGCTGAAGAAGAGTGCTGTGGTTGTGGTGCTTGCTGAGGCCCCAAGCCCTCATCAGGACGACAGGACAGAGATCTCCAAGAGAGCTACGTGATTCAGTTCTATGTATTTTGACCAAGTGGCTCACACACCTCACACATCAAGAAAGGGAGGACTGGAAGTCAAGTGCCCAACCAACACACAGATAACATCTTCCTGGTGACGACTCGGATATGATAACTCATCACTTCCCTGACACAACCAAATCCTGGAACTACTCCAAGCAAACAGTCATGGACGAGCTCCTCTAAAGCAACATTGATTCCCTGCTGCCTGTTGTGCTTTGATTTCCCCTCTTCAAAGCAAAGAGGAGAAAAACCTATCCAAATCTGAATGATTCTGCTCCTCTGCCAAACCTGGAGGGGAAGGCAGCAGCAAGGGTGCTTAGGAAATGTGGGGGTTTAGGAGTAGGACAGACAGCTTCTGTTGATGGTGGGTTTATTTTGTTTCTTACCTCTTTGATGAGAATTTCTGCCACTTCTTTGTGATTATTGAGAGCAGCAAGGTGCAGGGCGGTGAAGCCATCTTCCTTTTTGGAGTCAACCAGCTGCCGAGCTCTTGCTAGAATCTTCTTTATGGCTCTAGAGTAACAGAGATGGAATAGTTACTTTGTCAGAAAGGAAAACAATGCAGAAGAGACAGGTCTGCCTCTTCTGCTCAGTATTTATGAATGTTTAATAGGCAGCACCATGAGCTGGCACCTGTGATGCAGAGCACTCCCTCCATCTCACAGATTGAATTACAAGAATAAAACAAAAGCCCACCAGTTATCATTTAATAAAGCAGGGTATAAAAATAATGAGCACATTTATCCTTGGAAGAACCCAGAGTCAGGAGACTATCCAGAAGCAGACAGATTTCCTAGCCAAGCTAGTCATGAGAAGATGGAATGGGGAAAGCAGGCAGCAGGTTCCTCTGAATGCATGAGGAGGGAAGGAGGGGCACAGCTAGACCAAGACATATCTAAACCCAAGAAATGCATAACCAACCATTTCCTTCCTAACCTATCCAGAACTACATCTGCTGCTTTCTTACTATTGAGACAGCAAGCCCAAGTTAACATCTGTAAAAACACTAAAGTCACTTACAGTTTGTTGCCTTTTAGAGCAGAACAGTGGAGCAGGTTGAAGCCTTGGCAATTCTGGACAGTGAAGTCTATGTTGGGTACTTCAGTGAGAATTTCAATAACGACTTTGTAATCTGCAGTGATAGCATAATGCAGGGGGGTGTCTCCCTGGGAATCCTATCAAGGATACCAAAGCAGAGCACGGGTTACCTGCCTCAGAGTGTCAAATGAAACAGCTCACCCCGAGGGACAGTTCTAGACAAGAAGATATACAGTGTCACCAGGTCACAGCAACTCCAGGCATCACTGACATCCTCAGTAGTTCCACAGCCTTTGTGAAATCATTTCCCCAGGGCCTGAAGCCAGCTGAGCAGACAAGCACTAACACTCAAAACCAGCTTTGAAAGGCTGAGCCCAGCACAGGCCAGTCCCACCATCATACAAGCACACCCTAAAAATGGGCCGGGTCCAATTCACCATCGCTGCCCTTCAAGATCCTAAACACCAGCCTTAAAAATCTCACCACTCCTTATTGTTGGCAACAGGAGTGTTTCAACACTACTTGGGCCAGCTCTCACTGGAGAACAGAGTCCAGCACAGTAGAGAGATGTGGAAAAAGCAGAGATGATGAAGAGGCAGACCCAAGCTTGTCACTGTGGACCACTGAAGGTAGAGGAATACTCCCTGTGCACGTACAGTACTGCAATTTAAGAGAATGACCTTCAAATTCTACAAAGCAGCAAACTGTGTAAGGCATAAAGAATATAAAGAAGCTCCTCCCCACCTCAAAAACCCACCCAAATCCCACAAACCCAAAACTTACTGGGAGGTTGACATCACAGTTGAGCTCGCAGAGGGTCCGCACCACCTCTGTGAATCCTTGACTGACAGCAACGAACAATGCTGTGCACTTTGCATTGTTTAACAGGTCTGTGCTGGCTCCTTTAGCAATAAGCAAACGGGCAACCTCAGCCTGGTTTCTGATTTAAAAGCAAGGAGTAAGACCAATTAGATTAAATCTTACGCAGACAGTAAACTCTTCCTCCTTGCAAGGCAAGAGAACTTCACAGGTTTTACATCCTCTTGAGCTCACCCCACCTCCTTTAGTGTTTTAAAAACAAAAAGAAACAAAACCAAAAAATTGTACTCTAAAATCTGGTCTCTTTGCTTTAGGAAATTTAAGGATGAATTCTTCCCTGGTAACTGACAAAACAATTCAACCTTTTACCTTGCTCTGGAAATCATATGCACTTACAGAAACCAAACAAACAAACTAATCCCAACCAACCTCCCCTCCTCCCCTGAAAATAATCTCATCACCAAAACCTCCTTATCACTTGCTCTGATTCCCCCCAAAAAAATTTCTATCTGCATGAAAATGGACCCAGCTGTGGAGGCTGAATTTGTGAACTAAGAAATGCACCCACGGCCTTGAAGCTGAAAGGCTGATTTCAAACATAAGGTAAATTTGAGAAAGCCACATCCACCAGCCACACACCCTTCACTGTCCATTTGTATCTAGAAACGTCCTTTTGCAGCCCTTTAGGTCTGGAATCAGAGACAGTAAGAAGACAGATACCCTACCCAAAAGCTGCATAGTGCAGTGCTGTGTCCCCCTCTTCGTCCCTCAGGTTGACGCTGGCGTGCGCCTGCAGCAAAGTCTTCACAACATCCAGGTGTCCCTGGTAAGAGGCGATCTGCAGGGCCGTTCTGCCCTGGTTCTTCGCGTCGACCTACAGCAAGGGCAGAGACAGAGCAAAGAGTTTAATTAGGAAAGGCTTGTCTTGTGTTCAAGGCCTTTGCTCTGCTCTAGAGGATGAAGTCACCAGCTGCAGAACAACTGCAGACTCAGAAATGCCAATCGGAATCTGTGCCCTGTTGGCTCCGCTTTACATTCGACTACAAGGCCGACCTTGTCCCAGAATATTTCTAAAGGGGAAGAGGACAGCGCATTTAGTCAAGAAGGGAGAGGAGAGCAAACAGAGCTGGAAGCCAGGGCTCTAATTGCAGCTCTGGTGCCAAATTCCTCTATGCCTACAAGCAGAATACTTCTTGACATCTCTGCCAACAATTCCTTTCCCAATAGCAAAAAGCGCGAGGAGATCAAATCAGCTTTGCATAAGGCTTCAACGATGCCAAGTTCCCATTGTTCTATGCTACTCCAGGGTACTTTACTGGGTACACTGGCTGGAGGGCATATCAAGGTGTTGAAGGGCTGCAATGAGATGTTTTGGCAATTAAAGGGACTGAGTAACAAAGAGAGGCTGCATGAAAGGCAAGGCAAAAAAAAAAAGCCACTGAAATCAGTGGGAGGCAAAGGAGAAGAGATGAAGGAGCTCACAAAACCTCAGCAGACTGGCAAGGAGAACAAAGGTTTTTATCCCTGCAGCTGATTCTGTGCAGCAGTTGGGAGTGCAGGACAGGCAAGATTCCCCTTGATTCACTCATAATGACGGGTGAATCATTTCCATTAATTAATATAAATATTAGGATAGAAACAGAATATAGAATAGAAGCAGAAATCTAACAAAAATAACTAAGAACATATTGGATTCCTGACTCCTGGCACCTTCTTATCTGGAATAAATTTGACAATTACAGGTATTTGTCTATTCCTCCCATCTCCAGAGGCCCTGTTAACTTTGTAAGTAAAGAACTATAATAAATTCCAGACATCTAACTGCTACATCAGTTTCACAGGGGTTCCTTCAGAATCGATCCTAATTTTCCTCCTTCATGCATCCAGCTGTTCCTGCCAGCCATGCAGACATAACCTCAACAAAACTTATCTTTTGTCACCAGAGGTTTTCAAGGACACTGCTGAAATACTTTCTTTTTTAACCTGTTTATAAACCCTGAACCCATCACAGAAGGAGCCTGAACCTGCAAACAGCTGGAAAGAGCAGTGATTGAGTAGATGCGATCCTAACGCTTTGGCACTCGGCAAACACCTAAATTGTGCAGCAACAAGTCAAGCCCAGTTCCCCACTCCAGTCAGACATGAGATAAGACACAGCACAGACATGCACGGCATCAGGATCTGGGCAGCTTTTCTCTTTCCTGACTCCAACAAAAAACCATTCTGCAAGGTCATCTAAGGACAGGCATATTCAGCCACACTCCGTGGCCTTGTTTTCAAACAGAGGGCAGATTCGCAGACACCATCTACTGTTTTCATATAGATACATACCTCTCCCCCTAATTCTACAGGTGCAGTGTCCCTACAGGAAATCTGGGAAAAGCCAGCTTTGAAAATGTGCTGTGAGGGTTTAACTCTAGTTCAGACCTAATGCCACAAAACAGAGCCATGAAATATGCACATTTAACAAACAAATTTAAACCTAAACTGCAGCAAAATAATTTTCCAGCTGTTAGAAGCTAATGCTAGGTCTGAAAAAAATCTATTCTTTTTTTCTCTCCACCCTTTTTCACACTTGCCTACAAAATTTTATGACAGTGTTTTAAAGAGCAACAGAAAGTAATCGTTTGGGATGTCTTCAAAACTTGCCTTGTCTGGGTACTTTTGAAGGAGCTCCCGAACTTTAGCTGTGTTGTTGAGCGCTGCACAAATGACCAGGCAGCCCGCGTGCTCTGACTCTGTCTTCTGGGACAGGAGTTTCTCCAATACAGTAACCAAAGTACCTGGCAGGAATGAGAAACAGCCACAGGTTAAGAAGGCCACAGAAGACACACACAGAAAAATCACTACCAACAGGTAAATAATCCAAAGAGGAATGTGTGGTAGTGCAAAGGATGCTGTAGGAAACATAGGTTCTTTTAGATGGGCCCTCTAATTACAGACTTTGGAGTGCTTGATAGGACAGAGGTGTTACAGATCTTCAGACAGAGCAAAGTTAAAAAGCTTGGGCTCCTATGCAAGTTCTCCCTGAAATCTAACTTGATAAGACCCATCTACACAGCAAAACAAAAAACCTGGCAGGTCGGCCCTCTCTCCCACATGATCCTGACATCTGAAGGAAATGAAGAGGCTGTAAAAAATTTTATGAGCAGATGTGCAAATCAGACAAAACCCTCCTCCACACATCATGTGATCCCACATCCTATTTCAGGGTGGATCGGGCAAAATAATTGTTGATTCGACATTTCCACAGGAGAATCTGGGAACACAGAATCACAGAATGGTTTGGGTCGGAAGGCACCTCCAAGCCCATGTGGTTCCAACTCCCAACACCTTCCACTGGATCAGAGTGCTCAAAGCCCCATTCAACCTATTTCACAAACATTCCAGAACTAGTGTCCTCCTACAGGAAACGCAGCAGGATGGAACAGGATATTGAGACAGATCAAAGCAGAAGCAAATACTGAACGTAGGGCAGTGCTACGTTTAGCTTTCCTGAGTCTTAAACTCTGTATTTGCCTGGTAAGGCCAGTTTTGGCTCCTCAGTAAGGCACAGCTTGGTTTTGGAGCTCTGTTTGGGGAAGAACAGGAGTTTAATAGTCTAAGAGGCGTTGCTGCTGTAAGTCAGAGAGACCGCTTCCCAATCCCTGACAGATCAGATATCTCGGTTCTTGTTATCTCACTTTTTGATTCCCTTGCATTCTCCGTTGTCATGAGGTTTGCTTCCTCATCTCTCTGATAGGCTGTCAGGCAAGCTGGGTTGAACGTCCAGGACTGCCCTCCAACCGACACTCGCAGATCTCCATCCCCGTAGACCTTGATCACCTTGCCGATGTGCCCTAGGGTCTGCAATGGAAAGAGAGAAATGATTTTTAAAAGGTAAGACACAGGATGCTTCGCCTCCCAGAACCAGTGCAATGCTTCTAAGAGTGGCTTCCTGCTGTGTGAAGAGAAGCACTGAACGGTGACACGCTCACAGACAGCTCCCGCTTCAAGGACACCAGAGGGTTCTCTGCAATTCCTCTGTTACTGGTTTTACATCAGAAGGGTTTCCCAGACACATTTCAAATGTCTGGTGAGGAAGGTGGTGGAACAACCAAACGTGGTCTGAGGAAACCCGAGACAACTGATAAAACTGGGATCAGGAAAGGTTTCCTCTGTGCACTTAATTGCACCTGTATTCTGATTTTTAGCCACACTGGTCTGACCAGACCATTCCTTCACTTGGACACTTTCCTGCCTCCTTCCAGAAAATTAGGGAGGGAATAAGAGGACCTGGTTACACTGGTGAGTGAAACCTCTTTTCTGACTTACTGGTAGCCAAATCCTTTGTCAAATTGCCCATCAATCACTTTGGGTGCCGCAATAGGACTGTATCACCGATAGCCAATAGCACTGAGCAATGTTTATTCTGCAAGGCCTCAGCAGTCCCAGAAAGGTCTGTGCACTCACTGACCAGCAGGAGCACTGGAGGGCAATGCAAGCCCAGTCACTATTACTGATTGCCTGGGAAACCTCAGGAAGTTACTGGACTGTCCTGGATCTGGCGCGCACTCACAGGTGCCATTTCATCTGTCCACTCCCCATGACCAGGTTGGAATCGCTTCACTGTTTCCATATCATCTATCACCCGGACAACATCACCAACCCAAAAGGTGTTGAGCTACAAGAAAAAGAAAGTCATAAGCTTTTGGGGGACGAAGCCAGAAAAAAAAAAAAAGAGTGATTAGCCCCTCCATCCCACCCCCCACCCCCTCAGAAACCCCAACCAAACGAGAAGCCCATCAACTCAAAATCAAGGCATTACAAAACCTATGTACGACTACCAAGAAATCTGTAATCACTGCACTGCAAAATAAGTGCAGTCCAAAGGCTGGGGTATTTCTGTTTTAAGCCAAGCGAATGTTTAAGTGGAGAAATAATTTGGGACAGAAGATTTTTGCTTTCTTCAATGCATTTATAATTAATACTGGTATAAAATACATATGGAACTTTCCTTGGTCCAGCTCCTCCCTACACCTGACTCGGCACTGGAGATTTTAATTCACTTTAATAAGGAGGTTAAATCTGTTTGTTATTTAAAACAGAGAAAGGAAACCAGAGTTTATCTGTCCTGGTAATCTACCAGGTGCTCCCTCTGCTCACTGAGCTAAGAAGGGAGCACTATCAAAACACACTTCTCAAAGCAGACATTCTCCGCAGAACAGCCTGGAACTTTGTTTTCCACTGGTATTGGAGGTTTTAGCATTGTGACCTTGTTTGGGTCTTTAAGAATTTCGTAGGCTTCCAGCAGCTCCTTCTCTATCTATTACTCCTGTTTCTAATCACCCGCATTTCAAGTTCTCAAACCTCTAGGGAAAGCCAGAGCTAGAAGCTTTAGAAGTGCAAACACAAAATTATAAGAGCTGGATTAATGACTCCAGTGATCCAGAAGAATCAGAGAGAAGCGAGACAAAGAAAGATGCAAAAAGAAGAATAACGTGAAGACACAAGAAGGAGGAAGAAAACAAAATGAAATGGAAATTATGTGGAAGAAGGTTCATCACAGATGAAAGGCAGCTGCAGAAGGATGAGCTACTGTAGGTCTGCTGTTACCAATCAAAGAAGCTGAAATTAAGAAATGAATTCTTAAGGTAAATTGCATAACACTTGAAATGCAAAGGTTCACAAACCCAGACAGCCTAGTAGCCCAGTTCCCACTATCTGCAACCATCTGGCTCAGCTCTGATGGCCTGCAGAAAACTCTTGCCCACAACTACAGCTTTCAGAACAGCACAGTTCTTCAGCACTTGCTTGAAACATGTTGTGTCCTAAAAGAGCAGCTAAATTGTCAGCTATTCCCTGAGGCATTTCTAGCTCTGGCCAAGCTCACCTATCAGCACCTACCTTCGTCAGAGCTCCAGGATGGAAAGTCCAGCGGGTTTCACTGTTGAACTGGACCCTGACGTCCCCTCTGTCCGTGATTCTGTGCACAGTCCCTGTCTGGCCAATGAACTTTTGATGGGGGGAAAAAAAAAGTAGGGGAAACCCCCTAAATAAATCACATTGCTTAATAGTGGGGAAAGCAGGCATCCAAGACATTGACGGCTAAATTACCCAGCATTCCCAATTCACAGACCAACAGTGCTCCCAAACCTGCTTTCAATGAGATGTGGTCATTGTTTTTCTGCAGAAGGAGGGAAGGGCTGCTTAACAAGCTCCCCTAAAGTAGCAGCATATTGAGGGAGGAGGGTGATGGGAATACAAAGCATGAAAATCCTTGAAACTGCAGCACAAATCGTCCTCCTCTTTCCAAATGACAAAGGTGGGCAGAGATTACAACATTGTTCTGCAGTACAATACCAGCAAGGCATGCTCTGAGAGAAGAAAAAGGGGGCATGGTAGAGGAGGCTACAGAAAACACAGTACAGTTGGGTAGTGTGGTGTTCTGTTTCTGTTGATTCTGGCAGGGCCTGAGCAGCTGATAGTTTGGAAGGAGACAAAAAGTACTGATTTCTGAGATGACAGGAAGTTACTGTTTCCGTTTGCTATCTCCCTCTATACCTGCATTCACCACCAACAAGAACTCAGAAGTGCAGAGGTTTAACAACCTAGCACACTAACTACACAGCAACATTCAAAATCAACAGCTTTGGGGATGAAGGGCTTAGCTGGAAGAAAATAGCCACAGCTCTGCTGACACCCGCCTTAAAGTTCACACCAGAGGACAGCAAGGTCCTGCCTGCCAGGTTAAAAAAAAAAAAGAGACTGATGCTCAGTTAAGAGATTTCCATCTTGAAACTGAAATGACCCAGTTTGTCTTGACTAAAGTCTGATGTTAAAAAGACTGCTCACCTTCAGGGCAGGTTGGGCTAGGACATGTATGTGTATCTTCATAATTTTATAGCAATCATATACCAAGGTTTTGGACAGCTGTGTTTGAATCAGAGCTCAGGATATTCAGTTTACTGACTCAATCATAGCAGGAATTTGAGTCACTTGTGGCTATGCACTTCCCTCCCTCTCCAAAAAGCCACTTTTATACAAGTGAGCACCGCAGGCTCACAGACAGGTCTTACTGCTGCAACGGTGAGGGCCAAAACGCGACACTGTCATTGCAGTACATCTGCACAGCAGCACTGCTGCCTTCTTCAATACATGAAGGTAATTTAACCTATTTTGGGCAATATCTGAAGACTACTAAAAGCCAAGAAATTTGACTTAAGGATAAACAAAACTCAGAGACCTTTTAATCTAAATGGCAAATTTATTCATTTGGCTGTTATCATTTTGTGTGACTGTAAGCCCGCACCGAATGCTCCCAAGGTCCTGGAGCCTCTCCTCCACGATGCCCTCCGAGATGCTACACTACACTAACAGGTGCCATTTCTATCTTGACTTCCTCTGCTATCTGAGGTTTTTATGATAGCTCTTCAAACTAAAGACAACAGGCTGAGCTCCAAGAACATCATATGGGCTGAGAAATTTTAGCTCTGGCCAGGGATAGAGCTCACAGTTGACAAAACACATAACTTTCATTAGCAGTAATGCACAGTACAAAAGAAGCCAAACAGGGAATGGATCCAGAACTCCAAGGAAAAGAGCCACGGCTCGTTTAAAAACAAACACACCAGCCATTATTTTTTTGCAGTGGCTTCCAAGACTTTTGAGCAACTCTTTTGACCCATCATAGACTTTTATAAATTATGCAGGGCTCCACAAGGCAATTCTCAAACAACACAGACTGATCTGAGCCTCAAAATAAATCTGACTCCAGTGTTTTATCGCTAAAGAATTTGTATTTGTGATTCAGTCAACACAATATAAACGCAGAAGGTAAGATGTTCTGGTAACTTCCAAGCCAGTGCCTATTTTGTGTAGTTTGAGACAGTGATGGATACGTCACCGAGAGAAGGGGAGCAAGCAGCAGCGTACCTCAGCCATCTTTGGATTCCAGCCACCATGGCCCTCCTGCATCTCCCGCAAGATGTCGATGTCCAGCAGGCATTTCACCTTGTCCCCATGCTGGAAGGGATGTCTGTCAGTGCTCTCCTTCCTCTGCAGTTCAGCTGGTTTTCCTAAAGAGAAGAATGACACCACCCACACACATGCAGGATGCAATAACGCGCTTTGTGTCCCAGTTGGCTTTGTTTGCAAATTACCATGGGTTTAATTGGGGCAGAATGGTGCAAAGCCCTTTTCCTATTGCAAACTATGCACTACACACACCATGGCGAAGCACCACGTAGTGAAATTGAGAGAATTTAGCTCTAACTGGATACTGATACAGGTTAAATGTGAGGCAGTGCTAACAAGACTTTTTTGTCCCTTTCCAGGGAGTGGAATACCTTTGAACATTGCCCTCTCATGTCATGTTCTTAGCAATTCAGCTCCCCACAACTGTTGTTCAGACACAGCCCCTCAGTACTCAAAAGAAGTTCTCTTCCATAGGCAGCTTTGTGGGTGCTTCACCCCAGCCTTCCTGAGAGGCTGTACCCCTGAAAACAAGCTCCCCACCCAACCCTTCCCTTCCCTCTTCTCTTGCCAAGCTGCTCAGGGAGAGAAATGAATGAGAAAGACCCAATTCTGCTGCTGCAAACTCAAGAGCAGACCTCTCTGCTTTCCCCAAGGGGAGCAGAGACGTCCTCTTCACCTTGTTAAAAAAATACAACTAAATTAGTAAAAAGTCCTGCAACTCCAAGAACACAAGTAGTTTCCTTGCTTTCATTAGAGTTAAGTTGCCAAGACAGACACCACCATTTCCCATGACTTTTTCCAGTCTCCCTGCTGGGCAAGTGTTTGGCAGTTCCATCCTCAGAAATCTCCTTTTTGTCCTTTTCCCCTTCAAGACATTTTTTAGTTCACCAGAGCAATAATAATTGCTCTCAGAAGGCACAGTGGACACCAGGTGGACCAGTGCTTGCTTAAAGAATGAAAACCTTTGGATTAACAGAACTGACACTGGGCTGAAGTCTCACACTCACATACAGACCACTTTTTCTAAATGGCACTGCTTATGTTGAAACTTCATAAAACCACCTGGTGATTTTCTGATTTCCAAGCAAAATGGCTTTAGCATCAGGAAATGATAGCACGGATCAGAATTTCTCAACAGATGATGTCTCTACGCACCTAATTTTGGGAGATGCTCTTTGTAGTAAAAGCCACCAGAAGCCTCCACAGTACACTTCAGGTCCACTTTTCCCTTATGTCCCACTCTGTAGACATTTGTGGTACCATCAGACCACGTCACGCTGGCCACACTGCGTCCAGTCTCCACATCCCAGCCACGAATATCAACCACGCGTCCAGTTTTACCCTCACCACCTGATGGAAAAAGAAGGGAAAAAAGTGTCCAGCTTGCATTTTCACTGCGACCAATACACAGAAAATCAGCTGACACTGGGATGGTTACTGAGATATAATTTAATGACATTTTAATCTTAACTAAATAAAAACCAAGGAAAAAAACTGTCAGTTCTCCAACTGTTCACCACAAAGGAGTAAGAACAGAGTCAAAAATAAATAAATGGGGCAGATGAAATTCTGGCAGAGAGGTCACCACCAGGAAGGGTTTCTGTGGAGCCAACTTTACATGTTGGACAGAAGCACATAGCTCTGCTTTACTGACAGAGTACCAGTGCCTGCAGCAGTGCCCTCCACTCAAGTGTTCTTCATACGCATGAAAGAAAGACTTCCTTAGAGCTGGCATGATTCACCTCCATCTGCAGAAGGTGCAAGAGATCTCAGTCACCTTTTTAATCAGGGAAATTAAACTCAGTTTGACCAGCTAGGAGAGAATCTCTATATTCAAGTCACTGAAAGCCAGGCAGCCATTTACTTTGGAATACCAACACAGAAAAGCTGCATTCTGTGTAGAAGCAGCCACTCCTGGTGAGCACAGGAACTCTGCCCAGCTCAGCGATGCACAGTGTCACGGCACCACACTGTGGCAATAAAACAACACAGCAGTGTTGTAAAAGCCACCCAAGGTCTTTAACCTCTCCCCAGCACTGGCCAGGTGGAGGAAAACAAAGAGAAGTTTGTTCCAGTACTTCTCTTCACCCGCCCAAGCATGGAGGTGTCCGAGAAGGTAAATCTGGCTGGGCACATGGGACATACTCTCACCTGAGAGACAACGACCACCAACACTGAACCTAGTGACCAGCACCAACACTGTGTTCCTTCGACTTTGATTTTGCATCAACACCATGTTCCTTTGACTGTATTATTAACATGGACAGGTTGTAGCAGACTGCTGTCCTCTCCTTGCTCTTTCTGTCTGTAAGAAACCTGATAGGTACCACTGGCCTTGAATTAGTGTTGACAGAAACTGAGCACCAGGGACAAAATAACTTAATATTTGTCTGTTGCTGCAGGATTCAGATTGAACAACAACAAAACAATCTCCCCTCTTGCCCTGTTCAGATGCTTTTCTGTGAGGAGGACACCAGCTTCCACTTCCATGGTGTTTGGACTCCAAGAAGTGCTAGTAAGGAAAAATATGTATTCAATGAAAAGGCTGGAGTGAGTGAAGAGCTGCCAGGGCCCACCCTGACCACAGTGGAGAAAAAAGTTTGGTAAACCAGCAAATTTTGCAGTTTGTGCTGATTTCTGCAAAGGGCCTGAGGCAGCAGGATACCTAAAAGACACAGGCAAATAAAAGCAAGACCATTTGATGCAACTTCTCAGCTAGCTGCTCTTGCCCTTACCAGGCACACATGATAAACACAAATTTACCAAGACCCTATTACAGTGTCTGCAAGGTTATTTATTACCACTCCTTACACACTACCTCCTTAAATGCAAATAGTATTGATGTGTTAGTGCTACCAGAAAGCCAGAAGTTCAGAAGGGCAAATGGCTGTGGATGAGGCAGCCCCATCAGAGACAAGGCAGAGCTCATCAGAGAGCAGCTGAGTGTCTGGCCTTCCGTTTCTCCTCACTTGTCCTGCACAGATAACTGCTTTCAGGTCACAATCATTGTAAGCAACGCAAGTCTCAGACATGTAAATGTTCACCTGATCTCAAAAGGATGGATAAGCTGTACTGAGCATAAGCTTCTTTTGCTCTCAGACCCTGCAAGTATCCATGTCCTCCACTGAACCTAGAGCTGCAACAAGTGGTGGAGTCAACACTGGAAGCCTTTGGACTTATGAATTAATTTCTAAGGGAAAAAATATGCTTCAAATGTCACAAGGCTCTGGAACAGAAATGGACAGTAAAGTTCCCTTAACCCTGCAGTGCTACACAGGAATCGGTATCAGTGAATCAGACACAGTCATTACACCCAAAGAGCACTTCTAAAAAAAGTGAATTTTGACCCTTTGCATTTTCAGCCTGAAGTTACAATTCACACAGAAAGCAGAAGCCATTCTTCATCAACCACAACAGTTCTTCACCAGTGCTCCATGTGAAACACTCCTTATAGATCACTTCACTGTCCTTAGAAGTGTCCCAATGAGGATATTCCAGAGAACTCCAAAGGAAGTACTGCACACAGAGCCAGACAAACAGCACGTGTTTCTGACCAGTAATTTGGCACCCAAAAAATAAAAAAAGAGATGGTGTTTTCCAAGACATTTGAAAAGCAGCTTACCATCCTGGTTACCCCACTCCCAGTCAGGGCCACGGACTACTTTAGCTCCCTGGAAAGTCCCTTTTAAAGTGATGCGAGTCAAATTCTGTCGAGGACTCACTAGGACTCTGGAAAAAACAAAATTAGAGAAAACAAATTAATTTATTGTTGCTATTCACACTTGATAACACTCTGTTCCAACTGAGGTCTGTCATATGAGGACCAAACGTACCACATTACAAACAGCAAAACATGGCTTAAGTTCTGAAAAGCATACAAGAAGTGAGAGAAAACACTGAAATAGCTGAACAGGGTCTTTGATCCTAAAAGCTGGTCTTCCCAGGAAGGTCAGGCTAACACAGCCCTTTCCACCTGCCCTGCAGTCCACATCATAGGCACACACACTGATCCATCTCAAGAAGAAAAAGAAAAGTACCTACGTGATAGTGAACAGGGGGTCTGACGTCCTGTTAAAGCAGCTTCCGATTCCCATAACGTTACAGCAGCCTCTGCTGCCTTTGTCTGTGCTGCTCCTCCTCTCCGTTTCCTAGCAGAAAGCCTTCTCATCAGACACCAACCCACCACAGTTCCTATGGACCTGTCTGTGTTGCTTGCCCCAGGGTACAATCCACTTCTCTAGGTGACTGCAGAGGTGCCACAATCCATGTCCTCCCTCCTGACAGGCTCTTGGCAACTCCCCGGGCAGACAGAGCAAACCCAAGTTCAGCAGCTGTTCCACAGGGGACGGGGAGGGGAAGCCATACGGAGGGCTGACCTCAGAGTGCTGTATTTATTTTCCATCTAATACCTACAGAGAGAAGGTGGAGACTCCGAAGGATAAAAAGCTTATGCTTGAACTTACTGTTTACTTATCCATCAAAAGCTTAAGTCTTTTACCTTTCTTAACTTGTTAACAGATCTCCCACTGGTGCTTTACAACCTAATGTGTTTAAAAAGAGGGAGAGATTATTTACACATGTTCTTATAATCGTTGAATATTCCTTATCCAGATTGCAGCTCAACAGGAGGAGGACAAGGACTGTTTGGAATGGTTGAGACCTCGTCTGTTTTCAACACCATCAAGGCCGGTAGTTGTGATGGAAGTGAAGATCATGAAAGAGGTTTAGGAAAAAGCTCAGCTGAGAAGAAACCCTGATCAGTATTTATTTTATTGCACTATAAACTGGCTTCAAAAAACAGCATTGAAACATCAGAAACAGCTTCACTACAACTTGCTATTTTCACTGCATTTTGTTGAATGCTTTTTTAACAATTTATCAAAGATGCCTTATTCGAGATCTGGCAAAAAGTCTTAAAAGCACACTTCTCTCCTCCAAACCCTCCTCTCTCAAGGGAGGGGTTTCAATGCAAAGATTCTCAGCGACAGTAAAATAAAGCATACGGCTAAGCTTAAGCAAGATGTTTAAACAGTAAAACACCCCCAATTCACTATATTCCTAGCATAATTTCCCTTTCTGTACAATCACATAACAGCAGTCACTTCCCATCTCAACAGCTCTTGCATTAACCTCTCCCTTTCAGTGAAATCTGTGGCTAGAAACCAGGAAAGAAAAGCTGACCAGTTCAGAAAGCCGAGTAAGGAACTCCATTGCTCCATTCTGTTGAAATGCTGGAGGCATCCCACCACAACTGCCTTCTTTCCCTGGCCTCACAACAGTTTTGACCTTGTCTTGAACCACACTGCTGACCAGCAGTGCTGAACAGGGATGTGAGAACCAGATGTCCTGAGCCAATATATCCTTGGTTTTAATCTAATTCAATGCGTTTTGCTCCAAATATAGGATAACAACCGAGGTAATTAGTGTGTTCCAAAAATACCCTAGGGATAACTTTAATCACTGCAATATTGCCTTTAATAACAATTTTAATTATGACAGCCAAAGTCTGCAGCCATTTCTGCCCTGCAAATTCCAATGATATTAAATTATTACAGTGTCCAGAAAACACTTGGGATCACGCACTGTACAGAGGGAAGCGATGTCTCTCTCCAGTGTGCCCTGTGGATATTCTGCCTGTGCTCAAATTCTCTGAGGTGCTTACACAGCATTTCTTATCCCTGACAGCCACGCTCTGGACAGCCAGAAAAATAGCATCATCCACGCTTTATAAAGACTGCAGACCCAAAACAACTGACCTGGAGAAGCGTAAACAGAGAGTGCTTTTAATTTCAGTAGTGATCTAAGGCCCTGTAGAAGTCAGAGCCCCTTTTTACCAGGCAGAGCTAATGCATTTTGCAAGATAGAGACTTCTCCACGGCAAGAAATTCTTATCTGGAGAAACAAGCACAATGCACAGGACTGGAAAGCAGAAGGGATGGTCACCCTGCAAGGTAGCAGGTCCTAAATATTGTGTTAATCTCTTTAGAAAAGCACAGCTATAAATTAGAATCTCAGCTCACAGTGGGCACAAACCCACAAAGATCTTTATAACAAAGATCTATATAGGTTGCGTCAAGAAAAGCCAACACAAAGATCTTAGAGAAACTACAGGTAAAACAGACAAGATACAAGAAATTCTGGATTCTCTAATCCTCCCCAGCAAAGCTTTTACTGAAGCACTTCCAGCAAAGGATAAAGGGAGGAAATTCTGACAGATGGCAGACGGATGCTGATTGCTCAAGCATGAACCAGACTAAGACAAGGACGCAAGTAAGTGAGGGATCAGGATCACAGAAACCTATTTCAGGAACTGTCTTGACCAAGAATTTCCACTGTCAATCCTATCCTTCCTTGCCACGGCACAGTTCTGCACAAAACCAGCTGTGTGTTTGTAACCCAGGCCGCGAGGTCTGAGAAGGGCTAAATGCTTGCTATCTCTTTCACTCATCTCCAAAGCCAACTCCTGTCAGACTCCGTTTTGGAAAGCCACAGTGGGCAAGATTTCAGACCAAGGCTATTAAATGTGAACTAAATGTGTGAGTGCATCTGAAACTTTGCACTGCAGAGAGAAGGTTTTCTCAACTGTGCTTCAGAGATGTGTGCACGCAGTCTTGAATGGCAGAATGTTGTACTGAGAATGACACAAAAGCACAGGTGACCTTAAGAAGTGAAATATCTTGTTATCCTTGAAACACGACAATGAGTACAAAACAAAGGTTAAGGATGTGTTAATGAAGATTTTGCTTGCCTTCAGTTTGATCATGTAATTCCAGAAGAGATAAAGATAAAATACAGCACTGAAATGTAATCCCTGTTCCACCAAACAGAATACTCCAAACTAAATAAGGGAAGCCCTAGTGTGGGGATATGCTCTCCTGTTCTGCAGTGTACGTGGGGTTTTGAGGAGGCACTGTTAGGTGCCACTCTAAGTCATGGTGATATTTAAATTATACTCATCCTTTAATAGAATAAATTCCTATTAATAAATTCCTATTAATACTCTACAAGTATTTTTTTTAAGTTAGGAAACAAAGACATCATCACACACGAGTCAGATTTGCTTCAAAATGTTATTCATCAAAATTTCTTAGTTTAGCAGCTTAAACTGACACTGGGTAAATAACACATTTTCAGGAGGTGACTACAGTAAATAAACCTGCAACCCCTTTATTGCCTGGTAATCAGACACCCAGCAGTTGTCACTCAGCTGCTGTATTAGCTCAGGCTTACAATATAAGCAGTCACAGATGGAAGGCTGGATTATTAAAGCTGCCTTGAATGAGTCTGCACTGCACACACTTGTTCTTGTAACATATCTGATTTAGGAATCCAACTGGTAACTCGAGTAGAGAGAGTTGGGTTAAGAATTATGGCTGAAAATAATTGCAGACTCAAGTTTGACTACAATATAAAACACAACGTGAGAAAATATTCCCTGTGTACTTTGCTGGCTACTCCAACTCCTTTGTTCTCCAGAAAAAACAGGACTGCTGTAAAATTGTTAAGGTTGTGATTTATTGGTGAGCAAAGTCTAGAAAACAGTCTGGGTAAAATGCACCACATCCCCTACTGAAACTCACCCCTGAGAAGGTGATGCATGCAAATGTCATTGCTGCCTTTGCACTTGAACATTGTGCTACTGATATTTTGTATGAAAGGAAGATTATCTCAGACTTGATTATTTGCAGAACCCGGACTGTGCTGGACTAATTCCAGCTCTAACACAAACCTGATGAGTTTTGCTTTGCTATCCTGCATATAGTCACTGATTTCTTTCTCAGTTACCAAGTGTGTATTCACCAAACAGACACATGACAGCAAAAAAAAAGGTCTTTGGTGAAACTGAGCTGTCCACCGTTCTAAACCAGGGGTGAGCACCTCTCAAAACAGCCTTAAAATTCAAACCAAACAAGACCCATAACAAATACCAGCAACTGGCAGAGGTCAGGAAGACATTACTTAAAATGGCAAAGCATAAAAAGGAAATCCAGTGTGTCTTGCCACCACAGGTTCAAACTCCGGTCACAAGACCTGAAATAGCCTTCAGGTAAACGTCTCTTCAAAGCCTCTTTAGAAAACTGATTGGGAATCCTCAGCAGTGTTCTGTCTGGGCTTAAGGCCTCTTAAATCCTAAGATTATTGAGCTGCTACACACAGTTCTGTGCTGGCCTTGCCCAGGTTCAGCTGCACAGGGGCCATGTGGTGGGTCTGGCACAGCAGTGCAGGCAATTCACTGTGCTGGGCCATCACACTGCCATCTCCTAAACCGTCCCACTGGAGGCCTTGGCTCCCTCTGCCAAAGGATCAGTGATGGTAGCAGCTGCAGGACTGGATGCACGGCAGTGCTCTCTCACAATAGACTAGGAATGGAGAGCAGGGAGGACTGGAAACTCCCAGCTCTTGCTCTTTGGTTAAAGAGTTGATGTGACAGCTCCGTCATACAGCTGCATTCCATGGTCCAACATCTGATCCCACTGACACTACACCAAAGCCTACAGTCATGATATCTAACTAGCCCCCTCTTCATTATGCAAAGCCAAAATGCTGTCAAATCTGGTGAGTTGTCACGCCATCCCCTCCCCTCATAAGCTTTCTGACTAATTCCCACTCCAGTGGGTTCATCACAGCACTCTGCCTGGGTCTTAAAGCACCACACCACTGTGCTTGGGTTCTTTATAATGAGCCTCAGAGATCCATTCCCTGCCACAGAACAGTGGTGAGAGAATCTTGATCACTAAAGGATTCTCATTCTCTTTCACAACCATTCAAACAACAGCAAGTAGCAACAAAACCCCAGGAAAACCCAAATCTGCACAACAGTTACCACATCTTTTTTAAATACACAGCTTTTTTTGCTCCTTGGGGAGCTGCCAAAGGTTTCCTCTTCTATATTATTATGCAAAAAAATTGAGATGAGTGATCTAAGCAATCATCCTAGTGAGTCATAAGCATGCAATTTTTGTTCTTCGAAGAGGATGCTGCACTGCCTAAGGTAACGTGTCTTTACAGCTCCGACCTCAGCTATTCCTGAGAAATCCTCTCCAAGGCATTGCTCAGAGGTGATCTCCCTCCATGCCCCTCGCTTCATTGGAGGAGACAAATATTTTTAATTTTCACATTAATATAATTTTTCAGAAAAATTCTGCTGATGCCTTGCACACCCCCTGGGGCAGCCACACCCCATTTTTGATACCACTGCTATAGAATGACAGAACAGAGAATTATAGTGACGTATAAACCTATGTGGTGAACTGGCCTTCCCCTACAGCACCACTTACGGTTGCGAGTGCGCTGTCTCGTAGCGCTCGAAGGAGTGAGACAGCTCGTGCTTGTTGTTCATGTAACACTGTGTGCACAAGTCATAGTCAAAACACATTTTGCACTTCCACCGCATTCCCCGTATACCGTGCTTCTTGCAGCAGTCACAGATGATGTTAGGGTGACGGACACCTGGGAGAACAAAAGCAAAGGAATACAAGATCCACACAAAATTCAGAGAAATCAGGCTGATCAGGCTCTTAAAAGTATATCAGCACATTTTGAAGAAAAAAAACCTTATGCATGCACTGAAAATGATGCAACAATATAATATGAAGCGATACGTGTAACATGAAGTATTCATTCCTGACTTACAGGACTCTCATTCTAAAAGTCATGCCAGAATCTATCAGAACGACAAAGTCAGCAAAACTGTTAGACTCACAGTAAAAAAGAAAGAGGAAAGAAAAGCCTTTGCATAGAGGCAAACAGGAATTTTATTGCCATGAACTGGCAGAGCACAAGCTGCTGCTCAGCACCAACCCCAGGCAACTGTAAAAGGCTTAACAGTCCAGCTGGCACGAGGCAGGTGTTACATATTCTAAAGGAGAGGAATGTTTGTGCTTCTTGCCCACTCTACACTCACCTATTTGTGCATTGTCGTACAGAAGAAGGTCGTAAGCCCCTTGGAATCCAGTCCGATAATTGGTTCTGTTGCCTTGATCCCACTGCACAACCACAGTCTTATCTGGAGTGGTCGGGCTGCCTGTCCGACCAATCTCGACCACAGTCCCAACATTCCCTTCACCGCTGTCCTGGTTGCCCCATTTCCAGTCCACTCCACGAACTACCCGCATCCCGACCTGCATGCTGGCATAGGGGTCTGCGTCCATTGACCTGCGCAGCAACTCCTAAAATTCTTCCACGTGAGGGGTCTTGGAGACAGGCAGTGTCAGCAACGCATTCAGCATCGTCAGCAGCATGTTCAGCACACCTAATAAGACAACATGCAATTAAGTGGTGCCACTCAACACATCACATTTATCCCAGAATGATCCGGCTACAGAAGAGGCCCAGCCTGAAACACATCATAGAATCATAGAACGGTTTGGGATGGAAGGGACCTTAAAGCCCATCCAGTTCCAACCCCCTGCCACAGACAGGGACACATCCCACTGGATCAGGGGCCTCAAAGCCCAATACATCCTGTCCTGGAACATCTCCAGTGATGGGGTAGCCACAGCTTCTCTGGGCAACCTGGGCCAAGGCCTCCCACCCTTCACAGGAAAACATTTCTTCCTGATACTTAATCTAAATCTCTCTACTTTATGTGAAACAGGGAACCTCACAGCATTTGCAGAGACAGGAAGGATATGCAAACTATCCAGACTTCCAAGGTACAGAAACTGCATAATATCTAAAAGATTTATTCCAGAGCACTAGGTAGGAGGGAAGAGAAGTGGGTAAGAAGTCTTTTCAAAACTCCAGTAACAGCCCTTGATTTCAAGTTCAACAGCTGCTAGAGACACAACGGCAACAGAAACAAAAAACTCACAGTAAACAGAGTTTAAAGAAATGACCAGGAAAATACCAGTAGCTTGATTTTAGCAATACAAAGTCAGTATCAGTCCATTTTTCAAGAAGACTTTCCATACGCATCCTATCACCTAACACTGCAGTGCTGAGTTCCACTTGCCCAGAGAGACAGTTTTGGTTTTGATTCTGGAATAAAGGAAGTTTTAAAAATGCTTATGGAAGAAATGTTTGTATGTTTTCTGAAAGTAATATCAGTTTTAAAGTGCCAACACCAGAGAAAAGTCAATCTTTTGCTGCTATTTATCAATGCCAGCTACAGTAGGAACAGGGAAGGATTATTGCTTACCTGCAACAAGCACTGCAGATTTTGTGCTGGGATCAGTAAAAGCCTGGGATAGCCTTTCCAGCTGTTCTCATGACAATTGGTAAATGATGAGGATATCCCACAGATGCAGCACATCCACAACTTCAAATTCTATCAAATAGATTGTCAAAGCCTAGTTTACCTCTTCACTAGAAGAAGAAGACATCAGCTTTCAATACCCAGGGCCAAAGTGCTGCTTTGGCTTCTGGAAAAATCTACTGTAACATCCCTTATCTTTGGTCATCCCTGGGTCTCCTTTTTCTCAAGCCACTCACAACATCCAAAATTTTCTCAAACTCTAGAAAAACATCCCAATGGAATGCCAGGGGCCAAATGATAAGATTTGCTGTGCTTTTGGAATCTGCAGTAGCTGCTGTGACACAGAGCCAGTTCAACCCAGGCTGACAACCAGCTGACAAAGCTAATGGGCTGTTACTCAGACATGGCAATAGCAGCAGCTTCGTGCCCCGTGACGTATTGTTAACGCTGCCGCCCACCGATAAAGCAACTGAACCACCAAGGCCTAAATATAGACTTTTCCTCCAGCCAAAAATCCTCTGTTAATGTACGGAGAAGAAGTTTGATGCAAAATCAAGTCTCCAGCACACAGGAAAAAAAAAGATTTCTGTTCAGCTTTAGCTCTCTCTCACTTCAGACTTTTCCTGCTATGCATCAATGTGACATGCAAATGCCTGTCAGCAACAGCAAAACCAAACGTCCTTGTGAGCTTCATGTCATCTTTCGTTCTAATCATCTCTAAAAGATGCCTTGGGCAACACTTCCATTTAGATGTCCTTTGTGGAGGTGGTGGAACATTGCTGAGTTTAAGGCACACCGGTGTTTACTGTCTTTATGAAGTCAAGACAGTCAAACCCACCACGGAGAAAACACATGGAAACATCCAACAATACGAAGGTACAAGAGAAGCACAGTTCAGTTATTGTGTAAAAACACCAACAAACCCTCCTATTTCATGCAAGTGAACTGGTGCAGGGTGTGGGGAGTTCATAACAGAGGGAAAGGGAATTGCAGACTTAGAGAAGGAAACGGCAAATACCACAGTCTTTTTAGATGAGGATGGAGTGCCACTCCCCAGACTGAAGACTTCTATGCTGTTTCAGTGGACCTTTTCCCTCTCCCCAGGAATGAATGAAACACCGCAGGCTTCAGAACTCTTGGCATTTCAAGGAAGGCAGTGCCAGTTCCAAAAATTATTCATCATAAAAGAATATTCCAGGCTGTGCCACAAATTCATAAAATTTAAGTCACTACAATATGAAGAGGATGATCCCTTGCTACCTGAAAACAGCAGAGCAAGGAAGTGGAAGTACATAATACACAGCGACATGTGCTCAAAAGAGCAGGCAAACCACAGAGCACCAGCCTCAGATCAGAACTGTCTCGAGCCTGCAAATGCGTGACCTACACACATGCAAACCCACCCTTTGTGTCTGCACCGTCACGTTACTTCTCCCACACAGATGCTACAGAGCTCCCTTCTTCAAACTGCCAGGGAAATATGCATGGTACATGAAGAGACTTTGTTGAAACGGTCTTGGAGAAATGCACCATTTCACTACTTACAGATGCAACATGGCATCCCAACATCAGTGTCTTGTTGCAGAACTGCCAACAGACAGCAATCTCTGTCAGAATCACAGGTACCGAGTTGCAAGGACAAAAATCCATCTCATCAGTAGCCCATAACAAGCTGGATCCAGACGGGAACAGACTTCTAGTGCCACCACAGGGATCAAGCTTCCCTTCCCTACAACTCACAAAGGAGCTGCACATGCACTGTGCCACAGCTGGAGGAAGCTGCTGTGGTTCAGCTGCACCCTGTGACACTGAACACCGGTTACTGGAGCTGCCTGTGCTGCAATGACCTCGTGCACTCCCTTACTCTCTGCTCTGACTGCTGTCTCCTTAACGTGGATACTTCATTTTCCACACATTCTGCATTCCCATCTAATCTGCAGGGATGATGCATAACAAGAGTAAAGAACCCTTCAAAATCCTTGTGATGAATTACAACGCTCAAGCAGTCTGAACCTGGCCAGGGATCAGTATTACTTACTTCCTAAGTGGAAATGTTTCAATCACTGAAGCAAATATTCCTCCCTTGATGCTGACTGGGTCATAATTATTCCACAGAAGGGCAGGTATAGCTGACAGCAATGATTCACAGAGAAAACACCAGTTTCCCATGGGAGTTTAAAATAACTATAAACAAACAATCCATCATAAGACACAGGCATATTCCTGAATCCTGACCTCCTTTGCTGTGATACAGGGAAGACCAGCCCAGGTGTAATCTAAGAGTTAGCAAATCCCAGTAATACTTAACTGGAAGAAAGGGGAAACAGTGCCACTAAAAAAAGTCAAATGTCAAATCACACAGTCAAACACGATTGATCAACTACCACTACTGTAAAGTTTCAAGATTTACTTTAATATATCCTCACATTAGGAACATCAACAGAGATCCAAACAAGTTAGGTGAAATAGCTAAACTACATTAGCTCATATTGGCTTAAGAACTGCCATGCCTATTCAGTGCCACTAAAACCCAGCTGATATCTGTCCTACCCCTCCGGGCATTCACCCCACAGAAATAAGGCTCGATAGGGTTTTGCCCCTTTCCTGACACAGCAGTGTTTTTGTGAAACCAACACAAGCTGAACAGCTCAATGCCTCGATGATGCTTATCTACACAATCCAGTATTGTTCTCAGCCCCAGTTTCCCTACCTGCAAAGCAGAAAGAAATACTTCTGTATTCTTTATTAACAGTCAACAATTAGGATCAAATACCTCTGACCAAGGTCAAAGCTGCTCAGTTAATCACCAAAGCTAGTATTCATGCCAATAAACTCAAATTCAGACTTACCCTTCACTTTTATTTCTCCTCAGTGAACAGCAAGACCCCAGGCCAGCACCGCAGCAGGTACACTCACGTGCCCTCACTAACAAGACGCAGTGCAATTTCTCTCAAGGATACACACAATTCCCACAAATATACTCATTATTAAATGAGGAAAAGCAGCAAAACATGCAACAAACAATCCTTTTTGACTTGCCACTGTGTAAGGACCTCCTTGTAGCTGTTGTGCCCTCCTGGCTCCCAGGTGAGGCCCGGAGCCATCAGCCCTTATTGCTGCCAGCTGGCTGTGGTGCCTCAGCTGTGCTGCCCTGTGCAGTTCCAAACCCCAAGGCTGCCCTCCCTGGCTCCCCACACACCTGAACTCCATGCAATCAACCTCCAGTTTCCAGCAACAGCCCTTTGGGGAGACTTTTGCCTATTTCATGGCATTTTATTATCTCAACTCCAGTTCACACCAGTAAAATATCCAGCTCTACCACCAAGTCTCTATCCTTGTCTACTCTGACCTTTGGCTTTCTAGGCAATCCATTTGCATCAGGCCCCTAAGTCGTCTCATCGAGATCCACATTCTAATTCTCTCCTGTTTCTTCAGAACCAAGTTTATCATCCACTCCTCAACTCAGGCAGTTTCAAGCAGCTTCCCCAGCACTCAAACAAAACCCTTGCCTTCTCAGCAGGCCTCTTCTAAGAAGCTCTCTGGCAACAGTGCCTTCTATCACCTAAGTGTAAAACCCTACTAAACAAGAAAAATATCTTGTCTGGGATTTCACACTACAACATAACAGCATAAATTCAAGTCCCACTTCCTGATGTGGAAAAAACATGCAGTCAGGCCTATTCAGTTGTTTATTGTTTTCCAGATCTCACTCCAGAGCCCTTGCTCGTACAAAGACAGCACTGTCAGATCAGGGCTTGTTTAGCCACTGAGACTGAAACTGAAAGAGGGGAGATTTAGATATCAGGAAGAAATGTTTTGCTGTGAGGGTGGGGAGGCCCTGGCCCAGGCTGCCCAGAGAAGTGGTGGCTGCCCCATCCCTGGAGGTGATTAAGGCCAGGTTGGATGGGGCTTTGAGCCCCCTGATCCAGTGGGAGGTGTCCCTGCCCATGGCAGGGCATTGGAACTGGATGGGCTTTAAGGTTCCTTCCAACCCAAACCAATCTATGACGGTCTATGATTTTTAAAGTCTGGAAAGGCCCGACTCTCCACTTTGGAGAAGGCAGTTTCCAAGGCTTGATCTTCTATAAGTAACAGAGAGACAGAGAGAAGTCAGATCCACAGGGCCCACCTCTACAGCTCAGAAGACAAACAACTTCATTTCCAGAACCAGCAGATCTTCTAAGGCAGAGGAGTGACACCATCCCAGCCAGTATGTGTCAAACTTAACCACTAGAAATCAGACTAAATCCATTGAATTTCTCCTCTCATCTCACTGAAAGGATTTGCAGAGTTGGCTGAAGTGAATAGTTTAATATTTTTCAATGATTCTTTGCTTCATTTTTCCTTGTGCTGTCAGGATTTATGTTTAGTCTAAATTGTGCAAAATGGCATCACTGGCACAGAGGGCAGAGAAAGGCAGATGATGTTTCTGCGGGTTAAATATCAATAGCAGGTAAAGGAAGCCCTTCTTACTGACAAACTACTCTCAGCAGAAAAAGATATAGCAACAGGGCAGCTGCCTCCGTTAAAATATATCAATCAAGAAAAATCCTGCATGAGACTAAACCATTCCCATGGCCCATACCTCACCTGCTCTCAAAGTATATGTAACTGTATTACATAAACAGAATAAAGCAGGCGATTAATATGCCTTTGCTCGGGGATTAATATCTTGTCATTTCAGCTTCTCTGTGTCAGAGCAGGCACTCATCGTGGGACCCAGCGCAAGGAAATGCTAAAAATAACCAGCCAGGCACTCTGCTTACAGGCAGTTCCACTGAGTGCATTTTATCCCTGCAATCAACACTTGTCCTTTACAAATGCCAGCCCATTGATCTGTTTTGCCTGAACTGAATTTTACATTCAGTTTACACTCTTTGTATTCTAGCACTGAGCTGTCACAGTAAGAGGGAGATGCTGTCCGCCCTTTCAAGCTGCAGGAGTGATACTTTCAGTGGTTATGATGCTGGCTTACTACCTATTCTGTCACCTTGTTAAAGGACACAGGCCTAAAAGAAGTGCCAGCAAATTTATTCTTATTCAATAACAGTAGATTTTTGCAAACCCTTCTGAGAAGCTTGATCCCAGCATTCTGGTTTCCTAAAAAAATGACAAACAATCTCAGAATAGATCCTAGAGATGGAAGAAGTCATAGAGAAGTTACACATCGGACATTTTGGGGTTCATTATGTGGGAGTGTGGCAGCACCTAATAGCCTCAGTGGACACAAAAGCCAACTGAGCCAGCTGCTGCACAAAACACAAAAGTGGGCTCTGCTCAGCCAAGGAAAAGCAAAAGCCAAGATCCTAATTCAGAACTGTGGCACAGAAACACTCGATGACTCTTCTGAGAGTGTTTGTGGCAGAGCCAGAAGCACCAGATTACAGAAACCCCAGTGGAGTGACTCAGCCTTGGGCCATGTTGTCTTCATACTGTAAAAGACATCACCAAAAGAAAATGCATCACAGCAAACAAGAGAATGAAACACTCAGGCACCACCCTTTGTTTCTTAGGGGGAAGGCAGGACCTCTATGTTTAACAGTTTGCATCTGACAGACCATTATCTGAACTGCAAGGAGGATGCACCAGGAATAAACAGGCTCTATAGCTCAAGAAGGTCAGCATCCCACATGCTTCTGAAGGAAGAGATGGTATTCAAAAAACCCTGCAGGGTTATCTTCCATTCTCCTTGTTACAAAATATAAATGGTTTTAAGTACAAACATTGGGGTTGAGTCCTTTGTTGTTATACCTGAACACTGTGAAGCCCTCTGTACTTTCGACGCTCAACAGCCAAGAAGTGTCACCTACTTTCAGATCCAGGATCAGAACTGAAGTCTCAAACAGAAGACACATCTCCTTAATTTTGATCACAGATGGGATTCAAAAATCCACAACTTCAGCACGGCAGGAGTCTCAAGAAATATACTTATCAGAGAGCTTCTTCCACTTGGGTGCGAAGGCATACACGAAACGCTTACAGTCTCCTAGAGCTATCAAAGCAGAACCCAGGTGGCCTTGAACCTTCGATTCCCACTTCCCTCAAACTTCAACCCACCAGTGATAACATCAGATAGAGGAAATGAACCTGCTTCAAAAATCCAGCACTCATCTGCACAGCCCCAACCAAACTGGTTCTGTCATCAGCTTCTATGGACTGAAAAGGGACTTTTGTCAGCAACGAGCAACGAAAGTTAAACGGGAAGCGACAGTATCAGCCACACGATCTACCAGGAGTGAAGACACAGCTCTCTGGTAACTAATGGACCTGACCCATGAAATAAACTGGGTTGCACAGTAGGTCAAGATTTGCTTTAAACTACACAAATGCAAACACAACCTTTGGGAAACATTGCCAGCAAAGCGAAAAATAAACAGCTATCACGGGCTGGTATACCACAGCGTACTGGTTTCCGTTCATTTTCTTCACAGTAGCTGGTATGGTTCTCTGTTTCGGATCTGTGACCAACACATTGATGTTTGAGCTGTTGCTGAACAGTGCTTACACTGTACCAAAGCCTCTTCTGTTTTTCACGCTGCCCTGCCATTGAGTAGGCTGGGGGGAGCACAAGATTTTGGGAGGGAATAGAGCCAGGACAGCCAACCCAACTGACCAAAGGGATATCCGATACAACATGGTGCTCAGCAATAAAAGCTGGGGGGAAGAAACAGGAAGGGGGGAATTTGGAGTAATGGTGTTTGCCTTCCCAAGTAACTGTTATACCTGATGAAGAACTGCTTTCTTAATTTTACCCTCCCAGTTCTCCTCCCTGTCCCACTGGGGTGGAACGAACAAGAAGCTCCGTGGTGCTTCGCTGCCTAACAGAGTCAACCCACACCACACAGAAAGGAGGAATATTTTTTGCTAGGTCAGGAACGCTTAAAATTCAGATTTGTAAGTCAACATTAGCCAAACCCTTCAAAAGAACAAGTTCCCTGTACCAGCTTCTACTGAACACAAAAACTTCAGGCTTTAAACTGGTGAGATCAGTGCTCATCTGCCCACTGGACAATTAAAAGTGATTATAAGTGAAAGTTCACACTAGGCATCTACTGGATGGCTCTTATTACATCCCACAAGATAATTGCTCATGAGCCCGATGAAATTTCCTTCTGGCTTTTGATGAACTGTGTTCTCCCCAGGAGGGAGAAAAACAGCTCCAGCCGTTTGTTTTAATTGGACCTGACAGTTTGCAGATTGCTGCCCCAAGCCTTGAAAAGCTCAGTAACTGGGGCTGTTGAGAATCCACTTTTTCCTCAACAGCAGATTCCAGATTTAAAGTTACATTGCATTACAGTAAAAACAAACACACACACCCCCCTCTGCCTAAAAACCACACACAATCACCAGGTGATGTTGTTCAAAAAACCCAAATATTTGCCAAGTTCAAATTAAGGTCTTTTTAATTTTACACGGAAAAAAAACGGGAGAATGGTATTTTAACTTTCCCATGCCCTCAGAAAAAAGGGCTGTGTGGCATAAGGAAAACAAACAAAAACAAGCACTGCATTGAGTGACTCCCTTCCCCTCTCCTGCCAAGAATCACCCAGCATTCCTTGCACCGGCCTGCAGGTCGTTTTGTGCCTGTTCAGAACACTGATGAAAGTCACTATATATATATAAAAAACGTTAATGAAGTTGAATACAACCCATTCAGGGAAGATGGAAAATCTCCATTACTTAAAGAACAAGCTCAGCATATCTATCAGGAATGGTTTCAGAGTACTTTATCATGCGTTGTAGAAAAGGACAGACCAGGTGGCCTCATCAAAATCCCTTCCAGATCTATTTTCAATCACCTAGAAATGGAGGACCACACAGAAACATCTTGCAACAGTAAGAAAGCTGCCTTGGCAGCAGATTACAACTGTGCTCTTCCTTAGACGTTGCTTCAATATATTTCTCAGAGGCAGAAGCATCTGGCCTAGAGCTGATGGTGCGGGGCCCCAAGGTAAAGCTCAGGTCTGCACCTTTTTCACAACAGCTACCAACTCCTATTCACCACGAAAATCTGGGTTAAGTCACTTAGGAGTTCATAATCCTCCAATCTATTTACACAATTGCCTCATCTGCCCAGAAAGGCAGCGAGTTCCCCCACAAGTCATTTAAAATCAGAAGTCTAAAATTACTGCAGGAGTAAAAAAAATCAGGAGGAATAAACACTGAAGTCCTGCTGGTAGACACATGGTTGGAGAAAACACAGCACTGTGGTTCTGTGATACGGCTGTTCAGAGACATTCAGACTCTGGTACCCTGAGCAGTGGTGATACAATAGGATTACAAATCACCCCAGTGAGGAACACAACTTCCTCGAACTGTTAAAATGAGAAGAAGCTATTTCAGGTGGTGGCACAGAGAAAGCTGGACCATAAAACCTGCTGAATCTCTGATTAGCCTTGATAGCTCATCCTGCAGACTTTCAGGTCCCCCTTTGGGCTTTCAAAATGGTCAGCACTGCTGTCAGTCTTCAGCCTGGAAACTCCCCATCTGTACTCTGAAAGCAGATCAGAAGGTTTAAGTCTAATCTATCCTGACATGCCTTTGGCTAGAGAGACATCAGCTGCGTAGGAGCAGAATGAATTGAGTTAGTGGTTCCTCTCCTCCCTGCTCCTTTACGAAGGTTTGAAGGCCAGCACGTACACCAATGCACTTATGAGTCTGTACAGGTTAGGATAGATGTTATCTTTCAGCTCTGGATAACCAAGTACTTTAAAGAACACAAGAACACTTTAAAGATGAGAACTGGATCCATAGTTATGTATGGAATTGGTGGCAGGGCCAACAACAAAGCTCACATATCCTGGCTCCAAGTTCTGTTCTCCACAGCCTGACCAACAGGGGAGAAAAAAACCCCTATCAACCCATGATCCAGCACACATCCTCGCATTCCTTGGGGTCATGTCACGGAATGTGGATCAAGGTCTAAGATCGAGACATTTACTGTCCTGCCAGCACACACCTAACTTCACTGATGCTGTTTTCCACATACAGCCAGTCTAAATGCCACAGGACTTGTCCCGCGTTCTGCCGAATTTCAAACACCCCCACAGCTCTCACTACAGAGGGAATAGAAATATTTAAATTCTGTAAGTCTCCCAAGAAACAAGAGACTCCACTTTCTCACTCTGCCTAAGGAGAGAAGAGTATCCAATGATCTCTATCCAGTCAGAGCTCCTAGTGAGAGTGTACATTGTTTCTAAAGACACTGCATTACAACACCCTGGCCTCTCCATAAATGCCCTTGATGAGCCATCAATCAGAATCCTTGAAAAAACAACTAGGACAAATAGCCTGCTCACAGGACTTTGCATTCTATTCCTGGAGCCCTGGAAAACAGCAACTCAAAATGAAAGGGCATGATGAGTACTGTCACAAGTGGTGTGGCCACATCCAGCGTGACCCAGAGCCCAGGAGCAGTTCTGTATCAGAGATGATGAGCAAGGCAAACCGATTTGATGGGAACAGGCAGGCAGGGACAACATGACCTAGGAGAGCTTAATTATGAAGTTGGAGAAAGCCTTCAACTTCACTAAAGCCACAGGCAACCACATCTCTGCAAGCTATCAATACCAACGCTACACAGATTCAAGGCAAGAAATGAACTTGTTTGAGAGACAACCGCCACAGCTCTGAATAGCCCACGGTGGTCATGCAGCCACACACTCGCTGATCAAGGTCACTTAGAAAGCCGTGAATATTCCCCTTTCCAAATAAAATTGGAAGGAGACAATCGCAATGACCATACTTGTGGTTCTTCCACAGTTTTCACAACTTCCAAAACATTTGTCAAAGCCCAAAGAGGCTCTGCATGCACTCCCAGTTCTTCCAAACAACCTCAGCAGTGCATTAGCAGCCAGTGCAGACCAAAGCAGGAAAATAACACTAATTTGGCACAGGATTTTCACAGTCACAGAGCTCCAAACATGCATTTAAATTAAATGTCAAAATATACGAAGCCACACAGCAATACCATAACAAGCAGAGAATTAAGTGAACTCAAATAGCACACAACTATGAAGATTCTTCTGTCAGTGACTCAGAGAGGTTCACTGCACAAAGAGAAAGGGATGGGAAACACATTTACCTTTTTGAACCCTAAACAGAGAATAATTATTAAAGAAAACAGAAGCCGTGGTGGCACTGTTAAATGACAGCCAGGCAACTGTTACTACGTTGCAGACATTTTAAATGAACTCACCTCATTCCACCACAGAAACAGACAGGATTAGCATGGAAAACAGACACATGGTACTGACGACACAGCGTGAAACACCAATCTACTGCCCTGTTAGCTGGCTGCCTTAAGGGAGGACTTCTTGAAGGGAACCATTGTCCATCCAATGGGCACCCATAATTCAGAGCAGAAAGCAGAGTCAAAACAGGGAAAGAATTCTCTAGCTCTGCCATGATTATTGAAGCTTTCCCTTTCCAATTTCTGTTATCAACATGACACACAACATCACTGCAATCATAACAATGTGGGTAACATGGGTTATTCACAGTAACTGCATCCCTTGACAATTCCCTTAACTACATCCTGAAACCGCGGACGAAAAGTTCAACAAGTAACCAAGTATGGAGGAAGGACCAAGTAGGATGAACAACTGCATTGTTCTTCATAGCAAGTAGTTTTAGGAAACAAAGGAGCTGTTAGACAGGGGAGAAGTAACGATGATATCCCATTTGAGCCAAATAAACTCCTCCTACAGCAACAGAGAAGTGCTGTGAGGCTCTTAGCCAAAATGGGAGAAGACTCAATAGTAAAGCCAAGCTCAAGTGACCTCCGTGAAGGTGAGATAGAGTTACCTGTTTCTAAGTGAGGTAGAAATTAGAATTTGTTACATTCATAAATTGAGTTCTGGAGTTGAGTGTCAGCAGAGAAATCAGAAAAAAAACATTCCTATGCAGGTTAAAGCTCAACCATTGATTTCACAACTCTTTCTCAGTACAGGAAGATTACAAATACAATAGAAACACAGGAAAGAAACAGCCACGTGTGCTTCCATCGTGAGTTACATTCAGCATCCAGTACACGCTCTGGAGATACAAAATGCCTGCTAGGAATCACTGCCAATGTTTCGGCGCCCAGCTCTCACCTCAGCAAGGAAGGACTTACCTGCAGTACCTGTTTCCAAACAGGAAAGCAGCTGTACGTTCACACCCTCCAGGGCAGTCAGCACTCGCCGTGCAGAGGAAAAGAAATAAAAATGGAGCAGAAGCAAACCAACGGCAGCCCACCACAGACCCTGGCTGAGGGGCCACGTAGAGCAGACCTATTCCCAGAGTAGCACAAGGACGAAAAAGGAAAAGACCCAGGCACATACCTGACAGAGCTGGGAGAGAGCAAGGCTTAGCCAGCCCTCCTGAAAGCTGCTGTCTGTAGCCAAGGGTTGTGTGTGCCTCCTTCCCTCGCTCATTCTGGGCACAGGAGCTGAAGCAGCAGAGCTACCACAGCAGCCTAAGAGAGAGCAGAGAGAAGATGAGAAGCGGCTCAAGCGGGCACCGTGGCTGCAGCCAGTGGCCACCAACTTCTCTGCACTGCAGACCTCCACGCTACAGGACACCAGCCCCTCTCCAGCTCTAGATCTCCAGCCTACAGGACACCAACCCCTCTCCCACCCCAGAACTCTGCTGTATAGGACATCGGCCACCCTCTCGCTCCACACCTGCACCTTAAGGGATACCTTCCCCAGACCTCCACCCCACATGACACCGGCACCGCAGATCTGCGCCATATGGGACACAAGGCCCCTCTCCCAGCCCAGACCTCAGCCCTACGGAACACCGGCCTCTCTCCCACCCCAGATCCCCACCCTACACGACAGAAGCCCCTCTCCCGCTCCAGACCTCCACCAGAGGGGACACCAACCCCCCTCCCGCTCCAGACCTCAGCCCTATGGGACACCGACCTCTCCCACTCCAGATCCCCGTCCTACGTGACAGCAGCCCTTCTCCCGCTCCAGACCTCAGCCTGACGGGACACGAGGCCAGTACCAGCCCATACCAGGGGGGCAGAACTCGGCCGCAGCGCCCCCCCGCCACCCAGAGCCGCCTCCTCACCGCTCTCCTCCCCCCGCCCACCCCAAGGAACCGGTGCCTCAGGCCTCGCCCCTCAAAGCCTCCCGGGTCCCCCCGCGCCGCACAGGCCGTGACCCGCCCTCCTCCCCGCGCTGCGACAGCCCCAGCCCCGACCCGCCCCGGTTCCCAGAGCGTCCCCTCTCACCCCCGGGGAGGCGGCCGAGGCGCGGGGCCGCCCCGCGGCTGCTGCAGCGGCGCCGCTCGCCCCGCTCCCCCGGGGCCGCCCCGCCCGCTCGCGGCGCGCGGGCAGCGCCGCGGGGCACGCTGGGAGCTGTAGTTCTCCTTGAGCCCCGCCCAGCGCCCGCGGCGCAGCCGGTGACTACAACTCCCAGAATGCACCGCGGCCAGGCCGGGGCTGGGGGGGGCTCCCGCGGGGGCTGCGGGGCGAGGCCCGGGGTGGGACCTGTCCCGGGTCCCTCTGCACTCCTGCCTCAGAAGCGGAAGATACCGCAAGTACTTACTGTTACAGAAAGCGGAATGTTTGTGTTTAAGCTAAAGTACAGTTAGTTTTCTATACAATTAGTTTCCTATACAATTAAATTTCTACACAATTAGTTTTCACAGTACCACAGAATCACAGAACGACCTGAATTGGAAGGGACCCACAAGGATCATCAATTCCAACTGCTCTGTCTGCACAGCACAAACCCAACATTCACACTGTGGGGCTGAGGGCATTGGCCAAATTCTACTTGAATATTGCCAGCTGTGACTTCTTCCCCGAGGAGATGTGCCAGTGCTCCACCACCCTCTGGGGGAAGAAACTTTTCCTAATATCTAACCAAAACCTCCCCTGGCACTTCTTCTTGCCATTCTCTCAAGTCCTACCACTGGTCACCAGAGAGAATACACATAAGATTTTGGGGAAAATGTGTACATATGCGTGTAAGTGGGACATATATTCTGTAACCAGCTCTTGACTCGTTGATGGAAATCATTCCCTCAGGTGTCCAGTGCTAAAATAAAGGATGGTGCTTTCTAAAACTCCAAAACGAGTCTTAGAGAGGTTATTTGCTGGCATTTTCAGGATCAGGATGGGGCAGCAGGCCCACCTGGCCTGTGTGCTCTCTGCTTGGTGTTGCTACCCCACCTGACGCCTTTGTGGTGTGGAGGATAATAAATATTCAGGATCTTTCCCTGTTTTCCCTGGCAAAATGGACACTGAAACCCACAGAAATGGTTGACAGGGAAAGGATGCAAGCTCCAAGGCAGGAGGCTCTTTTTTAAACCTCTGGGTGTTCTGTTTGTTTGGGTGATTTTATGATATCTTGGTTAGATAACTTATATAACTTGGGTTAACTGAAGGAGGTTTAGCTGTTTGGTGTAAGTCCTTGCAAGATGCTGTGCTCCACTGGGCAAGTAGCCAGGAGGGCTCTGAAAGCTGCTGTCGGCTGGCCACCAAAGGCCTTTTGCCAGGGATGTCTTTATTCCAAGTTCACAGCTCAGATATTGCCTGCAGGGAGGTCACTGGTGGCTGAAGTGCCACCATGTGTAGACCAGAATGTGTGAATCTAAAGATCTAAATCTACTCTTACGACTTTCACTTCAAAGAGGCAACTTAGGAGTTTGTGTTGTCTCACTGCTGCCGATAGCGATGGTGCTGTTGATGTGGATCTCTTGTGTCTGGGGTAGGGCACACTGCTGACTTCACTCCTGCTGAGGTCTGGGACACCTTGGAAACACCCTAATGGTTGGTGTTAGTGTTGGGTTATAGGTTGGACTTGATGATCTCAGAGGTCCTTTCCAACCTTGTGATACTGTGATACTGTGATACTGTGATCATGCACAGCTCTGTTGAAGCTAACATATTGGAATTTTGGGTTACATTTAGTCTTTGCTAATGCAGAATGGCAGAGCAGAGCAAGGATTAAAAGAGTGGCCTGCACTGATAGCAAAGTACAGCATTCACAGCAGTAAAAGAGAGCACTGTGTGCCAAACCCAGAAGGCCTGCAGTGTGGTAACACCACACAGGACAGAACTCATCAGTGTAAGACCCTGCACGCCCAACAGGTCATAAAAGAATCACATGTGCCATTCTTTTTGCCACCAGCCCATCAGGAATACTATCCAGCGCCCTAAAAATCAAAGGAAGGAAACAAAGACATCAGGCAGCAGAGTTGCCTAGGGCTGAAGAGAGCAAAATTTTGAGACAGAGAGTGTCAGAGCATAGTAGCAGCTACCCTAACATTTATACCTACAGGGTACAAAGGACCTGTCCAAAACCAAGCATGTCATTGCCATTTATAAAAGCCAGATACGAGGAGTCAGTGTCCCTTGTCCTCTGTGTTGCATAAAAGTGGTGTTGGCCAGGCCACTTAGACACACACGTTGGGGGGATTGTGAAAATGGGAAGGTGAAAATGAGTGAATTGGATTGGACTTGGTCCTGACCAGAACTGCAATGCATTTTATCCTTCAGCCAGAGGATGGAAAATGAGTACTGTTCAGTATTTGGGAACGTGATAAGTGGATCTAAGCACGCACGGATGCTCCCTCCCTCAGCTTGCTTTCTACCAGGCGGATTTATGTTGGCATGAACACAGAAATACATTAGAGACAGCTGAGTCCAGCCAACATCAAGTGTCTGAAAAGATCCATTCACATTTAAAGTAGATTCTTTTGTGCTCACTTGATAAACAGCAAGTTAACTGAGGCTGTACTTTTGCCAGTGCTTGTTGCAAACAAGTGAACTTGCGTGCCCACTCTCTAAGTTGTGTCAGGCTTTTTTTCTGTACTTTTGGCTGATCTTTCCTTTAAAAACAAACCCCAAACTGGAAAATTGTGTTAGACTGTCTGTGCAGTCACCTTCTCAGCCAACATAAAGTCAGACAGTATCAGCAGTTCAGTCCATGGCCAAGATAAAAACTTTACTGTGATTATTTTGATGAGATTTTGCCTTTATTTGTACATGAATGCTTCGGGGAGGTGGTATTTTGGTTGTGCTGAACACCAGAGATACTGCAAATGGCAGACTTTCTGGTGTGTAGGAATGTGTGAGCTTCAGTGAATCATTTCTAGTGGGGCAACATCTGTGAAAAGAAACCAGCCTGGCAGGTATAACCCAGAGGCAGTTTGCAGGACAGAAGGAGTCTTCCTTTTGAGGTTTCCAACTGGAAGACAGGCACTGGAATTGCAGTATCTGGGAGAAGGAAGGACTCAAGGGAACAAGATAACTGTTCTCATGCACAAGGCTTATCCTGAGAAGAAAGACCCTCTTTTGTGTGCTTAAGAGGTATGCCAAAATTAATGAGTCAAAATGCATCAGTTTGGACATTAGGAAAACTTTGTAAGGCTGAAGAAATTCTGCAGAAGACTGCCAAGGGGCTATGAGATCTCTGCCTGAAGAGGCAGTAGGAACCATTAGGCTAACGGAGCTGAAATGAAAGGGTAGGACTGATAGAGTTTGGTACAGGGGGCTTGGAGGGTCTCCTGAGACATCGTCTCGTCCTGTGTTGCTATAATTCTTTGATCCAGCATTTCTACCACAGGCATCCCCTCGCATCTTGTAAACTCGAGTTAATCTCTATCTCTTGCTCATTGAGGACTTCAGAATGCTTGCTGCAATGGGCTGGAGCAGGGATGCTCAGCTCTGGATATGGGAGAGAAACCTCTGCTCTTACATAGCCTTGTGCTGTTTTTCCAAATGTTTTCCAGGGAATCTTCCTCTGCCACTGGATGCCGCTGTGACACACAAATAGTCTCAGATCTTTCTGTATGCTTCTGCTCTGTGCACCTTCTCTCTCAGACGTGAAAGGCCACGCCAGGATCAGCCGAGCTATATGGATTTAGACCTATTAACCAGCCTTTTTGTACAACGGAACTCCTGCTTAATACAGGAGTTTGTATGTGGAAAGGCTGGTTCAGAGAATCCTCTTCTTAAAGGCAAAGGCTGGCAGTGGCAGCTTCCCTGGCTCACCCACAGCAAATGTGCACGGATGTCACAATTACACCTTCTGGCACTGCCCTCAGAGGCAATGACCTGGACAGAGCAGAAAGGATACGCTTGTGTTCCACTTTTCAGTGAAACCTGAACAATATTTCAAGCTCAGCTGAGCCTCACAACAAGTCAGAAAGTGACCTACATCCAATACTCAGCTTTGGGAATTAACTTTGAGGAAGTTCAATTCCGTATCTAGGTCTCTCCTCTGAAACAAATGGAACTGCAGCCTAATAGAATGAAAACCCAAGGGGAATTCCATTTTTATTCCATTCTAACTATTTTTTAGCACTGAAAAACAATGACCCTGATTTTTTAATCCACATTTCTTACTAGGAAAAAATGTGTTATCAAGTTAATACAAACCTTAGGGTTGGAGTCCTTCAGATTCAGACAACTGAACTGGTTCCTGATGCCTTGAGCTGTTGGCCTTTCAGGAGCTGGTCTAAACAAGAAGAGATTGAAAATGAGCCAGGAGTTGTGGCAAGGCTGCTATGACAATTTTATAACCAGTGTATATGTTAAAAGGTCTGTGTCTATCTTAGGATACTGTCTGTATCCAATAAACATAAAGGCAAACAATGTGGCTCTAGCTCTGTGTGACCTACAGTGGTGTAAATTTGATAACTTTTGAATTCAGTAGAGTCTTTCCTCTGAGCCATCTTAGTGTGTTTGCACAGCCTGCTGACTCACTGAGCTGACAATCCTTTGCCATCTTGCTTTTTTGCAGCCCAGGCAGTGTGACAAAAAGGACTAGAGACAGCCTGGATCTTCATACATCAATTTGAAATCTCAGGGGGGGACTTGAAAATGCTCGCTAGCAAATTCCTGCAAGCATACGCTGAGCGGAGCCTGCCATCAACAAGGCAAAAGGCAAATAAATATAATGGTGTTGTGTATTCAGCCTGGGGGCTGCAGCTGGGTAATTGTGGTGTCCAGAGAAGCACTGTTCTCTGCTTCTGAATTTCATCCAGTTCCCCGGAGTCCTATAAGAAGCAGCCTCTGTTTCAGTTCCGTCTGTAAACACAAGATGAGGGGGATCTACCCTCTCTCTAAATTCACTGCACCAACCTCTCAGCAATGTCAGTGAAGAAGCCAGAATGCTGTGTAGCCATCCAGGAATCCTGGATAGATGTGTGTAGCTTGTTGTAGGCATGGTTGGGTAAATTCTCCCCATTTTTGACATGTAACCCTGAGAGCTGTTACCATATGGATTCATACAGGGAATGCACGGCAGCGATGTCCTCAGAAGCGGACTTGATCTTCCGTGAGCATCTCCCATTCAGAGAAGTAAGCCCGCTGATCTGGAATGTCTTGCACCAGCTGGTTTACATCCCAAAGCTGGGATCCAGTCTCCTTTTCCATTTCTGTGCAAGAAGAAAACATGCAACAATCTTAATTGAACTGAACACCTCGTTTGACTGTTTTATCACACATTTAAACTCCTTTTTTCCTTCTTTTCCCCTTCAATGTAGCCCAATGTTATTTCAATTTTCAACTATTACAGACACACTCATTTCAATCCAAAGACTGTTTGTGCAGGAGGCATTTGAACAAGTACTTCACTGCCCTGTATGACTCAAATACCTATTGGATCAGGAAAATATTAGCAACCATTTACTTTAGAGTGTTTTTCTGAGCAGCCAGGGCTTTGATTAGCAGAAAGATATATTTCACTGCACAATGTGGTGTTGATTGAGCTTTAGAAATCACATCTGGAGACTTGAGGCCAAAGCACCCTGTTAAGGGGCTGCGAACGCTAGTGCTGACAAGGAACTAAGGCCAAGCAGTTCTATCCAACCTGCAATGCAGAGTCGAGTGGCTGCCCCATCCCTGGAGGTGTTCAAGGCCAGGTTGGATGAGGTTTGAGCCCCCTGATCCGGTGGGATGTGTCCCTGCCCATAGCAGAGGGGTGGAACTGGATGGGCTTTAAGGTCCCTTCCAACTCAAACCGTTCTGTGATTCTATGACATGCCAAGGGTAACTGAAAAGCAGGCAAATAAAGAAGGAGGAGGGAAAGAGGGAAGCAGCTGGCAGGGTTTCTGAGATAAAAAGCTTGAGTATCAGCATAATTGCCCTGTGCTGTGTTCTGCAGGGTCTGTAACATCGCACTGCAGAACTAACAGCACTGTAAAAACCATCAACAGTCCCCATCATCTGGAGAAGAGGGGCTTGAATGAGTTTGCCCCGAAGGGGCTCTTTTCATGTCTAAATCATATAAACAGGGCCAGGAGAGTCACTTTCCATGAGGCTCGTTATTCAGGGTTATGTAAGAAACAGAGTCCTCGAGGTTGAGTTTGCAGGCAGTGCTGGCTAGAACATGCATTTTTGTGCAAGAGCTGAGTGCCTGCATGCCAAATTGGCTGTTTGTGTGCACAGCCACAGGATCTATGAGAGTAACAGGCACTTCTGCAGATTTTATCTCCAAATCTGGCCTCTGGAATGTGTGCAAGGAGGCAAATGAGCAACAGCAGTTTAAGACTTCTGGGCCGGTCAGACACGTAGAGCTGGAAAGACAGGCAGGTAACAATTTTCCCTATTTTGAGGTCTTTCTGTAATTAGCTTAGTGTCAACTTGATTGTTGGCCACGGAGAGAATTTTTGACAGGTTAATATTGAACAGGAGCTGATTTCCATTTTTATAGCTCCATGTTGTTGTCCCTGTTGAATTCTTACTATCAAACATATCCATTGCATGCCGGCTGGACGTGAGCACTTGGAAGGAGGCTGCTGAAGACTTAGGATTCCCAGACAGACAGTTTGAGTGGTGGATGAGATCCTCTTGTCACTGTTCTACAAACTGATGTGGACCTCAGAATCAATGAAGCATCTCTGGTAAAAATATTTAGATTATGTTCCCATTATGTCTGTGCAGGAGAAGTGGTAGAGTGAATAGACTTTGAAAAAAACAAATATAATTCAGGAAAGTCCATTCTATTGATTAAGCAATTTAGAAAATCCCAGACTAAATCCGTATCCTATTCGTTGATGGCCACATTTAAGAGACAATGGCAGAGCAGAGATGACTTAAGCTCTTGGCTTACAGGGGTATTAAAAACCAGATTGAAATCTCTCTGGCTGACACCCAACACGCAGGGACGCCAGCTTAAGTTGCTCACAAGTGATCTTTCAAGCTTGGTGCTCAAAATGTATAGTGGACATCTGGACAGCATAAACCCAGACCTACAGTGAAACAGAAAAGCCCTGTGTCGATCTGGTGAGGCTGCGTGATTCCAAGAGAATTCTTGTGCAGTCATGAAGCTTCCCCTGGACGGACGCTGGAGTGGTGCCATGAAGTAGAATAATTCACATCTCCCCATCATTCCAAGATGCTGCACGATGCAGCGGAAAATGCTGGAGGAGGAACAGAAGGTCTATTTGTAGATCTGCTGCTGAGCGTGCTGTGTCAGCTCCGTGCTGCTGGTTTCTCCTCGCATCGTTATCTGTTTATCTGAGAAGCAAACGGCCTCATTAGGCCCCAGTCTTGGCTAAGCCAACCAGTCATGTGGGAATACAATTAGAAAGTCCTCTTTATTTTCCCCATCAATTCTCCCGCAGAGTACAGTGAGGAATGGCACATCCCGCACAGTAAAGAAACTGTCTCTACCTACAGCATCCTGCCTCCCAATGGTGTGAGAAACTCTTGGACAGCCCAGAACGGTGTGGCTGATGCAAACTTTCTGAAATATATCCTACAAGATAAGTCCAGGGAGCAATGTTCTGTTGTAGTTCGTAGAACAGAGCCTCGCTGGATTCCTTACGGAAAGGAAGAAACAACTCTCAGCATCACAGAGGTGCTGTAGGGAATAGCGAAAGGCTGCGCTGTCGTGGTCATACTAATGTCTGGAGTCCTTCAGCAGATGGTGTTACAGCTTGTGAATATGAAGACATTGAGTCTGAAACTCTGCTCTACAGATGCCATTCATCAACGGTTAACACTGAGCTTCATCAAACTCAGGGCTTGTGTAGGAAGAAAAATTGTTTGCTGGTGCCAATATTCTCTCTCCCTATGGCACTATTTCTCTCTAGCTAAAACAGAGCCCATGAGGAATTGAAGGAAACTGAAATCCTGGAGACAAATTCCTTCACTCTTAAGATGAGGAGGGCTCGTATCTGTGTCTGAGCCCAGCAGGCTGTGGTTAATCCTGCCAAGCTCTTCTCCTGCTGCTCAACAAGAGTCCTCCCTCCTTTGCCCCTGCCTCACCTTCCCACTGCTGACTGCCTCATGAGTGGGCAGGGCTCCACTTGCTGGCTTTACTTCAGTTGAACCATCTTTTTCCACTAATGCTTCTTTGGAATGGACACTTAAGGCTTTATCCATGTCAGCCATGTGCAAAGTCTTCTCCTGGCATCTCTCCTTGTAATCTGATACAGAGACAAAACAACACAGGGGAAGAAGAGGAGCCCACACCACCATGGACTGGGCCACCTGATGCTCCAGCGCTGAGCAGGGCGAGGAGTTGGAATCCCCAAGTTCTTCAGTTCATGAGTGGACACTCACAAGCCCTGGGGGACAGGATGGTTACACCCTCAGCTGAGTCCCAAAGACATGAGTCTGTAGAGGTTTGGTTTAAATGCAGCAGGAATACAAGGTGTCTTTGTGCCAGTGGAGTAAGGGAGGGTGACGCTGGAACCCCACTGAGAAGAGGCAGGAGCAGCAAGTTTCACAGCATCTAAACAAACCAACCCCCCTTTGCTCATTTGCTATTGTTTTCTGGCAAACTGTATCTTTATTACCTTTGGGAGCTGGAATGTTCCCTGGCTCTAATAAAAATGTCTGTACCCTTGTAAGGCAGTGAAGGCTTTACACATATTTAAAGGGCACCAACTCTCTTAAACAGCTTTGTGTGTTGCAGATGCTGAAAACAAACAAGGAATGGAATCAGAGGGCTCTAAATGTATTGAGATGCATTTTCTGTAGAGAATATGCTCTTTGCCTCTTCTTGTTTTGTTTTAGCCCTTTGAAACCAGTTCCCATTGCTTTTGATTAAAAAGGATGGGTTCAGAACAGCTTCTTCTCACTCAATGCAAGGTACCCTTTTTGCAGGAAGATTACTGGTCAAACTGTGAAAGATGAGGTGGAATGAAAAAGTAAATGTTGCATTTTCCAGAGGAATTAAGATGCAACAGTTCACATCGTTGAGTTTTCTGTTACTTATACTATGGCCATGCCCACATTTTGCCCAGGGCTTGCCCCGACCTCTGACGAGGCTGTGGAGCATCAAGATTTCTTGAGGTGTCATACGCTTACTTTTAGGCCTGGTGCAGCTGTGAGATGACTCAAAGTACATTTGTAGGCTTGGGGAAGACAACCAAGAGAGCTGAGCCAACATGCCATCCTGAGACAAAAAATGGTTTCAACAATGCACTCTGAAAAATGGTCCTCTCAGTTCCCTGGGGCACCCTCTAATGGATCCTAATTAGAAGCTGTCACTTCTTGTTATGGGAAGGAAGGAATGGTTCAGCTTTCCCAGCCCTTAACGTTGGAGAGACTGAGATGAGAGCTGCCCCGTGGAATTGTTTAATTTAGGGTATTTTCACTCCTGCAAGAAATTAATTGGGAATTTCTGTGAGTGGTAGGGCAGGGAACTCCAGGAGGGGCACAGCTGGTGCTTTAAATTCATGCCCATACACACACAGACACCCACTTGAGAGAACTTTGTTTATAAACATATGTGCCTGTCATCTCTGATAAACTGGGCTCCTGCCTCAAGCTCCTCTACACCCTCCAACATTTATGCACCAGGTTCCTAGAGGGGGTTTCTCTGGAAGGTGCTTGCAGTGCCCATAAAGGCTGTAGGGCACAATGTCCTGCTCAACCCACTTAAATAGGTTGTGGATGATGCCAATTTGATGGGTAGGTTTTAAGAAAACTGTTGTGAAACCACAGCCCCTCAACAATAACCCCCCCCATCTCCTACTAACACATTTCTTACAGACATCCTTTTCAGACATTTGGTTTCTTGACAGCATTTACATAACCTGGCTGAAAACCCTCCCACAGTCGATTAAATGCCTGCTATGAAATCCAAAGCTCTGATTAAAAGGATGGAGCTTTCCAGGACTGCAATATTTGTGCAGATGGTTAATACTCACGGCTTGCTCTACAAGGGAAAAAGTGGCATTTTCTTTACAAGTACACAGGGTCTGAGCTTTCCCATGGGAATTGCTTGCTTTGTTCAGATTATTATTTTAAAGCCATGGTCAGATGTGATCACCCATTGGATTAGAGGAAGCAAAAGGAGATGATCAGATAATCCCTGAGGCACAAAGCATTTTGACTTGGATTTGAAGAGAACTGTCACCTATGGTAAATTTGTTTCACCCAGGGTGCTCCTCTCTAAATCTCCACCTTCCTGAAAATACTCGTGCCTAGGGCTGTAGACCTCTAGAGATGTGGGATGTTGTAGAATTTGCTCAAGGAAGTACCTGTTGAGCTCTTAAGAAAAAAATGCATGGTTAAAGAGAAAAGTGCAAAAGCAAATAGCAGGCAAATACCCAAATTAGGCCTTGCAAAATCATTCAGATGTCTGTCCCTTCTTCATCTGGTGCATAGAAATCTTTGGCAAAGAGACCTTCTGATCTACCCCAGTCTATCCCAAGCACAAACTAAAATATCAAATACAAATTACAGAATCACAGAATCATGGAATGGTTTGAGATGGAAGGGACTTCAAAGCCCATCCAGTCCCATCCCCTGCCATGGGCAGAGACACCTCCCACTGGATCAGGGGGCTCAAAGCCTCATTCAACCTGACCCTGAACACCTCCAGTGATGGGGCAGCCACAGCTTCTCAGAGCAACCCGTGCAAGGGCCTCCCCACCCTCACAAGAAAACATTTCTTCCACTGGATCAGGGTGCTCAAAGCCTCATCCAACTGTGCCAAACCAGGCATAATAAAAATGACCTCTCTGAAGATGGGAGTTTGTGCCATGGGTCTCAGAACAGACTCCAATTATGGGGGAATGTTTCCTAGAATATGGAATTCCAATCTCACTGCTCCTGTTTTCCCATTCTCAAGGTTGCTCTGTTTTGGCTGTTTATTATGAGTGCTTTGCTGGGAAACCCTGATCTCTTTGGGGTCCTGCAGCTGGAAAGCTGGAAAATGGGAGTAGCCAAAGCCATGGGCTCTTTTATTTTTTTGATGTGGAAGAACAGCACTGAAGTGGAGGATTTTATCACTGGCTGGGGGGGGAAGTGGGTCAGCTCTCAGTTGACTTGGATTTCACTAGAAACCACATACCATAAATACTGGCGGAGAAGGGGTGAGAAGCAAACCCTTTGGCTCTTTGCTGGGGCCGTGCTATTCACCGGCCCTCAATCTGGTGCAGAAATAGGGAGCTGAATCTATAACTGAGTTTCTTACAGTGGTGGAAGAGTAAAGTGCTGGATTGCAGAAACTTCATCGATCAAACCTTTCTCACATAAACATTCCCTAATTCAGGTTTTAACCTTTTCCAGAGTCCTCTGTGTCAAAACCTCCCAAATTCCCACTGTTTCTCAGGCAGGAACCAACACATGAGGAAGTAATTAATGAGAGCAGGAGAAAACAAAAAAGAATGTGCTGAATGGAGGCAAAACCAAGACTCAAATCCCTCATCCCACGGGCTGCCTTCTCAGGCCTCAAGATGCAGACAAAAGGCATTCTGGCTCCTGACAAACAGCCTGACGAGATGCTGAAGCATTCACCAACCCCCAGGACGTTAATGGAAACAAGCAGTTGGAGGTAAGGCTGCCTGATGCACACTGTCCACGCAGTGTAGGTGGAGTGTCTCCTCCACTGAGGATATGTGCTTCAACATGATTATCCCTGGGCCTACACACACATGATCCATGGCAGATACAGGCTGCACGAAGCATCACATCAGCAGCATTCCGGCTTTCAAAAAGAGCTGAGCAGTAAGTCTGGAATAATCAGTTAATTCATTAAGGAAAGTATCTAATGGCTTCTGGAAGCTCTGCTCAGAGCCAGGACTGTCAGCCAAGTCACCCGGTTTCCAGTAGGCTGGGTCTCACCCTTGTTCTGGCAGACACCACAAACAGCACACCCAGGCCACTTAAAGTGCTTGGAGAGGAGGGAGAACACAAAAAACAGTTACACTGGATAAATCATAACCTTACAGGAATGCTGTGCCTCAGTTTTCCCATCTGCACATTAGGGGACAGAGGAATGCCATTCAGCTATTTCCCAGCCGTGTTGTAAAGCTCATTTGATTAACATTTACAGAACTGTGCATGATTCTTGGAGGGGAATTGCTGCTGAAGAATTAATTGTTATGATTGTTGCTTATTCCCCAGATGTCTGAAATACAGAACTTGGCAGAATTCTGGAGGAAGCATCCTTGTGAGCTCAGATAAGGGATGAGCCAACCTGACAGACAGGCTGTTGGTGCAGGAAAGATTCATTATAAACCTGGGGGTCTTAAAGAGCAGATCTGAGCTCAGAACATGAGCAAAGCTCTAGAAAGCTCTGTCTGTCCCATGAAGCAGGGACCTGTCTGGTGTCTGCTGACAGCACAGCCGTGCATCACATACCTGGATGAAACAAGTTGAGCTCTGCCAGAAAAGAACAGCCCACTTTAAGGGCAGCTGCTTAGGAGAGGCAGTCGCTGTCTGGAATATCTTGAAAAAGCCTCACTCATCTTACAGCCATCTCTTTCTGCCGTCCTTGTACTTTTACCAGCTCACATTTCCCCGAGAAGAGACCACTGCTCTTAAAAAACCTGAAGCCTTGGAAGAAATCATTTGAAGATGTCCTGCTTGTTAATTAATGACAAAAATCACAGAATCATTTAGGTTGGTAAAAGCCTTTAAGATCATCAAATCCAACTGTAAACCTAACGCTGCCAACTCCACCACTAAACCGTGTCCCTAAACGCCACATCTCCCAGGGATGGGGACTCAACACCTTCCCTGGGCAACTGTTCCAGCGTTTCACAAACCTTCTGAGGAAGGAATTTTTCTTGATATCCATCTAAACCTCTCCTGGCACAACTTGAGGCCATTTCCTCTTGTTCTATCGCTTGTTATTTGGGAGAGGAGACCAGCACCCACCTCACCACAACTTCCTTTCAGGTAACTGCAGAGAGCGATGAGGTCTCCCCTCAGCCTCCTCTACTCCAGACTAAACAGCCCCAGGTCCCTCAGCCACTCCCAGAACCCCTGGGCTCCTCTCTGGATGCGCTTCAGTCCCTCAGTGTCCTTCTTGTAGGGAGGGTCGCTGCTGTCCCCCAGCCCTGCTATTCCCAGCCCCACTGTCCCCAAGCCTTGTTTTCCCCCACCCCTGCTCTGTCCCAGCCCTGTCCCCATCCTTGCTGTCCCCGCTGTCCTCCCGGTTTCTCTGCCCCCTCCTCCCCGCTCCCGGTGCCGCCAGGAGGGGGCACAAAGCGCTCCTCATCCAGCCGGGTTATTTTTTCCGGCCGGTTTCTCCGGAGGGGGAGGTGGGAAGCGCCAGAGGCGGCCGAGCCCCCCCTCCTCCCCCCCGGCACTGCAGCACATGGGAAGCAAAAGTTTTCCTCCTCCTCCTCCTCCACCTCCTTCTCCTCCCTCGGCTCCCCTCGCCCTCCCGGGCCGGCTGAAGCTGCAGGATGCGCTATCTCCTCCCGGACCCGGAGCTGAGCTCCCTTCCGCTGGGAAATGAGGAATAAACCGCTGCTGGAGCATCCTCGGCTTCCCTGAGGGCTGGGAAGGCGAGGCTGGGCTCGCGTCTTGCAGAGGGACCTGCGGATTCGTGGAGGAGAAACGGGGCTGGTGGAGAAAAGGACTCGGATGCTTTAGCATCGCCTGGGAGGCAGCGCTGCATCGCTTGGCCCCACCATGGGCACCGGGATGTGTTCGAGGAGGCAGAAGGGGCTTCTGCAGACCGGGTTCTGCCTGGTGACCCTGGCATGTTTGGGCTCGGGAGTGTTTCTCTACAACCACTTGCAGCAGAAGGTGAGGAACGCTGAAGCCCTGGCCCAGAAATACAAACAGCAGCAAGAAACGCTCTCTGCCCAGCTCCAAGGTGAGTGACCTTCTCTGTCTGCACCCACAGATTTGGACAATGCACTCCGACACACGGGGTGAATGTTGGGGTTGTCCTGTGCAGGGACAGGAGCTGGACTCGGTGGTCCTGTGGTTCCCTTCCAACTCGGGGCATTCTGTGATTCCATGAACTTCCTTCTCTCCCAGCGTTACCCCAGTGGTTTTGCCGCACAGCCCGGTGACAAGCCGGGTGCCTCTGGGGAGGTTCAGCTTTTGGCTTTAAAGAGCCTTGAGAAGATGCTGTCACCTATTTCTCCCCTCTCGCTTTGCTGTCTATAATGTGAATAGCTTTGACTCTGAATTGCTGCTCACAGCAGCAAGGGGAACGGCGTGTGCTGGATTGGTGAGCTCGGCTGCGTCACATCTATTCCATTTCTTCTCCTTGTAGTTCCCTTTGGCTGTAAAAAATAGTCATTCCTAATGTGAAGCTGGAAAAATGCGAACAGGCACTTCCCGAGGCTGGTTGGGCAGGATCCGGAGATGTGGTTGCACTCTCTTGTCCAGAAAGTGAATGGAGAGGCAGGGGGTCCTTTAGCAAAGTTTGTGGACATGCTGTCTGCTGCCCATTGCGTTTGCAAGGAAAGAAACCCCTCTTCTTATCCAGAGATTGATCTGTGACACTAGAATCTTGCCAGCCTGTGTGGGGGTGATGGATGCTACAGCATGGAGCTTGTTAAAAAGAGGGGAGGAGGAAGAATTGGCTTTTCTGAGCCTGCTGATCAGCAGTCGGTTCCTCTGGCAAGAGCTGCCAGAAGACCAGAAGGCAAACATAATATGTATATTCCCCCTCCCTCTTCCCTCCCCAGTTTGTCGTTCATACTGTGGGACAGTGACATTTTAGCCCGCAGAGGGATTTCAGGAGGGAAGGCTGAGGACACATCACTCCATTGCTGAACTCTTACCTTCTTTGTCCAGTCTGTCATTCTGGCATTAATGTGTCAGCCAAAGGTACGTCTCCAGCACCCGTCCCTGGAATTGCAGTCTCTAGAAGAATTTCCTGAGCTCCCCATAGCGAGGTTTGGTGGGAATCCGCTCTTTGGCAACCAGCAGTTGTGTTTTGCAGCAGGATGGGTTGGTTCAGGAGTGCCCAAAGCATGAATTTTATATGGACAAAATATAGTTTGCTTGTGGTTTTAGTGACTCAAGGTCGAGAGACAAATACTTTTTCTTCTAACTGTGTTTACATTGTAGTGTTTAAATTGAGAGCTTTTCCTCAGGCTAAAACCAGATGTGGGATATCCATTTTTACCTCTGTTGACCTAATCCTGTGATGTTGTTTCTCTGTCCTGTATTGCTGGGGAGTTCTGCTGCCCTGTGACTCCACATATGTGCCTTTTGGGGTTAAATCTTTTCTGTGTGCACTGTTGTGATGCAAGTGTAACGCTGGCACGTGTGCTTCTTGAGCTCTGGGCTGGGTGTTTCTACCTGGAAACTGGGAAAGCAGAGGGTGCTGTGTTTTCTTTGCCTCAAGGAAACAGGCTTTAAAAAAACAATCTTGTGAATTGATTGTGTGTGCTGGTTCACTGCTGTTATCTTACTATTTTTTTCCATTTCTTCTTGCTCCATCACAAGGCATTCAAACAGCTCCAGCTCCCAATGTGTCGCATGGTCCCAGCCAGAGCGATTCCCACCTGCATCCTGAGTTTCCGAGCTGCAAAGATCCGCATGGCAGAAGTTAGCCCACATTACTTTCTGGTGTGTCAGCATTTCTTGCTCCTCTGGGAGAGAGGGGCTGGTCCTTCACAGAAGCAGGCGGCAGTGATAGCCTCAGGGATCCCCACTTTTGGGAACAGCAGCCTCAAGCAAGCAGCTGACATGGGTTCAGAACCTGCATTTCACCCAGATGTGTGTGAGTGGCAGAGCTGCAGCCTGTTGCTGCGGCTTGTAACCCTCTGTCAGCCCTTCCATTCCTAAATACAGCTGTTGCCATGGATACCCTTTTTATTTTCAGAAGACAGTTACTTGTCCAACAATTTTCCCAAAGGCAAAGCTTCTTTTTGGATTTGGCTGGTGGGAGAAGCCTGGCGACTGGCAGATAGGAGCTGTACTCATGGAAGTCTTGGAGCGCGATGGTGTTTGCTTGTACTGCTGTGGCTCTGGTGCTGTCACCCTGCAGTGCTGCTCCCTGAGGTGCTTTGGTGCTGAGTGCTAGAGAGTGGGGAGCCAGGGCTCTGGGCTCTGTCCCTGCCCTGCACTGACTTGTTGCATGATTTTATTGCCCTGTCTTCAGCTTATTTCTGTCTTTCCAGCTCTACAAAAGGAGGAGGTGTTATTAAGAGGTGGAATTCAGTAATGTTTAACTACTGCACCAGGTGTGTCAGCCATCAAGTATTTCCTGCCCTTCTTATAGCCAAGTACAATATATGGTTAATGCTTCTGGTACCCTCTGTAAATAAAGCCTGGAAGTGTAGGGCTGGGCCAAGCGGTGAGCGAAAAGGAAAAGAAAGGTAACTGGAGAAGGGACCAAAGCTGTCTTGTTACCAGCACTGCCTGTCCCACGTGAAGAGAAAGGGACCTCATCTACTCTTTAAAAATAAGAGCAAAACAGTCACTGACTTTGCTGTAGGGTAAAACATGTTGTGTAAAACATGTTGTGAGAGAAGAAAGGGAGGTATTGTCATAGGTTTGACTCTGTCCAACCTCTTGCCTGGTGGTTGGTACCCCCTGTCCCAGCCAGCTCTTGTTGCCACACACAGAGGTGGCTGTTTGCTGTGACCCAGTAGGACCCTCTTTTCATATTGCGGTCCAGATGGAATCTAGGAGGAAAATCTACTTGTTTTTTTCTGTCCCTCTGTCTCTTCTTTTTCTGATGGGTGGGCTATGTTTGGAAGTGTGTGGAGACACTTTGCCAAATACTGGGCTCTCCTCTATGGGCTGTGATTTGAAGGACTTTGGTGCTGTGTCACGAGGTGCAGAGGGGATTAGAGACAGAGCCTGGCAAGCTGTGACCTGGGGTGCAGTTCAAATGAGTCCATTCTGTCTCAGCCCCCACCCCAAACTCTTGCCATACTGAGTTATGTAGCAGTGCCTTCAAGAAAAGAGATGCTTTGCCACCTCCCCCGTTCCGTAGGTGTGTGCCTGGATACGTAGGAGCTGCTGCCTGCAGGCTCCGACTGAAACTGGAGAGATTGTATACTGGTCAGTTCAGTAATGAACACCTCTCTGAACAGATGGGAAGGAAGGTGCGTTTGTAGCACCATCCACTTCTGCCTGATGTTCCTGATGTGGCCTGACAATGGCACAGTACCATCGTGCAGTGGCTGAGCGTGAGGATGCAGCACTCCCCGTCCTCATCTTTGGGTGTCTTTTACCCAATCTGTCTTCCCTTTGCCATCTTTCCGGACCAGAGAGGGAGCTATGATGAGCCTGGCTTTCATTCTGCTCCCCTTGTCCCTTGCTCTCGATGATTCTTGAGCCTGAGTGACCGGTGCCGCCCGTGATCAGTTGTGATGGGAGACTGGCAGGAGTATTTGATGCCTCTAACAAGGAGAGCAACAGCAAAGAAAGCTTCTCCTGGGTGATGAGCTATGAGAGGGGAAAGAGAACGGTGGAGTCTGCAGTCAGTGTCGGTCTCTGAGTGCTGAGAGCTGCTGGGAGCTGGGAGCCACGGGCAGGATGATGACTCTGTGTAGCTTTAGCAGAGCCAGAGCAGCAGCTCTGATGCTTCTGCTGCCTCGCTGTGTGAGAGCAGGGAGCTGGTGTGCCCCTGTGGCTTTCCCAGGCAGGGGTAAATGAAAACACTTGAACAGAAGGTGAGTAAAACCTGGGGCTGTTGGCAAGACTGGAATCGCCCTCCCTTTCTGGATCTCTTAAACTCTGCATGGCAGATGTTTTTTCTGCTGCTGTGGCATATATAAGGCAACCTCTTCACAAAATCATCCTGTTTTCTACACTCTCTTGAAATAAAAATAAGTCTAAGCCAGGGCTGACCTGTTCTTCTTTCCCAAAGGTGAGGCATTGCAAGGGATTGCATTGTTTTAGCAGTTCCAGTTCTGCATTTTAGCTCATTTGGCAGCAGGTGACAGTGCTTTAGTGCTGACTTCTGGCTGAATTCCAGCCTGGATTTAGACACTGACCACCCTCCATTCTCTCTTGTTGCTGCAAATTGTTAAAGACTTCCTGTCTTCCTGTCCTCTGAAGCGGTTCAGTGCCATTTCAGTCTGCTGAGTTGTTGCTATTCTACCACAAAGATAAATAGAGATTACTTTATGCAGCGCTTACTCACTGCTTTATGTAAAGCTGATTCTACCTTTGCTGAGCTCTGGAGACCTGGAATGGCAGGAGAGATTACAACTTGATTTTTCTAGGCACTAGAGGTTACTTCAGCTTATTTTACTGGCGAAAAAGGTGTCAGGAGAGCCACCTTCTGTGCTACATTTCTGAATAAACAGCCTACGATATGCAACTGCTCCTGAAGTCTCATCTGCTTTGTGGTGCTTGTGTTAGGATTTTTGGTTACTGTTGGGAGCACTCGCCTGTTGCTGTAGATGCTTTCCTGTGCTTTAGTTTCCCATTTACTATGTGAGATCAATAGCACCTGGTAGCTTGGGGGTCAGCTGAGCAGACAATTAGTGATTTACTTGGCTGGTCCTGTGCTGAGGGAGCTTGGCTCTGAGCGAGGCTGTAGACATTCCACTTCTCTTCTGTGGCACATGGTGTACTTTGCTGTTCTGGGTGATGGAGCACGACTGTGACGCTGATTCTCAGCTGCAGGGACCTGGAGAAGTTGGTTCCTTATGTGTGGGGTGAGTTTCTAACCCTGGGCAGAGACTCTGTTTTCTTTTAGTATAGAAAACCAAAATGAAATGCTTACAGGAAAAACTCCAACATGAGGATTTCTCCAATCTCAGGACCACTGAAGCTCAGAGTACCTGAATAGGCACTGTAAAGCCTGTGAATCACTGGCCATCCCTGATGGTCCCAGCAGCTCTGACTTGCTCACTGCTGATGTGAGACTCCCATCACATCAAAAACTTATCCTCAGGGGCTCTGCTGGATAAGACTGCAGGAAGGTGAGATGCTTGTGGCAGAAACATGAGTGCTCAGAGCTCACAGATCTTTTTGGAAGCAGCTGATGTTCTTCAGATGACAGTTTCATTGAACAAGGCTTTCTAGCACGTAGTGAAGAAGCATCCGCAGTCTCTGTGTGCTTAGCTGGGCTGGGGAAGCCCTCGGGGTGACATCTGAGCAGTCTGTTGGGAAAAGAATTCTAAAAATAAAGCTATCATGAAGTAGACACTTGTACAGCTGCAGTGATGGGCTTGCTGCTTACCAACGCGCTCAGCAGGGGAACAAATCCTTCCAGGCTGAAAACAAATATTTCTGTTGTAATAGTTTGGAGAATATGGGAGTTTCCTTGCTTCAGAGGAAAAGAGTAATGAAGTGGCCCAGCCCAGGGGAAGCATCTTCACTGCTGGGATGTCTGCCTTTGTTAACTAGGGAAGATAATGAAGAGAAGGAAGGAGATAGCTGGCTGGTGACAATAGAAAATCTTGACCTGGGCACTGGCTCTTCCTGCTCCCTGAGGTCAGAAGTGACAGAGGGAGTGGTGGGAGACAGCTTGGATGTGAACGTGTGCCTGGGGAATGGCACAGCCTTGCAGCACCTGGATGAGTCCATCCTTATCTGTTCACCCTTGACAGAAGTGCAAACAGTTTGCAGCTGACCTGACCCTTTCATTGTTCAGGACACGAGGTACCTGCTTGTATTTCAGCACTGTTGCTTTGCTTGGTCTGGATTTTCCCTGTGAGCTACTGTGTGCTTTAGCCTGGAAACCCAGAGTGATGCAGGTCATTCAAAAGGAAAGGCTCTTCTGCCCAACACTGTTCTCTTGGGCACTTGCTGGCCCAGTTCATGGCAGGATTTGAGGTCCACATGTGCCTTTGGTCACATGAAAAGGATATGTGAAAAGAAATTTCTGGGTTTGTCTCATGCTGTGCCTCTTTCTGCTTCCCTAGTTGTGTACGAGCACAGATCCCGGCTGGAGCGATCCTTGCAGAAGGAGCGGGGGGAGCACAAGAAGACGAAGGAGGGTGAGTCTCTTGCATGGGTGGCTGGGACCTCTCCAGCTGTCCTGCAGGGAGATGTGTGTGTGGTATCCAAAGCTTTTTCTGCCTTCAGGGCCATTTGTGGATGTTACTGAACAACCCTAAGGGGAGACTCATCCCTGGTTTATACTTAGGGAATGGTTAACTGACCTGTCCATTGCCTATGGGCAAAAAGTGGTGGGAGGTGGGTTCTGTTCTCTCATATCCCAGTGTATTTCCTCAGTCAAACCTGAGAACCTGGCACTAAACCATGCTTTTTTCTTGGAAAGATGTAAACTTCCTTGTAAAAGTGATCTGAAGGTGCTGAGCTCTACCACTGAGTTGCAGCCTTTTGCTGATTTCCTACTTCTCTCCCACCCCCAGCAGAAATATAAAACAGATCCTTGTTAAATTCCAGCTCATAAAATTGTCTTTTCTTCTTCCATTTCTAGATTTTTTAGTGTATAAGTTAGAGGCTCAGGAAGCTCTCAACAAGGAGAAGGTAGGTGTGGTTTGTCCTTAGAGCTTGTGTGTGATAATGGTGAAAATTTTCTAGTGCCACCATAGTCCTGAGGCCAGTGCTGCTGTCTGGAAGGTGTGAAAGGCTCTGAGAGTGTGTGGTAAACGATGAACTTGGGCTGCCTCCACCTTGCAAGGTTGTTGGTGTGTGAGGATTTACTTCATTTTGAGGAAAGACTGTTGTGCCAGAGCTCTTCTGCCTGTTCTCCCACATTTGGCAGCAGAGCAGACTTGATTGTCAGCTCCTGGTGTAGCAGTGAGTCCTATGCTGCAGTCTGAGAAGGGAATTGCTGTTTCATGCTACAGAATGTCCTAGGGAAGCTGAATGCAAGGCCCTGGCACAGGCTGCCCAGAGAAGCGGTGGCTGCCTCATCCCTGGAGGTCTTCAAGGCCAGGTTGGATGAGGCTTTGAGCACCCCGATCCAGTGGGAGGTGTCCCTGCTCGTGGCAGGGGACTGAAAATGGATTGCTTTTAAGGTCCCTTCTGACCCAAACCATTCCATAATTCTATGAATTAATCAGCTGCTGGCCTGATTGTTTTGAAAGGGTTCTTTTCCAGCCACTCTCAGGCTGTGTGTTCTGCTGGTCCCCTCGGCAGCCTTGTTCTCTGTCACCGTGTGCATCTCTGTGTGTGGAGGGCAGTGGACAATTGCTGTTGGTGCAGTGGCTGGGCAGGTGCTTGTGTGTGTTTCTCCCTGCTTGAGGTTTTTCTGGACTCTAATGACACTGTTGTATCTTTTCCTTTCCAGCAAGACTCTATGAACAGATACGGCGCCCTCAGTTCCCAGCACAAGATACTGAAGGTAAGGGAAGAGTCTGGTTTCTCGTACTCAGCATCGGCTGCACCTTAAAGAATGCTCCCTGGAAGGAGAGTCGGTGCTTTCGCTTCCCAGAGGTGCTTGGGAGAGACCAAGGGTTTCCTGCAGCTAGAGCCAGCATGGAGGGAGGAGACCACACAGCGATGGTGACCTACATTCTGTCCTGAATATTCAGGTTCATGGGAGTTTCCTATTTATTCTGTTGGGCTTTGTATCAGATTGCAGCCTCCACCTGTACCTCGTTTCAATAGCAGTCTTTGTGCAGTTTATTGCACAGGAGTTGTGTTGTTCAGCGTATTCTTTTCTGGGTCTCTTAGTGTGAAAATGGGTCTATTCATCGTAGCTTGCTCTTTGGGCACATACAATGTATTCTGGTCCATGTAAGAGGCTCAGAGGGGGTGGCTCATAGCATTTTATAGCTTATCACATGCTCTACCTGTAGCATATCTTGATGTTCAAGTTTGCTTTTGTTTGAGCAACGCAAGTGTGGCTGCTGAGGGTGGGTTTTAAGGTTTTTAGGTACAGCACTGGCAGTGAAATGGTAATTTAACTCTGGGATTTAGAAAGAGGGCTGGGTTCCAGCAGCTCGTAGCACCACTGGGTTGTATTTCCTGAGCAGAGCTGGACCTCCAGCTGCCTGGCTTTTGGATTCAAACTTTGGGAAAAGGGAAGTTACAGTTCTGTCTCTTGGGCATTATCCAGCACTACGGATTCTGGGAATGCTTTGCAATAATAATGTTCCTCTTCATAGCAACTGCAGGCTGAGCAGAATGCTCTGCTTTGCTTCTCTGGAGGGACAGTGACAACATTTCGTCCTGGCTCCCTTTCTTTCGCTTCCTTTTATTGGAGGAGAAAAAAAATAATCTATTTTTTAACCACATTTACAGCTGCAGGAAGACAGGCTGGGCTTGGGAGTGAGGTGGGGGAGCTTTCCACCCCATGCCCCTGAAAAAGCAGTATTCAGCTCAACTTCTACCTAGCTATGAGACAGGGGGTAGCCCCTCTGTTACTGAAACACAGGAAAAAAATGCTTCCCCTTGTACTGGCTTCCTCAGGAGGAAGATTGCTGCCAGTTTATCATTCCCTAGGAAGTAGACATGTAACACTGAATGGAAGCAACTAACTCTGTTCAGCTGGAGGTCCCAAGTATGACCGTGAAGACACATCAGTATACCTGGCTTTGGTGTTTCTGGCCACTGCTGTCATTCTAGGCTGTATTGAAGTCACTGAGGTCTGATTAACCTCTGCAACAGGCACACCAGACCCAAAGGACAAGGGGCTCAGATCCGGTCTGCAGAAGGATGTCAACAAAAACATTTAATCTCCATTCAAGAGGATGAAAGGAACTGTAAGATAAAGTCTGGCCCCAGCAGGAACTCAGTCACAGGCAACTACTGCTATTTTTGGACCAAGTCAAGCCCCTTGCCCTTTGGAATAGGCAGGCAAGGAGGCGGGTGGCTTTGAACAAAACGTGGGGTTTTTTGACATGAACTTCCTGAAAGTGCTGGAACCTGGAACCTTGCAATGAGGTGTGTCCTTCCTCTGCTTGTGGGCTAAGCATCCACTTGCTGATTCCATTTTGTACAGTGCTGTCTACAAAGCTGATTCCTAAACTGTGGCAGAAATACATGTTTTTGAGGTCCTCTTATTTTTTTCTTTCCCTTTGCCTGCCCCCCAGCCTTCCCAGAGACCTGCTACTGCCTATCTGGTGTGTCTTGGGCACTTTGTGGTGTCAGAACAGCAAAGGGAAGGTGGGATGGGCTGCATCCAAAGCAGTGGGACCAGAAGGCAAGGGAGATGATTCTGCCCTCTATTCCAAACTCGTGAGATCCCACCTGGAGCCCTGCATTCAGTTCTGGAATCCTCAGCACAGGAAGGACATGGATCTGTTCATGATCCAGTGGGAGGTGTCCCTGCCCGTGGAGGGGGTGTGGTTGGAACTGGATGGGCTTTGAGGTCCTTTCCAGCTCAAACCATTCTATGATGCTATGGTTCTATGACTTGCTGGCCTGAATTCAAACAGCTGAGTTGAAGGACACCTGATTTTTGAAAGATTAGCTGATTTCCCAGTATGGCAGTGTTGGACATAAAGGGTAGGGACACAGCAAAATGTCATTGCAGTACAGTCTTTCGGTATTCCCTCACCCCGGCTGCGTTTGTACATGATTTGCACAACACTCATGTCTTGCAGCTCCTGCTTGACAGGTTTAAACAGCACATCTATGAGATAGGGAAGGGAATGATCCTACAGACAGATGGGCAGCTCTGGATATGAGAAGTTCCTGGCTTCCTCAGGGCTGTCAGTGCATGTGGCTTTGGTAGAACTGCCTGGGTCAAGAATGCTCTGTTTACAATCAAGTTGCGTCTCTGAAAAATAATCACTTGTAGCACATTCAGACCTCCTGTCCTACAACTAAAATAAAGCAGCAGCTTCAGGTTCCTCCTGAAGTTTGCATGCATTGGTCACAGCCATCCTTAGAAATCAGCTGGGAGTGAGGATGCTCTGTGTGCTTAATGAGCTGTTCTGGGCCTCGGGTGCTTTATGTGACCTTGGTCAAGGCACTTATCTCTCTCTGCAGCTTCCTCCTGCTATTAAAGGATGAATATTCCCTCCCTTCTCCTGCCTGTGAGCAGTCTGGGGACACACATTATGCACATCACCTGCCAGACAGAATATGGGCTAGAAACTAATTGACCTGAGTTGATGAAGACTTAAAATTCCTTCAGTTGCTTAGAGTTTCTTGCTCAAATCAATTCTCACTTGCTAACGGTGGTGGCTTTTGAGGAGTTTAGTTTCAAAATTATGTTAGGGATGTGGTTCCTCTGCGGTGTTTTCTGCCAGCGGCTCTGATGGGAACTGTAAGTACCCGATGTCTTTGAAAACCAAAGCAGGATTATTTTATTCTCTTTATTTTCCCTCCTGATCTGGTGATCTGATCAACCTGATGTCCTTCTCTCTCCTCTCTGGTCTGTCTCTGGGACCCCTCCATGCTGATAACTTTTTCCTCTGCATTGCATGTGTTTTTGGAGCATGGTTATTTCTCCTTTCAGTGGAGCATAATTGCTTCAGGGGAGATTAGCTGGGCCACAGATGCTTTGTTTTACCAGGGATAAATGGAATCATCGATAGCATTTAGAGGTTTGGAGGTTTTAAAAAAGACTTCTTTACAGGCTTGCTGACTGAAATTGCTGCCTGAGTCCTGAGGAGCTGCTGTGTGGAAGGGCCAGGGTTTAACATGAGCCAGTCAATCTGAATATGTAATTGGTGTTGACAAACTGGATGTGGAAGGACTCTCTGGGTTACCATGGGAACAAAAAAAAGGAGGTGAATTCTGGTTCAGTGGGTCCGAGCAAAAGGATGTCTCAGCATGCTTTGTTCTTGGACTCTGCAAGAGGGGAGGGGAGAGGAGAACAGCTCTTCATCCCACTTCTATCTGATGGATTCTTGCCCTGCTTGGAATAGTTTGTGGTCCGGTGACAGTCTTGTATCCCGGTGTTTTGTGCCTATGAGCCCCAAGTTACTGTGGGGAATGTGGTCTCTCTCTGGTTTCACTGTGTGAGAAGATGGGGTGTTCTTGCCAGCCTCCCTCTTGTTCCAGCAGATGGGAGTGGTGGGTGAAAGAACAACCTGGCTATCAGGAAACAAGACAAGCAGAGAGAATAACCTGAGTGTTTAGGTGTCCTCAGTGACAAACAATAGCTGCATGCTGAAAGGCAATGGGAATTAGACTTTAGCTCTACTTAAAGGTGAGCTACTCCTGTAACGTAATGTGCAGGCTGATGCTGTGAGCAGCATGGAAATTAGCCTTGTCTGGGACTCTGGAAAGGACTTTGGATTTAAAATGTCCCACAGGCATTTGGTTTGATATCAGCAAGTATCATAGCCTGCATTGCTCTCACAGAGCAGGGTGTGCGGGGAACTTGGGAAGGAGTAGGAGTGGTTCTTGGCTGTGTCCCAGAGTCTCCATCTCTCAGGCAGGAGTGGACTTGTCACCACATACTGCTTTCAAGGAGACCTTCCAAAATGCTCCACAAGGCAGACTTTAACTGGCATTTCACCTCCGTCCTGAACCATGGAATACAAAGAATATTGTGTTGTATCTGGAATTTCGAGCTACCTTGTTGGAGGAATGAGCATTTCTGCCTCCCCCAGCACCTTATTAAACAGAGGCACTTGAGTAGCACTTGGCGATAGCTAAATTACTCTTCTTCTCCTTGTACTGACTCTTTGTCACTTCTTTACCTATGCAGAACCAGCATGAAGATGTCAAGAAGCAGCTGCTTGACCTGCAGCTTCAGCACAACAGCTTGAAACTGGAACATCGGAAGACACTGGAGACCCATAGCCAGAAATATGCCCAGCTGCAGCAGGAGAAGGACAGTGAGGTTGCAAACTTGCAGGGTGAGCATGAAGGAGAGCTGAGAAACCACCAGGCAGAGAGAGGACTGAAGAACTGAGTTCAGGAGAAGACAGTTTCTTCTACAGGCCCCCAAAAGGTCCACAAATGCTGTAGGAACATCTCTGTGTGACTGAGTGTGCAGCATCTCAGCCCTTCCGTACCTCAGCTGGAGAGTGGTCCCACCTTGGGGTGGAGGGTTGGAACAAGGGCAGTGTTAGAACAGGCCGGGTGTCCTCGGGTTGCATTTAGGGCAGGTGAAAGATGCAGAGCAGCTATGGAGCAGCTTCCCCATGTGAGGGAAGCTGTCGGGGTTCAAAGGTGGTGGTTTTGTGTAGGGATATGCACCACAAAAGCCTCTGTTTGCTTGAGCTGGCACATGCATCAATTGGGCTGCAATTGCATGGTCAGTGTGGGCTCACAGAGGAGAGGAGCTTAACAGCATAGGAGTGAACGAGCCTGAGGACCAAGCTGTCCTGTGGTTGCGTTCTCTAAGTGGGTTATGGGGCTTTTTGTTTATTCCATCCTTTCAAGAGGCAGCTTCTCTGTGCAGTAGGAGGGAACCTTTTTATTGGATCTGCTATGGGTTCAGGAGACCTGACAGACCTCTCTTGCAATTGTTTCTCAACCTTCCATTTACCACAGGTAGGGGCAGTGACCACTGCTCTCAGCTCCCTGCTGTTCAGCTACAATGGGTAAGGGAAATGAAGAAACAAATACTTTATTCTCACAGAGTCACAGGATCATTTAGTTTGGAAATGACCTTTAAGATCATCAAGTCCAACTGTAAACCTAACACCACAAGCTTACCACTAAACCATATCCCTAAGCAAAGATCTATGAGGTCAAGAGGAATTTATGGTAAGGAAGGGAGATAGTAAACTTGTGAAAATAGCTCTCGAGCAAATTTATTCTTCTCTTGCAGATACAGTCTATAAACTCAGAGAAGAGAGCAAGCTTCTTCGGAAGGCCCACCAGGAAGTTCACTCACAGCTCCTTAATGCCCAGGTAATCCATAAGGGGATGTTTGTGGCTATGTGGGACAATCTCTCACTGGGGTTTGTGTGCGCCATCAAATATCCTCTAAATAATAAATCTAGTTATCAACTGTATTCCAGTGTGGTGAGTTGCCTAAAGCAGTGCTGGTAGGTGCTGGTACAGCTGCATTCCCTACAAGTAAAATTCTCCAGCCTGGTATCTGTCCCAGTAGCTGCAAATACAGTTATTCTGGGAGCATGAACCAGCATATTCCCAACCCTGGAATGCTTCTGGTCATGTATCCACATCTCAAATAAATCCACCCTAAATGATGATGGATTGTCTCTGTTTATGCCCATAAAATTAATTGCAAAGAGAAATAGCAATGCCTTGCTGAGACTACAAACACACACTCAAGAACCCTGGTAAAAAGTCCACTTTGGCATCTCCCTGTGAAGCCCTAGGACAGAGGGAGACCTATGAACAATTTGAAAGATCTGTGTCAAAAAGAAGTTGGCGTTCAGCAGAAAGTGTTGGAGCGATGCTTTTGGAGGGCAGGGCAGACTGGCAAGTGGTGGTGGCTTAAGACTAGAGAGGCAGAAAGGCATCTTTCCGCAGGGAAAAACACAAATTATTTGTTTATAAGGTGTTATGTTGATGCTATGGAGATATGAGGACAGGCTGAGAGAGGTGGGTTGTTCAGCCTGGAGAAGAAAAGGCTCTGGCGAAACTTTAGAGCAGCCTCCCAGTACTGAGAGGGGCTCCAGGAAGGCTGGGGAGGGGGTCTTGATCAGAGAGTGCAAGGATAGGATGAGGGGGAGTGGTTTGAAGCTGAAAGAGGGGAGAGTGGTCTGGATGAGCTTAGAGGTCTTTTCCAACCTTAATGATTCTATGAGTAGCTGTGCTGCGTTAGAGAAAGCAATCAGGAGTCCCAAGTGTGCAAACTAGCGGATACTCTGAACAGCATTAGAAAATACTTGGCCAGAGGTGGTTGAGGGCTACAAAATCAAGCTCTTGCAGACTGGAAAACGTGGTGGCAGCTTTTGTGCTGCCAGTCTCAATTTATGGCCCCTTCAGTGTTGTGACCAACGGGAAAAGAAGTTTGCAAGAAACAGCTTGCTCTCATTTCTTGCCAAAATTAATAATGAGCAAGAGTAAAAGATCTTCCCTGGGTGTGGGAGACACGGCTCAGCTCCCTGCTCCGAGCGTACCAGACGGTCGTGTAACCAAGTTGTGCTCCAGCCATCTGGCTGCTGCTGTTCCTGGCTCTCGCAGAAGTGGCAGTGGTCGGTCCCGATGATTTCAGAAAATACTTTGGATCTTTCTAACAATGAGCCTAGTGTTAAAGTTTTCTATTCTGTTTTCTGGTCAGTCCTTTTAGTGTCTGATCAGTGTTCCATAACTCAAAAGTGAATGGAATTGCTTTTGCCTTCAATAGGGCGTGATGCCGTATGTTGGAGCAGATGCCCCCAAGACTCCCAGCTCCTTTATCAGCACTGCAGTGTCACTGTGCACTGAGCATCCCGTGTTGATCTTGCTTCCTTATGGAAGGTGGATGTTCAGAGGAGTAATTTGCATTCTAGACATGTTCTTTTTCAAGGATTCTGAGGTGTTTCACAAGCCCAGCCTGCAGCAGCTGTCGTATCACTTGGGTTGCCAGGTAAAATGAGACACAGAGGCAGCAAGTGGTGCAGGCACAGCTTGTTGTGACAGGGTGCAAACAGCACGTGGGAGTCTGTGCATTAAGGCTTTTTCCCCTCTGGGCTGACCACCTTAACAAGCTTTTGGTGGGTACAAGTTCTGCTTTCATCTGGCTTGTTCTGACTGGAAGCAGCCTCCGACTCGCTAGGGCTATGCCCCATGAATTGTTCTTGGCTTTCTTTTCCTTTCCTCATTCCTTTTATGTTAGCTTTGCTGAATGCTTTTGTTAGGCTTTGTTTTGTTTTCTTACTCTTAATTTTAAGGTCAGATTTCAGGCGGAAAAACTGAAGTCAACAGAGCCTGCTAAGGAATTAATTTCCTGCTAATCTTTCCTTGCTGCTTGCAAGCTTTTCTGCTCTGCCCAGCCTCTAATTTGGTCCCTTTCCAGGTACCCTGGCAAGATATGAAAAGCTTTCCCCCTTCACTTTGCTATAAATAACGGGTGGGAGTGGGGAGCTTTTCCTGAGCAGCTTTTTCAAGCCCTGCTTCTCAGACTTGGAGATGGAAGACAGAAAATGTTACCTTTGTGTAACAGTCCAGGAGAATCGATTTTAATTTGTCTTGCAAAGTAAATTGTCAAGTAGGGTCATGCCAATTATTGTTAACCCCACTGAGATGAGCACATCCATGAAGAAATGCCTCTGTAGCAAGAAGAAAAGCTGACCTGCAGGTACACGAGCATTAGAAGGAGTCACAACTAACAAGACCTAGGACACAATTGTTGTGTAAAGGCAGGAGTTGGGTCAATGGCTCAAGCACTAAAATAGCATTGGGCAAAGAGTTGGTGTTATGGGTCAGCGTTTTCAAGGTAAAAGTATACAATAAAATAAGCTGCAAAACTGGTAAAGGGGAATATAGAATATCTGTGAAATCTGGAGGGAAAGCTGGCCTTGTCGTTAATGGTTGTGGGTTATCTCCAGCCTTTCATATATATAAAACAGGTATCTTCTTTAGTAGTTTATCTGCTGAACAACTGTCCATAAAAGAGTGGCTGTTCTCCACAGGATGTTGTTTAACCCTGATCTTGTGTGAGGTTTCTCTCTACCCTTCTCATCCCTTCAGGCCCAGATGGAAGAGTTCAGGCAACTGAAGGAAGCCCTGCAGAAGATGCCGAGTTTCAAAGGAGGGGGAGCTGGGAAGGGGCAGCAGCAGTTTCAGGTGCTGAAGGAGCAGCCTGTGGTGCCAGCCAACAGCCAGCTGCAGCTCATGAGGCAGAAGGTGCGGTGCTCCTAGGAAACCCTGGGGAGGAGAGTTCTGCAGGGCTCCTGTGGGTTTTCAGCTTGTGACTTTCAACTGGAGGGAACTGAGCTGATTCCTTTAGAATTGATTTTTGTCTGTTCTTCCTTGCAGGCTTTTCCAGTCCATCAGGAGAATCGCCCTCTTGGCAACCCGCTGGCATCCCAAGTCTCTGAGGTTCAGAAGCAGGCAGATGGCCAGAACTCGTACAGTAACGGCCCGAGGCCACAGGCTGATGTGCTCCTTACCCACCCAGCCCCACTGCAAGATGCCAATTCACTGCCAGAGGCTATGCCAGCCTGGCCAGCCAGACACGGCGATGGCCACGTGATCCGATTCACACGGACCATGAACAGCCTACCAAACGGGAACCCGGTAAGTTCTGCACACTTGCTGCTTGCTTCCTGTAGCCTTGTGTTTGAAGCTCAAAACTGAGTCGTGGCTGCTCCATCCCTGGAGGTGTCCAAGGTCAGGTTGGATGGGGCTTTGAGCACCCTGATTCAGTGGAAGGTGTCCCTGACCATGGCAGCGGAGGTGGAATTGGGTGGTCTTTAAGGTCCCTTCCAACCCCAAACATTCTATGATTCTGTGATATTTGCATATCTGCATTGCACTTCCCTGATGTGGAAACTGTCCTGCCAGGAGGCTTCAGACTCCTGTGTACTCGTTGGAGTTTGTGGGTTAGTGGTTGGGCTCAGATGAACAGGCTAGGGTTCTTCTTCTGAATCCTGCTGGCTCTATAAAGAGAAAATTATAAAACCAGCTCCCCTGCTTCCTGGGGTGATTGAGAGTGAGCCTATGGAAAGCAAATCTCTAAAAAAATGACAGTAATTGCACTGTGGTTAGACTGTCATTACAGTAACTATTATAATGGCAGTGTGTGGTTTTTTAGAGATGACTTTGTTTTTCCTCTTTTCTCAGAGATTCACCTACCCAAGACAAGTTTGTGTCACGTAGGATCCAAATTATTTCCTCTTGGCTATGTGGAAGCAGAAAGACCTCTTACTGCAAGCTGGCTGGACAGGGCTGTAGATTCATTCTGGACCACTTCTGATTCTGTTGTTCTTTGATAAATGATTTTTCTGGCCCAAATGCAAGGGAGACCTGCAGGTATCTGATAAGATTAGGAGCTTGTGTACATCCTGAGCGTGTGTGTGTGTATCTTCTCTGCAGGATCTAAAGATGGTGATGCGCATTCAGGTGAAAAGCAATGAGGAAAGCCAGGCTCCTGGATTGCCTCTCTCTGATCCGAAACAACCTTCTGCAGCAGAAAAACCTCCCATGCCAGACAACCACCACCCTACAGGGAACAAAGAGGTGCAAATGCAAAGGTTGGTGAAACAAAACTTCCTTCTGCTCTCAGTGTTCAGGCTAAAAGCAGGCTCGTCCCTGGTCTCTCCCTTTATGTTTTTTTTGTGGTTTCTACTTGAACAATGATTGAAGGTTCCACTGTCATCTCATTCTTGCAACTGAATGTTGCTGCCAGGTCTCTGTCTCGGCTGAAGGTGAAGTGTGACTGAACACACAGCCTGCTGTGAGGCTCTGCTGGCAAAAACCAAGAGGCTCTTCTGTTCTTGGTGCCTTTGTATCTGAACTGTACGGTGAAGTGTTTGTGTGGAGGAAAGAGAAAGAGGAGCTACTGCTGAGTGAGATAAGGTCAGCATGGATTTCCTACACACTAGAGGAAGGCAGTCTGTGACTTGAAGAATTCCCCTCCCTTTCAGTGACGGTGACATAAATATCCTGTTTTGTTTAGCAAACTAAAGAAGTTCTGCCTGGCAGAAGCGACCCATCTTTAGCAGCAAGGGTGGCTCAGAATTCCTTTGGTTTCTATAAATAAGAGGCAATAAGTTGTTCATGAGAGCTGTAATTTGCTGATTTCTTCCACTAATTAATCAGTAATCTGCCAAGCTCTGCAGGAACGGCCAGACCTTGGAGATCTGAAAGCTTCTCATCTCCAAGGTTATATGGTAATCCCAGGAGCAGCAGGAAACCAGCCCTGTTGTTTGTATCTTAATTCAAAATGTGACAGTGCTGGAGTGTTCTCTGGTTTTGCTTCTAGCCCAAAGACAAATGCCCAAACTCTGTATCCTCTCCTGTGCTTTCTTTCCTCCCAGGGAAAGGAGTTTGAGTTCCTGTTGCCAGTGAACAATATGCCAGGCATTTTGGGTTTTACCCATAGTTTATGCCAGAAATGAGGACACAACCAGAATCCATCAGAAAGCACAGGCTTTGTCCTGTCTATGCTCCTGCATACATACTCTTGAGCTGGTGTAGGTTACATCAACTTCAGCTTCATCTGAAGGTGAGGGTTGAAGTTGTGTTGGCAGAATGGCCTTTCCTCCACTCTGTGGACCCTGGAGAGGACCCTGTCGCTACTCCACGAAACAGAAAAAAAGGCAAATATTGGATTTGTTTGGCAAATGATTTCTGCAAAGACAGAGATCATGGTATGTTCTGTGTGCGTTCCTTTTTCTGGATCTATCATCAAGAAATTAAGGAGCAGCTGGAGGCTGTTATTTACACTGTGAGATTTGTGATAAGGAGTGCATAAACCAACTTTCTCCGGAAAGTGTCAATGCCAAGAACAATCTCAGAGTGCAGTGGAGTACAAAAGAAGCCTTGCATCCAGTGCCAAGAACTGTTGTGTTGGGTGGCTGAGACCAGCAGATTCCAGCTGAGCTCTTGATGGCCAATTTGCATTTTGATGGTTTCCTAGTGGGGAAATGTGAGCTGAAGGCTGGGTTATGATTTTTCTTACTGAAAGTTTTGTGTGGTGGCTTTAACAAGCTGCTAAAGCTGAGGCCTTTTGTCCTTTTGCAGCAGTTAAAAACTTAAATGTCTTAAGCAAACTTCTAAATCTCAGCTGGCTCACGTGGCAGGATATGAGAAAGTAGGTGAGACCATGCAGTAATCCTCTTGGTAACTGATGCAATCTGCTAGTTTTGCCATGAAGGTAAATCAGGACAGACTTCTGCACGTGTTGCTTGCAGTTATGTGGCGTTATGAAATATCTCTGGGTTATACTGAGGCAGGGGTGCTCTGTTTTGTTTTGTCCCCTTCTTGCAGCTGGAAAGACATCGTTAACAAAGTGAATGCCCAGATGGATGAAGAACAAGCACACGGTCACCCAAAGAGCCTTCAGTTTGAGCCCAAGCCTGGGCAAGAGATGCAGAAAGGCAGCCCACAGCCACTCCATCAGAAGAGAAGGGAAGAGCAGCAAATAGCTGGTCAGGAAGGCACAAAAGAAAGGACAGATGATGAGGAACTCGAAATGGGTATGGTTTCCCTAATCCTAATGCTGTACAGCCCTAATTTATTGCTAATCAAGGTGGAGAGGGAGAAAAGCTTTCTGCTTCTGTTAAAGGGAAACCTTATAACTACTGAAAACTTGATCTGATGTTATTGTCCTTGATCAAATGAAAAACCTGGAGAATTTTCCTTTGTTATTCCCTGTTGTTCTGCATCCTCACACGTTTACAAGGTAGAGGGTCCAAAATCCGTTTAAGTTAAGGCAGTTCTTTGAAGGCCAGGCTGGATGGGGCTTTGAGCCCCCTGATCCAGTGAGAGGTGTCCCTGCCCATGGCAGGGGCTTGGAACTGGATGGGCTTTAAAGGTCCCTTCCAATCCAAACCATTCCATGATTTTCTTCTCTGTGACAGTGATGGGGAAAATGACACTGGTTTGCAGGACTTGAATTTTTTTTTTAAAAACTGCATTTCTAACTTACTTAGGGCAGAAAATTTCCCAAATATCCTTAAGGGGCTAAAAGGAAATCAACTCAAGGGTAGTAAGGTGTAGCTGTCAGTCAGCCAACAGGGCGCCCACTGCTATTCTAAAGTCTAATAAGTAACTGCATTTGGGCAATTGGAGGTCAGCTCTTAGAACAGGATTAGTGTTCCTCAATCTTCTGATCAAGATCTGTGCAGGCCCCCATGCATTGACTTGGTTGTGTTTGTGGGAGAAACATTTGACTTGGTGTAAAATTCATCATCACACCATGAAACCAGCTAACAAAGAATCCATTAGATGAGGGCAGAATCTTTTCCTTGCCACATTTTCCAGGTGAGATTTGTCAGTTGGCCTGTAATGGTTGTCAGGTGTGAGTGCAAAGTGAGGGAACAATTAAATCACCATTTGTGTTGTGTGAAACAACAGAAAACAGCTGTAAAATGATGAAACCTTTCAGAAAATAGCAGTGGGTGGGCAGGAGACTGGCAGCACTTCCATGGCTCTCATAACAAAGGGAGGGTGGGCTTAATTGCAGCTGTATATCTCTGAGTGTGAGAGGGAAACCATAAACCTCCTTTGCAAATAAAGAAGATATCAAAAATGTATTGCAGGAAGGCAGGCAGGCAGTGGAGAACTAAAATGGCCTTTTGAGCAGAGTTGTCCAGTCTGAGAGTCTGTGCAGAGATGCTCTGCTGTGCTCAAGGGGCCAGGATATACAGTGTCAACACTTTGTAAATAGATTTCTTTGCTGTAAACAGGCTCTACCATGAATTTCTCTTGAAGGCATGGAAATAACCTTTAAAATCTGGAAGTTAGCTGGTTACTTTTGTCAAAAAGAAACACTGAAATGTAGATGTGACTAATCCTGATTCTGTATGTTGCTATACTGAGGCAGAATGACTAAGTAGGTGGCTTTTCATGTAGCTAATTTTTTTGCTGCGGATTTGAATGCAGTGAAGGGAGGGAAGCCGGGAGCTGAGGCTCCTGGAAGGATCTCATTTGAAACGCTGGCTAACAACTCATGTGCATGCAGATCCCTGTTTTTAGAGGAGGTTTGGTATTCCTGTGCTTTCCCGCAGCTGAGCTTATCTGCTATTTCATGTTTTGCTGACCTGATTTTCAGCAGGTCCCTTAGAGGATCTGAACTAATTGGTTCACATCAAAGCAAATTCTACCCTGAAGAGAAAAAACCTCGTGGCAGGTAGAAGGGAGTGTGAGGACCAATAGCCCTGGCCTCGGAACCAAAGGGCTGACTGGACTGCCCTGGCTGTGCTGCTGTCTGGTTGGAAACACCACTGTCCCTCAGGCTCCTTTGATGTTTGGGGAGAAGCACTCAGCCCATGGCGATGGGGCGGTGAGAGCCAGAGCTGGGGCACATCACAGCCATACCCAGGTTCAGGTATACTTTCAAAAGGCTGTGTTTCTCTCTCATTGGTTCTCTCGTCCTGCCCTGCCTGACCCAAGAAGCCTGACCTTTGTTCTGAAGATATCTTGCCAGCAGCTCAGAGCCAGCAAAGGGCAAGTTGGAGCTGACCTGCAACCTGCCTTGGGCTCATCTGACTCCCAGTGGTGGCTGGATTGCTGCTGGAGATGTCCAGACAGCCATGGCACGAGGGAAAGAGGCATCTTAATATCAATTAGGGGCTGAGTTCAGAGCTGGTTTTGTCTTTGTGTCATATATGCTATTTGGGAGGTTAGAAGCATGCTCTGACAGGTTTGTGCCCCAGCCCTGGGTACAAGGAAGTGTTGTTGGCAGCAGTAGGAGCACGGTGCTGCTTCACCCTGAGCTCTTGCAAAAGGTATTGAAGAAGCATTTCTGTGAAAACATACACCGAGCACTGTCTGCTTCAACCTGCAGGCAGGGACAAATCCCTACTTGGCACAGAGTTAAGAGAGCTGCTCCCCAGCAGTGGGATCTTTACTGGTGACACTGGCTTTTGGGAGAGTACACTGGTAACTGTGCCTTTTCCTTGCAGATGCCGGAGTGATTGAGAGAGAGGAGAACTTGCATTCTCAGAAAGAGGCTGTTGTCCAGGAACCAATGGTGAGTAATGCTGTCATCTGGATGCAGCCCAAGCTCTGAATAAGAATCCAGCTCTCCCATTTACATTGATGCTTCCCTAGAAGTTTCTATAATGTGCAACTCCAAACTCCTTGGTTCTGGAGGGATTCAGAGGGATAATGAAGACTGGGGGTTTTGTTTTTAGAATGTCTAACATGCTTAAAGAGAGGTGGGACTCAAGTGCTACAAGCCAGCACATCCTGCTTGCTGGTGAAGGCAGGCTGACCTTGGCCTCTGTCTCCCGAGGTGACATCCTGCCTGGTATTCACAAGAGGCTTTTTCTTGTCCAGATGCCAGATGATGCTGCAGATCCTGCCCAGGATCCCAATAACCAAGGTGAGGACGAGTTTGAGGAAGCTGAGCTGGAGAGACCTGACTTTGAAGAGAAAGTGGGAGGTTTGGAGAAGTTCAAGGAGCCCAGTGTGAAAGAAGCATCAAAGGAGAAGCCACTGAAGGTGACTGACATGGGAGAAAACAGCCAGGGCTAGAGAGAGATCCCCAGCTATGGATGGGGGGAGCTTAAGGACTCATGGGAAAACATCATGTTCCTGGATGGATCCCTAATCCTGCTGCAGGGATATGGTAGGCAGGAGAAACCTCCTTGTGACAATCAGTGGGTTGGTCAGAACCAGAACTTGTTGAAGTCAGCCCTCGCATTTGCAGTGCCTACGTGGCTGGAGAGACATTGGATGAGAGATGGCTCACCCACAGCTGAATTGAAAAGAGCAAAACCAGAGGCGAAAACAGGGGCCTTGTGCTCAGGGTCTGATCAGGGCAGCTGTTGCTGTCCTTGGGATGGGATATGGTGAGGACTCTGCCTCCTTGTCCGCCTGCTTGCAGATGGAATCCATTTATTTTGCAAAGTGCTCCTTGCTGTCTGAAGCCAGACTCTGCATCAGGGAAATGTTAGCTTGTTTTGACAAGCAGCTGAGCGTTGCTTGTTTTATAAAGGAGTGTTTTATCTGTCAGGCTCTAAAATCAAGATTAATAGTGAGGTTTAAAAAAAAGAAACAGAGATCCAAGCCGATGAAATCAAACAAGAAAGAGATGCTGGCACCTCCTTAAGATTAGTGCAAATGTGGAAAGAATTAGTGACATGAATACCTGGCTTTCAGATAGGGCTGGGCTGTGCTCCCTAAAGCTCTACCCTAAATAACTTGTAGATTCCCAACAGTCCTGGGATTTGATGCAACAGCAGGGTATGCAGGGACCTTCCTGCTGCAGCAGAAGCCTCACTCCCCATTATGGAAGGAGTTGTGTGGTTATTGCCAGCATGTGAAACAGAGACTGGGTAGAGAAAGCACCGCTGGAGTTTGGCTTGTCTCATTGTCTCTCTGCTCTCCCATTTTTTCCTGGTCTGTAATTCAGTCTTCCGGACCCGGGGCTCTAAAACAAGAGAGCTGCATCCCTAGCAGGGAATGGAAGTAAGCTGGGGCAGCGTCAACAGTGTCCGATTTCCTGTTTTTTTCAGGATGCTGGCAGACCTGCCAAGCCCAGGGAAGACCCAATGGATGACTATCAAGAAGATCAGGAGCAAGAAATTGTACGACACCAAGGTTCTTCCTCTTTCCCTCTCTGGTGTGTTTGTTACCTGGGTATGTTGGTAGCTGAGAGCCGAGTGTGACTCAGCTTGTAGGAAACCAGATGTGAGTGCTGATTTCAGTTTTGTCTCTGTAATGCCAGGATATTAAATATGCTTAAAATGCACAGGCTCATCACGGCAAATCATGCTTCTTACCTCTCTCTCTTGTCTAAGTGGCTTCCCAATGACACCTAAAGGTCCATGGCAGAGGAGAATTATTTCCTGTTGTCCTGTGTTTCCCAAGCTGCGTTGGTGGAACAGTGATACTCGGAAGCAGCACAGTGTGCTGCTAGTTCGGGTCTCCTTTTCCAGGCCTTGCTGATTTTTCCTTCCTGGCTCTTCCCTCTGCACTCAGGAGGATCACGGAGGTGAGGTGGATGACAATGATGACCTGGAACTTCTTCAAGAGCAGAAGGACCATGCAGGCATGCAGGGAGCTGACGGGAAGAAGGATGACTACTACTGAAAGGTGCTGAAGGAAAATGGAATATGCTAAGAATGAGAGGATGGGAACTCTTCCTGGGAGCTGGCTCCTGTATTAAACACTGCCCATGACAGACAAAGGCAGGAGGAGGTAACTGTCTTGGCAAGCACTGAGCAGGGTGCCTGCAGATGTGCGTTACAGCTGTGTGCGTGGGGCTGCTGCCGCCTCTCCAGTCAATAGCATGGAAGTGCTCTCAAGACTGTAGGAATGATTTTATCCTGCTGCTTCTCTTAGAAGCACTTATTGATTTGTGTTCTACACCCTCTTGTTTTCCCAATCCCCTCCCAAGCTGGAGAATTTTTGTTATTTTTTTAACTCCCAAACAGCAGAGGGGTGCCTGGGACTTACTCGACTGATTGCTAATACAAAGGAATCTGTCTTTGTAAAATATTTTGCTCAGTAGTGTTTCTTTAAAACAGCCTTTGCTCCCATCAAGACTGAGGTGGAGAGGAAGTTATGCAGCTTTTTGTCTGGGTCAATGCGAAGGTGACAGCTAACCATGAGCACCAAGAGAAATGACCATGTGCCAGCCAGTGTGTGTGTGTGTGTGTGTGTGTGTGTGTGTGTGTGTGTGTGACTGGATCCTCTTCCTGGTGCAGAGACCCTTCCCAGTGACTCAGAGGAAAACCCTGTAGAGTTCTTTCCTTGCCTTTGAGCTGTGACTGTCCTGCTGGGCTTGGAGCCTCCCCATCTAATGCTGTGCACCTTGTCTTGCTGCACCTGGGGTTCCTGGAAATGTGGGCTGGCCTGAGCAAACACAGGCTCTTCTGCAGTGGTGGCAGGGGCTGTCGCACTGAGAAACACCTGCAGCCCCGCAGTAACCTCTGCAGGCCACCGGCTGCGGTGAATGAAACACCTGGCACAGCTGCCAGGATGCTCTTTTTATTTTATGGAGCATTTTGGTGGTGTGGGTGCCCCCCAGTGGGACATGAACAGAGTCCGGGAATGGTCAAACTATCCACTGTTTAAAGTTTCCCAACGCAAGCAGCAGGATGGGAGCAGACACCCATTTCTGTAATGAATCACAGAATCGCTTGGTTGGAAAAGACCTTTGAGATCGAGTCCAACTGTAGAGTGTGTGAGCAATTCCTGGTGCAGCTGCAGCTTTGCAGCAGAGCTGTCCCTACTCTGCCCTCCTCAGGCTATCGGCAGAATATATCGGAGCACATTCCAGCCTGCATTTGCCTCTCAGACCCATAACCTCCTCCCCCCTATCCTCCTGCCATACCCTTAGCTTTCAGCACCTCCCTAGGTTGTTCAGGATTCCCAAGCAATGACAGGCTTACCAAGGATGACATTTGGTGCACAGGAGGGGGGGAAAAAAAAAGTAAGGAAGAGTATTGCTGATGGTAGATGTGATTTAAAGCCCAACTAATGCAATTCCATCCTGTTCAGCTTCTTTCCAGTCTCCCAACATTTGACAGGGAGCCAAGATAAATTTTGCTCCTTCTAGAAAGGTCTGGGTTTTAATCAGCAAGTTGGGTACTTAGTGTGCTGTTGATTCAGTAGATTGAAAGCTCTGGTGCTTTTACTTAGTTTTCAAAACACATCTTGCCTGACCTCAGATAGAAAGAAGGAATGAGTCAGCTGGAGTCCCTGGAATTTAAAGTGGAGGCAGCTGAAAGGAGAATGGGCTTCACTGTGCTATCTTAAAGCCTGGGACCTGGTTTAGTCATACGAACAGGGCAGAGCTGTCACATCTCCTACCTTGCAGAAGACCCATGTGCCGAAGCTGTCTGTCTCCTCCATCATCACCATTTCAGAAGTCCTGGACTCTGGGAGCTCACTCATCTCATGCAGCTTGTGGCTGAATCATGACCTGATAAGAGATCAGAGGAGAGATCCTTGTTCCCTATCTGATTTAGTTACGTATTTTTTAATCCCTTGGTTTGGGGTATATTTTTAAGCACTTTTAGACACTTAGAAAAACAATAGTTATCTTCCAATGAGCTTGGTCTTTCTCATTCAGACAGTATTGATTTTATTTTTTTCTTCCACTGGCTCTAATGGAGATGGAAATGAACATGTCATAGTACTTTATGGTTCTTGGGGTTTGTTCTGCTTGTGTTTCTTCCCAGCACAATCAGCTGTGCCAGTCAAACTCCGGGGTAGATTGAAGTAATTAATGTTTGTTGTTCTGCTTGCTTTGTGTGGAAGCAACAAGAACTCTGTATTTCCAGATGCTGCCCTTTCTAAAGCTACAGCATCAGGGCAGCTGGATGGGACTGCTGGTTCTTATAGTTCAGTAGAGTCATGTTGTTAGGACCTCACACACCTGATCTGCTGCTTACTGAGACTGGGGAGGATGTCCTTGTGCACAGAGACCACGGAGAGCCTCATTGCAACAGTTTTGAACTCTTGTGTTCCAAACCCATGTGAGAATACAGAACTCCTCCCAGGTGAGCACTGATGATGCCAGCTTTTGGAAGGGCATGAGCTGAGTGAGCTCCTGGCTATAGAGTTCTATCTGCAGCCGTGCCCAGGTACCTTATCTTGGCTAAGTTAAAGTGAGAGGCAGAGCACTCCAGCCACAGTCACTGTTGTCAGCAGCAGTTCAGCTGCAACCCACCTTTTAAGATGAGAACTTTCTCAGGCCTGGAAAGGAGCATTTGATCTGCAGAGTGTTCTCTTTATACTGCTTTTGTTTGTTTTCTCCCAGCATTCTCCAGGATTTCTGATCCAGGAGTGGTCCAGCTTCTATTTAAATTATTTCATTGGAGAGCTTCAGCAAAACCTTGGTTTATAAATAGTTTTCTGATCTTTCCATTTTGTATCATTCCCTAGAATAACCTGGTGTCTGTGTGCACACAGACTTGCAGAGAAGGCAAAGAATCTAGGGGCTCTATATTCAACATGCTACTTCATATCATTGTGGGCAGAATAAGCAAAGGTGCCACAGGCAGAACAGCAGGCAGAGGCTGTTCCAGGTAGTCAAGTGCCACTGCTGCTCCTGTAGCCCACTGAGGAGCTCACTGCGAAGCTACAGTGGGGTTTAAGATACCCAAAATGATTTGAAATGGTTAATGCTGCGTGAGTGCTTTTTATGACCAACCTTGCTGTATGATGCAATACTTCTCAGCTGCCACTGCCTGGCTATAAATAGCATGTTCAGAATAGATTAGCTGGAGTTGCAGTTATCTGTTGAGATGCATCCTGATCAAAAATGCCTCTGATTCTCAGCTGGGCTGGTAGGATGTTCTTGTATCACAGGTCAGTGCAGGGTCAATCCCCACCACAGTCTGTGGCATCAGCTTCAAACCTGTGTGGCCAAGCTGCCCCAGTGAGATATATAGTACAGGTATCTGCCTGCTGAATTTCATTCACTCCTCTTCCATGCTTCTCTTAGCCTGTAGCTGTCAGATCCTTTAAGTTCAGACCTTACTGGAAGTGAATCAAGTGCTGGAAATAGAACCCCAGTAGGGTGAGGGTGTGTGCTGATTCAGAGAGACTGTAGGAGCTGTCTAAATTGAGAGGCAGATTCTCTGTTTTTGCATGTCTAGGATGAGTAATCCTCAAAGTTATGACTTGGAGGGGACTGTAGCAACTCAGCCCTGAAAGTAAAGCTCCATGCTAGGAGGCTTCTTTAGCAACCATATGTCGTATGCTGCCCTTAGCTGAGAGCTAAGAGTCTCTGCTCCAGGGATTGTCTGCCCTGGCTGCATCCAAGACTAAAATTAGCAGAGTGTTGCATAAATTGTTAGCTGTGGGTGGTGAGAGCTTTCTTCTCTGGGCTAGAGTGAGTTGCCCCCATTTTAATACCGGTTCACTATTTCCTCTAACAGGAGATGAAACAGGAGACAATAAACCCAGTGGAAGAGAACCAGAAAAGCAGAGAACCTGTGGTGTTGGGTCTGTCTGAAGGCTTATAAAGCAATATGGGATGTTACTGATTTTTCATATACTGCCTGGAGGTTCACTCCTTAAAGCAAATAATAGTGCTTTGCCCAAGTGGTGAACTGGTGAAGCAATAAATGTGATAAGTTCAGGCTGAGTTTTATTGCAGACTGGGGCACAGAGGAAGGTCTTGAAAAACAGCTGTATTACTATGAGAGCAAACAATGAGGCAAAGTATTCATCCGAAGCCAGTGCTGGCAGAGTGACCAAGCCAAAGCATGTGGGTTGGTTTGTCTCTTGCATAAATAATTGTCTTCTTCTTAGAGACACGGTGCGAGGCCAAAGGGCGCAGCACAGGATAAGGTGTAGTTAACCTGTAGTGTTGTTACAAATCTCTTATTTGCTTGGTTGCTCTTTCTTTTTCTCCAGCAATATGATGTAGATTAGATTTCTGTAAACAAATACATTTCCAGGGTTCATGTGATGTCAAACCACTAAGTGGTTTGGCCACCTCTTTAGCCAGATGATGAGAATTAATGGTACATTCTGTGCCCTTACAAATAAAGGCATGGATGAGGAAAACATATGCCTATTGATTACTTAAATGAAATCTCTGTTTAATGAAGCCTACCTCTCTGTAATCCACTTCTTGCTTGGAACCTGTTTAGCATTTTTAGGCTTATTCATTTACATGACATGTTTTAGGGGTTAAAATCTTACAATCTAATAGGAGTTTAATGAGATATTTTCTCTTAGACATCTAAATTAGTTAGAGGAGAAGATGCCCCAAACCCTAGCATAATGCGAACTGTGTATCCCCAGACCGGGAATGTCCTCTTTTCTAATTCTATAGCTAATTTGCTTGAGTAACAATTGTTTCCAAAGATGACAGTTGTCTGTATTCTGTATAGTTTGAGTGAGACTGGCTGTTGTAAAATGTGGGGATTGAATATGACTCTAACCTAGACTGATGGGGTATAGGCCTGCCAGGGAATGAACATCCTTTGGTGCTCATTCCTTCCTTGCACCTTGCAATAATGGATGTCTCTTCGCTTCAACCCACATCTCTCAGTGCCATTTTACTTTGACCACCTCAGGAGTGAAGCTGGCCAGTTTTGCTGAACTCTGTGCTGCTTTAGCATTAGAAAATATCAATGTGCATGGAAAAGATGAGGTAGGCCTAAGTATCGCGGACAGGGGTTGGTATGCTCTGTATCCTTACATCGATGTGCCTGAAGAACATCTGGAAACAAAAGGGGAATATGTGTCTATCTGTATGTCTTGCTATGAAGACACCTGTGGGTCTCCAGTACAAGGGTACACACATAAACCAAAAGGTCTGAGGATGCCAATGATGGCACAAGCACGTTCTCAACAGCGTTTGTGATGGTTTAGGTCAATTCAGTGTTCCAGCCTGCAACCACAGATCCAGTTATTCTGATTATAGCACGTGAAAGGCTAAATGGCAGTCAGCATGCAGGTATTACTGCTGCCTTGCATGAGTCAGAGGTTCAGGACTCAAACCCAAAGAGAAGAATATGATTATCTATTCCAATTCCCGGTTATTTTGGCAGTCCTTCTGGAAAAGACATCTGAGGAGGCTTCCACAGCTTTCCATGCAATGAGGTATCTCTGGTTAGATTGTTTTTTCCCTCTTCTGCAACTCCAAATACAAGCATGGAATTAAGTCCAGAGTGAAGTGATGTAGTACATGCAATCGCATGTCTTCACTGCTGTGCCAATCATTTTCCTTTCCTGTACCAAGTGCCAGACCCTTCTGTTGGATCTCTCAACAGAAGAACTCAAAGCACGTTGCAAATCATAAGCAGATTCAGAGGCTGGTGCCAGATCTCTTCCCTCATCACTGAAAGAATAACAGCTCTGGAGTGACATTAACAGTAGTTAGGAGAACTGCACAAAGTTAAAGGAGGCAAAGCTTGCTTGGTTTGGCTCCAGCCATCTCCTGAACACCCCCATATTTCTCAAGAAGGGCTGTCAGATCTTCAGTTTTGCATCCTAGCTGGGACTTCCACAGGTAAGTTTGCCTCAGCCACCAAGAAGTGCCTTCAGGAGCACAGCACCTCCTGTTGTTCTGCGATATCCAAGTGTTTTCCAAGGAGAGCAGCCATTACTACAACTTTAGCATCCTTTTCTGTGCTAATTCTATTTCTTTCATTGATTCCTGTTGATGCCTCTTGGTACCAGAAGAGATTTCTATCAACTTTCTATAGGCTAGCAGACACCCCTTGATGTTAAATTTGGTTAAAAAACAGATGTGGAAATAAATTATAATATTTGGAATTATTAAATTATGTTTAAAGATTTCCTTAAGAAATGATATACTTTAAAAAGACAAGTCTTTCTGGCAGGAAAAAGTGTCCTGATGTAAGACTGTTTGGTCATGTTGACGTTCAATGCACCAAAACCCAAAATTCTTTAAACAAGTTCCCCATTGCTTCAAATTACACTTTGTATATATTCAATGGAGTTCAAGGTGTATGATTTGGGTTTGATTTTTGCTTAGGCTATGAAATAGGCTTCAGAATCTTATTTTTGTGATATTTTAAAATTATATGAGACAATAAACACTTTTAAAGAGAACTTTACATAGTAGTCTGTAGATCTTGTATTTCCAAATAGATAACGGTGAAGAAAACTGTCTTTAGCCACTTTTCTGGGGTTTTTAACCATGTAACACAATAATTGTTCTGCTTTACAGGCAAAATATTGATAAATGCTTACGTTATGCTCTAAAAACTGGAACAGGATGGTATGTAAAACCTGATCAAAACAAACAAAAAAACCCACTTTTTTGTGTGTGGAATGAAATCTGCAACTCAGAAAAGAATCATAGAATGGTTTAGGTTGGAAGGGACCTCAAAGCCCATCCATTTCCCCCTCCTGCCATGGGCAGGAGGGATACCTCCCACTGGATCAGGGATCTCAAAGCCCCATCCAGCCTGGCCTTGAACACCTACAGGGATGGGGCAGCCACCACCGCTCTGGGCAACCTCTCACCACCCTCTACTGAAGAATGTCTTCCTTGTATTAAATACAACTCCATAAGACAGGACTGAAAGCAGCTTTTACAAATGTAACCGTTCAGAGAACCTAAGCAGAATTGTTTACGTTAAGCATGTATTGTTATTGTTTCCTTAGAGAACTTTTGTTTCCACATTTAGACGAGTCTATCCTTCAGTGTAAACTTTTCAAGGACATTCAGAAAGCGTGATGATGTGATGCTAGGATGGAGCAAACACTGCTGTGTCTCCTTCAGCCTTCTTCTGTGCTGGAAAATACCCAGCTGGCTCTGGGTCAAAGGGATGGGATGTGGGTTTCTCCTGCTGCGGAGAGGGAAACTGGCGTTTTTTGGAACACAGGAGTAAGACGGGGATCTTTTTCTTAGCTCTCACAGATCAGCACGTGCTGAAGTCTTCAGCTTTATCACTATCAGCTGGCCTGAGGGACTCCCCTCTTTCTCCCTGTCTTACGTCCTTGGCCGAGTTTCTCTGAATTTCTGGTTAAAATGAAAATTTAACCACGAGGTTAAAGCAGCCTCGGTCTGCAGCCATAGCCATTAACAAATCCATGGAATCCCTGTTTCTCGGAGCAAAGGCTGCTCAGCTGGTGGGAGCTCCACAACCCTGGCCCAGACCTCGGCTGGCTGCGAGCTCGTGGTGCTAGAGGCGCCTGGGACCCCGTGTTCCCACATTCCTTGGGAAGCAGAAGCTGGAGCGCCTGGGACCCTACGTTCCCTCATCGTTTGGGAAGAGAGAACCCGGAGCACCCGGGACCCTGCATTCCCTCATCCCTGGGGAATTCTGCTCCCCGGAGCATCGGGACTCGTGGCTGCAGAGCAGCGCAAAGGCCGGGACCTGGATCGGGTCGGGGGGGGTCGAGCCAGTCCCTAAAGAGGACGCAGCGCTCGGGGTACCCCGGGACCCCGCGTTCCCTCATCCGTTGGGGATGAAACTCCTGGAGACACCGGGAGCCTCGGCCGGGGGGGGCTGCAGAGCAAATCCCGGGATAGGAACGGGGTATGCGGGGCCGGTCCCTACGCGGGGGCTGGCGGGGGGGTGTGCGTGATGCTGACCCAGTCCCTGAAGGGGTCGCAGCACAAAGCCCGGGACTGGGCGGGGGGGGGGGGGGGCGTCTGACCTGATCCCTAAAGGGGGCTGCGAGTCTCCCCCCGCAGACTCAGCCACGGCGATCTCGGCGCCGCGGGAGCCGCGCAGCCCGGCGAGAGTTAACGGCGGCGCCGCTCTCCATTGGCGGCCGAGGGGCGTTATCGGGGCCGCGGCGGTGGCCGCGCCGTCCCGCCCGCGGCCGGGAGATGCGCCGCGCGCTGCCCGCGCTCCTCGCCCTGCTCTGCCTGGCACCCGCGGCGGCGGAGGAGCAGCCGTGGTGCCCCTACAAGGTGCGGGGCGAGGGGGCGGAGGGCGAGCGGCTGTGTTTCCGCCCGCCCGCGCTGGGTTTCGAGTGCCAGGCGCGGTCGTGCCGCGCGCACCGCTCGGCGGGCGGCGCGTTGGTGGCCAACGTTCTGCGCAACGGCAGCGTCCTGCTGCAGTGGGGGGCGCCGCGCCCCGCCGCGGGGCTGCGGGGATTCGCGCTCAACTGCTCCTGGGACGGCACCTACACGCGCTTCCCCTGCGAGAGCGTGGAGCTGGGCGCTGCCTGCCGCGATTTCCTGCTGCCCGAGGCGCACGGCGGCGTCCGGTACCGCCTGTGCCTGCAGCCGCGCCTCGCCCCGCCGCGCCCCGCGCCGCCCGCGCACTGCGTGGAGTTCCGCCGCGAGCCGGCGGCCGCGCGCGACATCGCCGTGGCCATGACGGCCGTAGGGGGGGCCATCTGCGTCATGCTCGTCCTCATCTGCCTCCTCGTGGCCTACATCACCGAGAACCTCGCGCCTAGGAGCCAGCGTCACCGGTCACACCTGGACTCCGGCATCCCGCATCGCACCTAGCTTCCAGCATCCCTGGTCACACCTGGACTCCAGCATCCTGCATCTCACCTAGCTTCCAGCATCCCAGATCACACTTGGACTCCGGCATCCCGCATCGCACCTAGCTTCCAGCATCCTGGGTCACACCTGGACTCCGGCATCCCGCATCGCACCTAGCTTCCAGCATCCCGGATCACACCTGGACTCCATCATCCCGCATCTCACTTAGGATCCAGCATCCCGGGTCACACCTGGACTCCAGCATCCCGCATCTCACTTAGGATCCAGCATCCCAGGTCACACCTGTACTCTAGCATCCTGCATCTCACCTAGGATCCAGCATCCTGCATTGCACTTCAACTCCAGCATCCTGGGTCACACCTGGTCTCTGGCGTCCTGCCTTGCACCTAGGATCCAGCATCCCAGGTCACACCCAGACTCCAGCATCCCACATCGCGCCTCGGATCCAACATCCCAGGTCACACCTCGGATCCAGCATCCCACATCGCACCCAGCATCCTGCATTGCGCTTCAACTTCAGCATCCTGGATTACACCTGGACTCCAGCATTCCAGGTCACACCCAGACTCCAGCAGCACCTAGAATCCAGAATTCCAAGTCACACCTAGGATCCAGTATCCCAGGTTGCACCTAGATTCGGGCATTCCAGGTCACACCCAAACTTTGGCATCCCGCAAGTGTTTGATGCAAAGCCTACCTAAATCTCCCTGATTTAAGTGGGGTTTGTATCATGCCTTAGGCTGTTTACAGATTGTGGGAGCCAGACTAGCCACTGACCAAAACAACAGGAGGTTCTGGTCAGCTCGAGTGATCATCAACCTCCCACACCCAACTAATCCTGCTTTCCTCGCTTTAGAACTGTTGTCTTAGTAGTTTCCACAAAAAGCAATACTAAAGGGACAAATTTAGTATGAAAATTCTTTGTTGTTGTGCGACTGTGAGCTGATCCTTAGTTATAAAATAAGTCCAATCTAAATGGGCAGCCTTGCTGCCCTCTGAAATCCTGTCTTTTAGGAATGCTGTGTGCAACTCTACGAAGGTTAGAAGCGTCTGAACCACAGAACTCACTAATATTGTAACCACAGAACTCACCAGTGTCGTAGCCAGGTGTTTGGGGCGTAGGAACATTCCTCGTTAACTCCTCACTCGATGCTGTAGTCAGTCAGGTTTTAGCCATATTCTAGCATTAACTCGATTGTGCCTTAGTGCTGAGAATTCGTCCCACTTGTATCAGTGTATCTGTTCTCGTAGTCTTCATAGGCAACTCTGCCCCTGTGGTTTTGTCTCAAAATGGTGGTTGTGGGTTTGTTTTTTCAAAGGTACTTAGGCTGATCATTACTTGAACTTCAATATCTACACAAAATAGTCAGTTATCACCTGAGAGGTATTTATTTAGTGAGCTAGTTTTTACTTAGTGTTGTTTGTAGTTGACTGCTGTTAACTGAAAATGACTTCATCTCACTTAAACTGAGCACCTGGAGCAAAAGTGGGGGCACGGCTCCTTTGTAAAGGGGTGTTGCTGTTAAGTGCGATCTGTTTGTGTAAATGTTTTATCACTAGTGAATGACCCCTGTGCTTTTCTTTGTCAAAGTAGTTTGTGAAGTAGAAACTTGTTTATAGATGGTAGATACAGAAAGTATATGGAATCCATAATAAAATGCAGTATTTGTACTAATCCTAATACCTTCAATAATTTGGAAGTGGCTAAGAAACTGAAGGCCTAGATTTCATCAGGCAGAAATACCTTTGATTTATTTATTATTCTTGCTTTGTTTTATTTCTCACATGCAGTTACATTTAATTGTTCTCTGTTTGTGTACTTGATTTAAGCAGTCAGACAACATTCAGCATCGCGGTGACAGAAAGATGGTGTCATGTATTGATATTGAAAGATGATACCATAATTTTTCTTTGTCTCTAGGAGATTGACCGCTCAAAGAAAAGGCAAATCATTTGTAAGAACATTAATGGAAATTGTGTCTGGTGATTTAGTTCAGCGAATTTAAACACAGGGTAAATTCGGGTCAAAGCTCTTTTAGAAGTTTCTAGTCAGTCTGCCCATGGCCAGTTCTGCACTGGACTCTTACAGAGGCGCTGATTTTGTATATCTCTGTCAGATTCTGTCAACCAGTGTTACCGTTTTGTTCTTCATCTTGTTGTGAATTGCCAGATGTGAAAATTAAATGTATAAATAACGAGCCTTGTACCACCTTGGCGTTGACCTTAATAAATTAAGAGAATAGTGAAAATTAATTAAAACATCACAAATATTTAATGGTTCAAGATCTTGTTTGTCTCAAAGCCTTAAAAACCCCAGTCACAGAGGTCACACAGCCTCTCTGGGCAAGCCATTCCGTGCCTGAACTCGATCGTGAAACTGCCCATAATTGTTAAAAATTACTTAGGCTGGAGAGATCATCTGGCCCAGAGGAAAATATTCTTGTCAAGGAAGAGATCAAAGCACCTGGTACGAGAAGCTCATGACCTACATGTCCAGCAGCAGAGGGAAAAGAGGTGCAAAACTCGAGGTGATTGCTTTAGTCTTTCAGATAAAGGAAGCCAGATGTGAAATTTTGTAGGAACACTCACTGAGCCAAATCCATTATTTATAGTAGCCAAATGTCTTTGGTTTTGAATATAAATGATACCTATTCAACCTTTGAATCAGCTGCCCTGAGCTCCTAAATCTATGTTTACTAATTCAGGCTACTTCATTTTGTGCAGCCAGCACTGTTCTTTGTGCTAACACTGATGTGAGTCTGAGGAGACTGAGCAACAAATCTAATTTACAGTTTCGTGTGTGACTGTCTTCAACAAGACACCTCTGCAGGTACTGATAGGACACAGTTACCTGCTACACCAGCACCTGAGATGTTATTTGTAGTAATCTCACATCTTCATGCATGTGTCTCTGTGGATTGCTTTGCGACAGCGCGCTGGGCAGAGGGAGAGACAAGCAAGAGCAGAATTGGTAGAACAAGAATGTAAGTCGAGATGGAGGAAATCCTGTAATTCTCTAAAGGGTTATTTTTATGAGTTTTTTCCTTTCCATGCATTATAAAAGAGATGTGGGAAACAACATTTGGTAGTTTCCCATTGATTTTCAGTGGATTAAGTTTTAATTAGATGCCTTTTGGTGCCTGAGAGAGTATTCCCTGTTTCATTTTATGTGACATTAAGCATAAGATCTGCCAGCCCATTGATATTTGTAGGTTTTTTTCCTCCATCATTAGTATAGACCTTTCTTTTGGGGGAAAATTACATATATAGAGACTTGATATTACTTTGACTCCCACAAGCCTTTGTGAGACTGCACAGTTAAAGCTTTATCCAGTATTTGCAGCAGTTCCTAAAACGTGCAGAATACCTTGTAGAGCTGTAATCAATCCTGGCCTGTCTGGGCAGCGATAAAGAAGTGGCAGTATGCTGATTTATAACGGCCAAGAAGCTGGCTGTTACACACCTAATGCTTTGGGAAAAAGTGGAAATAGCTGCTAAGGCAACTACACGTGCTCTGTATTTCAATACAAGTACCTGGGTATTAAAAATCCATCTGGTACACTCTTAGGTGGTTTATGGGCCTGTGTTTATACGGTTATTTCCAGTACTAAAGTCAACCCATATCCATTTCTGCAAGAGTTAAAATGGAGAGTGGTATGCTCATTAACAATCTTTTTTCCTTGCCCTGTGCTAAATGTGAGCAAAAAGCCTGCCTAAATATAAGCCAGTCAAGCTCAGCCTGACCTCAACTTTGATTTTACTGGAGGAAACAGTCAGTGCCTCAGGCAAAGAATCTTTTTTAATTCCATTATGATTTTTTTTTTGTAGTACATAAAAGGAAAGGCTGCTTGGCTTTATTTGGAGGTGCAAGTGAGAGCTGGTGTTTTGCTTCCATGGAGACCTGGAGTTATAGTCTTATAAGACTGCTAACTGCTGCTCTATTTTGCGAGTATTTTCCAAAAGAAAAGCTAAGAAGAGTGGGCTGAAAGGAGAAGAAGTGGCAGATAGTTAACTGTGTCACACTCCTGTTAAAGGCTTAGGAATTACAGCAGTGATGCTTGGATAGGGTCTTTTGCAGTTTTAGCAAAAATCCCATGACTAGTATTGCTTCATCATAGATCTGGTCATGACATCTCCTGTCTACACGTTCTCTGATCTCATCTGGGAAAAAAACTGCCCAAACCCCTTGTTTTGTTTTCATCTGAAAGAATGTTTTTGAGGCAGAATTTTTTATATCACAATACACTGGGAGTGTTTTCGGCCTGCTTTGCTGAGGTGTAAATGGTGGCACAGTGCAGTATTTATACAATGTACCAAGAAAACCCCTCAAAAAGTGATTTTGGTGGAAGGCTTTTCCAGAGAAGATCTCTGGGCATTGACCTATAGACCGAATGTTGGGTGGTGAGGCACTGGCTCAGGTTGCCCAGAGAAGTTGTGGAAGTCAAGGTTACCTGCTCGTGCTGTGCAGAAGTGAGCAATATGAGGAAGGCTCTGGAGGAACTGCAAGCAACGAGCAAGAAGAGTCTCAGGCTGGTTGTGAGACCAGTGACACAAGCCCCAGGAGTAAGAGGAGAAGGACACTGGACACATTCCCTGGTGCTCCTGAGGGTCGTCTATGTCTGCCTCATCTTCACAACAGAGGCCTCAGCACAGTGCATTCCCAGAACAGAGATGGAGATGGGACTGATCCAGGGATGATTCAGCTCTCCATCCAAACTTTGCTTCTCCAGATCTTTCAGCCAGACCCACTGCAACATTTGGGTGCCATCTAGTGCTGAGAAAGAAAACGATCCAGAAAACTCTGCTTTTCAGGAAAAACCGCCATTGCTTAAATCACATTCTTCTGAAAACAAAATAATGGAGTATGTGGCAAATGGGAATTATGTGGGTGTTAAGTATGAAAACAGGGCTGATTTGGGAAAAACATGAGAAGATCCAAGACCTCATTTTGTAAATGTGGAGCGATTTCTTTCTAGATGTTAGAATATCGCCTGTATATTACATGAGGCAGGGTTGTGTATCAGCTAAGTTGGAGTTGGGCGTGATCAGAATGTGTAACTCCTGCGGGCACAGCAAATTATTACATTTTTATCTCTGTTTGGCGTGTGTAGAAGAAACCTAACAGCACACGTGTGCGTGAACTTGTGCCTCAGGCGTTTCAGAGCTACAGAAGCGCTAAATGGAGAAGCCTGCCCGTTAGCCCAGCTCCTCCCGCCTTTTTGCCCGGCCCCTCCCGCCCTTTTGCCCGGCCCCTCCCGCCTTTTTGCCCGGCCCCTCCCGCTCTTTTGCCCTGCCCCTCCCGCTCTTTGGCTTGCCCCGCCCGCCCCTGAGCTCCGCCCCTCTCGTCCATTTGCCTCGCCCTCCCGCCCTTCTGACGCGCCCAGACCCCGCCCATCTCGCCCAGCCCCGCCCCTCTCCCCTCAGCCCTGCCCACGGCCCCGCCGACGCGTCCGGCTTTGCCTGTCCCGCCCTAATCTCCCCCTGACGCGGCCGGCCCCGCCCCTCCCACCCGTATCCCCGCCCCTTTCGCCTTCCGTGCCGCGCCCGGACCCGCCCGCCGCCGCCATTTTGTGGCTTGCGCGGCCCAGTCCGAGCGCCGGTGGGAGCCGCGGGGAAGGCCGAGGAGCCGCTCCGTCCCTGCTCCCGCCATGCCTTCCTCGCCGCTCCGTGTGGCCGTGGTGTGCTCCAGCAACCAGAACCGCAGCATGGAGGCGCACAACATCCTCAGGTAAACGGGGAACAGTCCCTGCCTCCCTTCTTCCCACCCTGCCCTGGGCCGGGGCCTCCGCATCCGGCGCCGCAAAACGGGCGAACCCGGCGGTGATGTCAGGGCTGGAGGGGCTCCCACACGGCAGAGACTGGGAGAGGTGGGGGTGTTCAGGATAGAGAGGAGGAGGCTCTGGGGAGACCTTAGAGCAGTCTCCCAGTGCTGAAAGGGGCTCCAGGAAAGCTGGGGAGGGGCTCTTCATCAGGGAGTGCAGGGAGAAGATGAGGGGGAATGGTTTTAGGCTGAAAAAGGGAAGGAAAAGCAAATTCTTCAGTATGAGGGTGGGGAGGCCCTGGCCCAGGTTGGCCAGAGAAGTGGTGGCTGCCCCATCCCTGGAGGTGTTCAGGGCCAGGTTGGATGGGGCTTTGAGCCCCCTGATCCAGTGGGAGGTGCCCCTGCCCATGGCAGGAGATGGAACTGGATGGGCTTTGAGGTCCCTTCCCACCCAAGCCTTCCTGTGATTCTGTGACAGGCGCAGAACAACTTCGTGTCCCGCCCTCTGAAAACATAAACGCTCCTTCTCTCTCCTTTTTTCCATTCTGTAACGCATCTGAAGACTGGAAGCACTCCCTGCCCTGAAAGGGAACCTTATCCTGTGGCAGGAAAACCGGATGAAGTGTTTGGTTCAGGGCGTTACGCGTCTGTGAGGTGATGAGGGTTCATGTAACACAGCAAGAGCTCGGGTGAAGTCATAAGGGGAAGCGGCAGACAGACAGGAGAGACCTGAAATGCCAGAAATCACATTCCTAAACCTTCCCCGGGCGCTGCAGGAACACGATAAAGGCATTTTTTTGTTATGCAACATAACATATTAAAAGACACGTATTGCTAGCACGGTAAGCCAAACAACTGTGTCTAAATTGCATGCTCCATGGTTTTGTTCAGCCCTGACAGGCTAAGGCTTAGGGGAAGCCTTATCACCACATACGAGTACATGAAGGATGTCTGCCAAGAGTCTGGAGACTCCCTTTTTACAAGGACTCACATGGAAAACACAAGGGGTAATGGATATAAGTTGCTCTTGGGGAGATTCTGACTGGATTCCAGAAGAAAATGTTTCACCGCAAGTACAGTTAAACATTGGAATAATCTCCCCAGGGAAGCAGTAGGTTCCTCTACAATACTTCTAAGGCTCAGCTTGACAGGGTGCTGAGCCATCTCATTTAAACTATATCACCTAAAAAGGTTGGACCAGGTGATCCTTGAGATCCCTTTCAACCTGGCTCTTACGTAAATAAAAACAACAGCCTTGAAAGGAATAAATCATAGAAATGCCTGGTCTGGCAGCCATCTTACTGTGAGCAGCGTCTGGTGTTCAAGCTTACATTTGGCAGCAGATGCCTGTGGCAGCTCTATCAAAACATGTAGTTCCTGTGGGGTTAAAAATGTTGCTCTTTTGTTGTTTTTCTTTGCTTCCAGTTCCGGAACTGAGCTTAAACTGAAACCTGAGAACGAAGGGCGATGTTAAACTCCCTTCTGATGCCTGACTGTTTTCTTCCTCTATTTTCGCAGAGAACTAAAATCACTTCCGGTGTGACTGATCTTCTGGGAAATGTGGCAGGGAAATGCGTTTTTGAAAGTCTCTCCTCCCTTAAGATTTTAAATAAAAAATATAGAATGTATTTGGGAAATATTTATTTTCAGCAGCATCCTGTATAATTATGGACAGAATAGCATAGATGGCAAAACAGGGCTGAATTGCTGATGCTGTTCTAAAGGGATAATCAGCCCCTGCAATGAGAGTGGTCTTGGCCAGTAAACTTCAGGAAAATATTTGCATTGGTGCAAAGCCAGCCTGCTTCCCCAGTTCAGGGGAATGTCCCGGTGTTGCATCACAGTTTGAAGGAACACAAGATTTAAAGTTTCATAATACCTCAATTTCTCCTAAACTCTTCTTCCTCTTCTCAGTATTTCGTTCAGGGATACAGGAATCTAAAGGACACAAATGCTACCTAACTGCAGGTGACTTTGAAAGCAAAGTGTGGAATCCAGCCTTCAATGCTGAACATCTTAATGAACATTCATAAACAGTGCTTTGTAATGTGCAGCCTAAGAGCTTTCATAAGTTTTTTAGGCTTTTAAAAAAAAAATATTTATGCTAGGAAATGTATTAAAATTAACTTTTGCTGAAGTGTATGTCTTGCATTTGATGTGTCTCTTAGGTTTTTGTGATGTTCTAAGTCAGGTTACTGAATTAGCTTCTCCAGTATATTCAGTGTTTAATGAACTACAGGTTTTAGTTAAGCCAAGTTTTTAATGTACAATTTTTCTCGATAAGTTTGCTTATTCCATTCTTCAGTTTACAGAGAAAAATACCTAACAGCAAGGCAAGCTTATTTTACTTTCCAAATGTTAGGTCTACCTATACCTGTTAAACTTTGAACTTCCTAGTGTGCTGCTTCCTTTTAAAGCAAAAATGATCTTGCAGAAATGCCTGAAGTTTAACTTCTGATGCATTTATAAAACATAAAATTTGCCCCTCTGTGTATAACATCAAGGTGAAATGCTTGATTTACCTGGTAAGCTTTTGTTGGGAGTACCTGCAGTCCATCACTTCTTGCTTCTTGTAGTTTAAACAGGGTTGATTCAGCGTCTTAATCCCAGTGTTCTCTCTGAAGGTCAGAAAAACAAAATTGTAATATATACTTTATTCACACACACCAGCAATGTTGGGGGGTGGTGTTTGGGCTTGGTTTTTTTCTTTCTCTAAACGTAAGGTACCAGATAGTAAGAGTTACTTTTTTTGGACACTTTTATAAACTTTCTGTCCTTTTAAATTTAAGCAGCTCATTCCAAGAGGGTTTGCAGTGAGCCTTGTTTGCCAGCCTGAATTTCTTACCCATCCTTATACCTTCATATCTCTGTGCTGACACTTAAGGAAAACGTTGGATCATATTTGTATCTGAATAATTAATCTGCCAGTTTCTGGTGCTGACTTGGATCAGTATAGTTTCCATCTGCTTTGTGGTTTACTTGAGTATTTTTTAACTAACCAGGCTTTAAACTTTTTGTTATAATCTTTCAACAGAAATCAGACTGAAGGTCTCTTGAAGTTTAACTGAATAATTACCATCGCCATAGGGGTATGTTGAGGCCTTTAAGCAAAGGGAAGAGAGGAAGAGCAATAAGGACTCTGTGGAAAGGCATAATCCTTCTTTAAAAGCTGTCAAACTGGATGTCCATGTAACCAGTCCCTAGGTCAGATCTTACTCATCCTGCATTTCTTGCTTTTCTAAATATCATCTGTGTGTAGGTCTTGTCTTTTTTTTTGCTGCACAATACAGATTTAGGCCATGGCTCTTCATGTGTAGAAGAGGAAGGTGGAAGGGTAACACTTCTCTTATTACTGAACTTTATTACACAGCAGCTTCATCATTTCCATCTGTATCTGTTTGGTGGGACACTTATAGCCTTCACAGAGAAGTTACATTTCAGACTCCCCCGGTGTGCAGGAGGTGCTCTGGTGACTTTGTATTCCGACTGTTACTTGTACAGATACCCTGTCTCAGTTCTCCCCAGTTCAGTGCCTCTGTTACTGCTGATGACGAAAACTTGTAGGATACTGATACTCCCTTATGCTATTTATATGTTCCTTTGTTTTAGGAGACCAAGTGCGTTACGATAGGAGTGTGAATGTGAGGTATCAACAGTGGCAGTGAAAAGACTGAAATATTGAAAGTCCAGTAGCTGAAACTTGAGTTTCCTATTGATGCTGATTTGTAGCTCAATACTGACCATGTAGACTGCAAGAATGCAGCCTAGGCCACTGGTCACAGCTTCTAAACTGGCATTACCTGTCAGCAGCTGAATGCAGTGAAGTATTGACATTCATATTGCTTAAGAAATCTTAAATTGCATCAAACCCTCCAGAAGAAGGAAGTATTTTAACATTTTCGTATTAAAGCATTTTCATTTGACATCATTATCACTGATAATGCAAATTACAACAAATTCATAACGTTTTGAAGATTCCGTAATGAAAACTGGTTAGCAGTGCTTGTGTTCCTGCTGTTTAACAGTGGGGTTTTAGGGGAGTCGGGGTGGGTTTTTTATGTTGATTAAAAAACATAAAATGTTTTCAAAATGGTGTACAGGGAGAGCATTGTTGTCAATTATTTTCCTGCTATGCATTGTGGAGGGGGATGTATTAAAATGAGTGGTTTGTCTCCTGAAGATCTTCACTGCTACCAGCTGCAGTGGTACTGCAGGGTTTATTACATGTGCTTGAATGTTTAGTAATGCTTAATAGTGGCCACTGTAAGAAGAGAAGCTGTCCTGTTACAGCCTTACAGTAAGTAGAAAATCCCTAAATATAATAAGAGTGTGCAATCTCAGAATAACAATGTAGTAGAAGAAACGTGTGGATAAAAGTTCATGTCTTAATCTGCATGGATTAATATTATTTTTCCTCTCAGTGCCTGCAGCTGAGTTGTAACAGCTCTGTTGTGTGTTAGTGCTCTGTTAGTGCAGTCCCAAGGTGCAGCAGCAGTTGTCCCAGATGTCCACATTGCAGTGGGCCCTGAGATTACCTGGAGGGGAGCACCAGGACTGTTTGCAGGTTCTTCAGTTAAGAGCCTGTAGACTCAGGGGCGCATGATGGGGCCACGTGATCTTGTTGTAATGAGCTTTGGGCTTAAACCAAGGTGAGCACACTTGCTGAAAATGAGATCTGAACTGGCTTGTGTTCCTACTTAGTGTGGATAGCTTTTGTGCATTAGTCTTAATAGTATTAATAAGCAGCTTGAAATCTTACAACATTTACAGATCTGATTAAACTTCACATTTTCAGAAATCAGTGCTAGGAGAGTGTGTTAGTGTATCTTACTACTTATGTTAAAGTTGAAGCTCATGATTTTCCATCTTCTGGGTAGTTACACCAGGCCAAGAACAATTACTAGATATACCTTTTGTAGAAAATGTTCATTGTTAAACAGCTGTGACAGATCCTTGGTGACTCACTAAACTAGATCTGTCCACCTGCTTAGTAAAAGCAGGCTCTGTGAATAATGGTTCTGCGCAGGCATTCTTCCCTCTCCCCCGCTCCCCAGTTGTGAAAGGAGTGTGGTGAAACATTTTCAGAATGTTTTGTAATCATACACCTGGTGCATAGATAGTGTACAAGCTGTACCCTGCCAACTGCTGGTGTCAAAGCATAAAATCTCATGGGAGAAATGCATATTCTGGCTTTTAAGGGAAGTAATTTTCAGTGGGTCATATGCGCTAGAGGAGCAATTCAAATGAAGATTTGTTTTGCTTTCTATGAGATTGTGCAAACTTGAAGAGCATTCCTAGTGGTTGGAGATGGGCTTCTTAATGTGTGTGACCCAAGCAGACCTGTTTCAAAAATAACGTTAAAGGGAAACTAAAAGTTAGGGGGAAAGCATAGAAGAAAATAGTTTGCCGTCATAACATTACTACTTTGCAGTAGTGTGGGAGAGAAGGAAGGAAGGTGCAAGGTGTCAAACCCAACTGCTTCTTAGTTGATATTAAAATTCTTAGCAAAAATAGCTTCAGGTGGTAAGTATAGAAAGAAAAGAGGAAAGGTGAGACACCTCAAAAAAGGATCATTTTGAAACATTAATATTTTAGCTCTGCAATTTCTTCTGTACACGTTATGGCTCTCTTCATGTCCAGTAGAAGCAGTAGAATAAAAACTTGGGTCTGGAAGTGTTGCAGGGAAAACAAACTGAATGTAACTGGTGCAGTTATGAGTCACTGTTAATGTGGCAGAGGGATGGAAGGGAGAGAGAGTTGCCCTTTTTTCCACTTGTATCCGTTTTCAGCATTTCGTCCTGTAGGAAGAAGCAAAAAATCATCATGTGTCCTGTCTGTTTACAGAAACAGGAGCCTATAAATAGCTGCTGGAAGAAAAAGTGTAAAGCAAGAGAAGAGAAAGGAGGGGCTGTGTTCCCATGGGACAAATCAAAGGAAATACCTCTACCAATAGTTTGATAGCAGTCTTTAAGCTTGGGCAAAGGTTGATCACAGTCAGTCTGCATAAAAGCATCTTGGGTCGCTCTAAAAACACGATTTGAAGGCAAACATGCAATTTTAATTGGTGTCTTCTACTGAATTTCTTTGCTGTCTTGTGTGTGAAGACCAAGAATTCAAGACATGACTTGTGTTGTTCCAAGTGCATACTCGGGCCTTGTGCGGTGGTTCCCAGCCTCCTTTTTACCCTTCGCAGAAGGCAGCCCTACAACTTCTTTTGAGGGGAACAGGGTGGGTACTGGGTTGTTCGCTTGCTTTTTGTTTGAATACTGCTCTATCTGTTCAGTCTCTGACGAAGTTGGGAGTGTGAGTCCTTAAATGAGATTAAGCCATGGTCTTGACCTGTTTCAGAAGTAGGTTGTCATTATAAAGCCAAATGTTTCAGCAGTCTGGACAACAGGAACAGTATTTTTCTGTGTAACATGTCCGTTAGACCACCAGAAAACAATGTGGTTTCAGTCTTGTTATTCAAAAAATACATTGTAGTATTTCTTAATGTTACTTAAGGATTTCTTGAGGTTCAAGGAAGTGTATTTAGGTTAATCAGAAAGAATATTTTGCCATTACCCCCGAAGACAAGTAGGTTCCCAGCTCTTTATTTTTTTCATTATAATTAAACAAGCAGTTGTTCATGACAATGGAATGAAGTTATCCCCGCCTTACCCAGGAGTTCTAGGTGCCAGCAAGCAGAATATGTGCCCTTCTATAAAGTGAATATGTATGCTTCTATATATGCCACTTCTATAAAGATAACTGCACAGTATGTTTTTCAGTCCACTTGAGAAAAGTGCCAGGCACATAAATGTTTGTACCAGGCAGATTGGATCTCACAGGAGGTAGTTTGGGCTACATAGTGAGTGGAATAATGTAGTTATCCCAGTAGCTTAAGCAGCTCACGTAAGTATTGATCGGTTGGTATTGTTACCGACTTTCTTATATCAAGACAAAATCATCTCTGCCTATACTGTATTGTCCAAGAGTGAATATAGAACGGCCGCTTTTTGCAAATCCAGGCTGCCTGAAAGCACAAAAGAAGTCTCCAAAATGCTATGTACTGTAATTCTAAGAAAATTTCGTGTAGAATAGAGGTCTTCTAAAAGAAGTGGTGTGTGAGGCTTTGATTGTAACTGCAAGGAAATACGCATTGGGTTGCCCACCTGTTTGTTTTTGATTTGATTGCTAAGAGGTGTTTTTAAAATTCAATATGTATTCTTCAGTAGTTTGGTGTTTAAAGTCCATCCAATCTAATTGCCTTTTCCTCTCCCTTTCCTCTCTTGTCTTTCAGCAAACGAGGGTTCATTGTCCGATCCTTTGGAACGGGGACTCATGTGAAACTGCCAGGACCAGCACCGGACAAGCCAAATGTTTACGATTTCAAAACAACATATGATCAGATGTACAATGATCTGCTTAGGAAAGACAAAGAACTGTATCCCTGTGGCATGGCCTTTTTAAAAAATCCAATCTGGTTCATCCCTGAAAGGTGTAATTCATTATTTGCCATTATGCATTAGGAATATATAGTTGCTTGCCTGGCGATCTTAAATATTTTAGGTTTATAGGAGGTTTTTTTTTTTACAGTGGGCCTCTCGTGCTCCCTTATAAATGGCTGTCAAGTTACAATGCATGCATTCCAAACGCGCTTTTGTAGTGTGTGACATGTTTAGCTCTTGAATGAAAGCACATTAATAGCATCACAGATTGTCCGTTACCTCCGCTGCACTGTGGATTGCGTTTTCTCAGTGCAAAGACCGGCCTGATAACGGATACGCGAAGAGCGACCACCTCGACATTAATGTTGTGTTTAGCTCAGACAAACTGACAGGTAAGGCTTACAGTATACTTTATCTGGGAGAGAGGATACCTTTCATCAAAGAGCTCCCCCTTCTCACTGAGAACTTCCTGATACATGATTTGATCTGTGCACCAGAAAAAGAAATCCTATAGCTTATAAATCACAGAATTGTAGAATCATTAGGTTGGAAAGAACCATTAAGAACATTGAGTCCAACTGTAAAAGCGTGGATGTAGGAGAGTCCCATAACATACTTAAGAGCAGAGAAAATTGAGGTTATGCACACTACTTAAAACCACAACTAACATCAACCTACATTTTAATTTAAATTTGACTTTTCATTTGCTTTTAAGAAGATCCACAGACATACAGGATTGGGGCACTTATTCCAGATAATCTTTTCTCAGCAAGGGATCTGATTTTTTTTTTTAAATGTTAAATATGAAAGAGAAATCTAACTCTAAATAAAGGACTCAGTATATGCTGAATTTCTACTTGAAAGAGAGGATCCTATAGAGTGAAGTATTTCGGAGATGAATCTTGGTGATTCAGTAGAGCAATCTTTGCTCTCTAGTGGTATAAGGTTTTTCCTAAAATCTTGGGTATGGCCATCTGAAGATCCAGCAGGAATGTTAATGTGATTTAAATGGCTTAATTCTACTCAAACAGCCCAGTTTTCCTGCACCTTTTTAAAAAAATTTGAATAAGACTAAAGAGGGTGTCAGAGTCTAGAAGACACAATGTGGTAGAAGCTAGTTCAACCTATTGCCCAGGAGTTACCAAGCTCAGTAACTTTTTGAAAGATAGCTTTACAGTTGCTTGGTAGCACAGATTATGCTATGGTTTTCTTCTATTCAGCAAGTTCTTTGTTGTATTTGCTGGCCAGAAACAGTAAATGTGAGCTTCCCGAGACCCCAAGAGTGGTGTCTTCTTTTGCATCGGGCATTGAAAGAGTTCTATTATGAAGGGCCGAGCTGTTTGACTAAACCTATACAACACAGTCAGAAAACATTAAACATTGGAACACCTTTCAGCAAGGTGTTCACACAAATGGTGTCCTTTGGAAGGGTTTTGATTTCCTCATAGCTAGTTAAGAAGGGCCTTTTTAAAATAACAAACCTGGAAGTGTATAGTCTAGTCTCACTGAATTGCATGATGTGCTGGAGTCTTTTGTTTCTATCCCTTTGCCTGTAGAGAAAAGGAGTATATTTCAAGCTCATCTTAATGACATATGCCATATCTTGATTAAAAAAGAATTGCTTCAAAAGAAAATTATTTGAACTGAGAAGTAATTTTAACAAGCAGTAATGACTTATGATTTCCTTGTTGCATTCCTCATTGCTGCTGTGCTGAGTACAGCACTGCTTTAGGATAAAACCAACAAAAAGCTGACGTAGTCCCCCCATTCAGCACACTGGAGTTACCATTTTGGTACTGCTCTATGCTCTGTTCCCAAATGGATTTGCAGTGTTACAGTTAAACCTTTTCTCACGATAGAAGAAAGCAAGTTTAAATCATAGCCATTGCAAGGGAAATGAGGTGAGAACAATCACCTCTAGTCTTTGCATTTTTGATTCCCAGATAATGCAAGTTAAGGTTTTCAAAGTGAAGACTGGCAGCGCAGAAAATTCCATTTCCAGAAATGGGTTTTCAAGATAAAGACTTACAGTAACCAAAACCAGACCTACTCGTCAGAGTTGTGCAGTAGCTTTTTGTGAACCGTGGTTATGTGGGGTCTGGGGTTTCTTAGGTGAGCATTACTTCATTGAGGTGATGGGCATGCAGGCATTACCTGCTGAAGGGTGGGAGGGCCTGCTCTTCTCAAGGGCTTTTAGTGTAACTGGTATGGGAAAACAAAAGAAGGTGTGGTTCTTCATGTGATTTAGCTGTCTGGTATGTCCCCCAGCCTTGCTTTCATCAGCTAAGCAGAGAGGACTGTCACCTGTAGCCTCTCCACCTGGTTTGAAATAACATATCTTGGTGACAACTGTCTGCTTGTCCGTGTATTCCAGTGATGGGACACATGGAGTTTTGAGTGCTCGGTGTTCAGTACTCCCTCACTTAGAAGTGATGTCCTTCCTCCAGTTCTGTATGCCAACAGGAGCCCAAAGCATTATGGACAGTGGATACGTAGAACATTCTCTGTTCACCAGCCGAGTAGATGACTCCTGTTTTGGAAAGCAGTGGTCTCAAACAGAAATCAGCTTCTGCAGTGCTGGGCGTCAGTCAGAGCAAGGTTAAAAATGTGTTAGGGTGAAAAGGTCCACTGAAACTCATATTCATTTGTGGAAAGGAGGAATAACTATCCAAAACCCACTCTGCAAAGACTAAAAGCACCTTCATTGCAGTGAATCAGTGAAATACAGAGCACAAACTCGCATACCTTGAAGGCATGTGTTGTATTTCAGAGACACAGGCATAAGGGATTAATCGAGCCAGGCATACAGATTCAGTTGAGTAGGTGGTTACAGGATATCTAAAATGGAAGTACTGCAAAGGATTAATATCTGGTAGTTAAAGCTTATAGCTAATTAAATATCCATATCAGCCGTTGCATTTTTAGAATATTGCATTTCAGTTCCCTGCATCCTTTTAGAGGACTGTGAAAAACCACTTAAGGCTGCTCTAAATGCAGCTCTAAAATATAATTTCTAGGAGAACAGTAGAGGGTTCTGCTGATCTGTAGGAGACCATAGATACATGAAGATATAAAATGGAGTAAGACAGGGGGACATGTCCTCAAGAAGGTACTAAAGTTGTTCTTCAACTAGGAAGGGAGAATATTTTAGAAATGAAGAAGAAAAACTGGCTGGGTACATCTTGCTCAAAGACATAAGGATTCTTTCTTGTCAAAGAAGAGTAGTGATAATCTAGGGGATTGGGATTTGGCTATTCCTCTGTGAACTCCATATTTTAGCTGCATGGCCATATGGTAATTTTGTGCTATTGCACAAAATTGATGTATTGCTATTGCTGTGCTTGGATTTTTTGATAGTACCCTTGATTCAGAGCAAGAAGAAACAGACCTCTCTGATAGTAAATATTCTTAGCATCATGGTCTCCCCGTAGTTAACACTTGTCCCTGGTTTATACCACAGTATTCTGTCTGCCTAAGGAGATATGGGGTATAAATGGTGAGAGGCATTGTGGTAGAACCTCAGTAGAGGAAAATGGTGGCTGTTTTGGTGCAAACATAAGCTTGAGGGACTCTGTATAGCAGTTCCAGAATTGAAGGGGAGGAAATCTGAAGCAGGTTCTGGCCATGCATGAGATGTTCACAAGGCCTAGATGAATAAAACTCCCTTCAGAAGATGAGGAAGGCCAACAGAAGTATATTGTTTAACCAAACTGGCATCATTGTAGAACTGTCTAGCAGAAAGATTCTGTGCCTTTTCCAAAACCTGTCAGTCCTGCTTCAGACCCCATCTCCTGTGCCCATGAAGAGGAATGAACAAAGAGCATCAGGACTGGCTGAGAAGAGGGGGCATGCAGAAACAGTGAGGCTGTACTGAGGAATAGTTTTTCTATCTTTGTAGGGTGGTGGTGAAGAAGGAGGATCCTTTGGTGCTGAACTCTTAGATATCACTGCAGTTGGGCTCTTCTTGCAGAAAAACTGCGTTTTCTGTATTGGAGTCAAGCACCATGGGACAGGTTGATTTGAGTATTAATAGTAACATCTAATAGTAACAGGTTTCCTCTGTTCTCCCTTGACCCTGGAGCTGGAAGAAAGGAATCACTTGTATTGTATCTTTCATCTGTAGTAGAAAGTTGCTTGGCATCAGTGCTCAGTTTGCTCTAACAGATCTTAACATCAGAGTAGTCTGATGTGGGAAGCCAGTTAAGAAATAGTGACTTTAGTCCATTTTCTTAGCCCGATAAGTAAGGCAACAGGTACAAGGGTTTCAATCTCTGATAATCATAGTTCATCTAGAGTGTAAACAAGAAACTTTTTTTCTGTGCTTGAGGTCTCTTAAATCATTCAGTTATGCAAGCCCTTCCTTCCATTGGGATTAGACTTTCATTTTATCGAGAGGGGTGTAGTAGTGAAGATATTATTTATCTTGGATCTCACTGCTTAGTTGTGTTTTCTTGCTTTCAAGAAGTGGCCTATGCTCCTGGTACCCACATGATTCATAGCCTGAGGTAATGACTGTGCAGGCATTGATGGGGAAAAGCTGTTGGAAGAAGAGTTGGCAGTGACTGGAATATCTTGCTCTAAACCCCTTCCCCAGTCTCTTTTGAATAGCATTTGTTGGTTGCAGAAGCTTTTGCCACCTAAAACAAAGCTTTAGGACCCATAATACTTGAGTAGTAATTCCTGACATGTCTGGATCAATGAAGTGCCCTAATACATGGAACATTTATACTGGACCCCTGTCCTGGAGGCTGCACAAAGCAACCTGGAGTTGCTTAATGGGGAAAGTACCGCTGTGTGGGTGCACAGGAGGACTGGTGAGATCTGCAGAGCATCTGCATCCCGCTTGATGGGGCTGTGTTAGCTCAGTCTTGAGGAGTAACTTAATTAAATTCCACTTCAGGTAAGCTCTTTGCTCATGTATTTACCTTACATTTTCATATGTTTTTCTTCATGGATTTTGAGCAGATAAACAGTTGTCAGCTTCTGTTCTGAGCTGTCATTCTAGTGCTCAGTGGGATGGATCTGTGTTTCTGTAAACCACTGGGCATTGTTTTATTTTAGGTGTGTTTGGTTTTTGGGGGTTTTTTGTTTGGTTTTTTTTCCATTTTTATGGAGCCTGACCTTGCAAAAGCTGGAAATTGTTGAAATCATGGCCTGCTGCATGTCAGTGGCAAAACTTCTTTTGAATGCAGTGTAGCACAAGTCTCGATTTCTTTCTTAATGTGACAATACTCCCTAGAAATAGAGGGGAGGGGTGAGGATGGAAAGCAACGTTTAAACTGGATTTGAAGAGTCTTCCAAGAAGTACATTTCTGCAGATCTGTACGCTTCCAACCATAAGATGAATTCCAATCCCTTTTTCTCTGTGAAGAATTATTAGACCAAAATGCTTCACAAAATCTCAGGCTTTGCAGAGGCAGCAGTTTTCAGTACTTTATAATTTGACTTCTGATCAGGCTGCCATTAATCTTGGTTTCCTTCACATTAAAAAGGAAATAGTTACAATTATTAAAAATACATAAAATATATTTTTTGCATAATATATCCTCTGTATTTGAATTTATGGGGCATGGCAGAAACTATAAACTCCAGTCTAATAGTAAATGTTTTTCAGCATATAAAACATCTTCTGCCATACTGTGTGTCTGCTCGGTAGTCTTTCGAAGGTCTATTTCCTTAATCCAGGTTAGTCTTGAACAGATGCATTAAAGAATTCTTGACTGCAAGACAGTAAAATCTCTGTGACTGACTTCTGGGATGTTTAAACCATTTCCCTTGGATATGCAGAAAGATAGTGAAAACATTTGACAGATGGACTGAAGGCAGATTTCCACACAAAGTTTGCAAATATACATTTCCCCTTCATGTTCTTTGCTCTAATATTTGTAACTGAATATAAGGATTTTTTGCCAGAGCATTTTATCTTGCAGGTTTTTCTGCTTAAACTTTGTTTTTGGAGTATTGGCATCGTATCTGCCACCTTTGTAGAGGCTTTTAGCTGAAGATCACATTTACTTCCATTTGGGCAAGGTTAGCATTCTTTTGCTACCAGCATTGCTTCTTCCTAAAGCTCCAAGTTAAGCAGCTGTGATTGAATTTTGTGGAGTTATAGCTTCTACTTTCACTAAAGCAACTAGAGACTTTCAGTGAAGCCAACAACTTAAGTTACAGAAGACAGCTTTGAAAAATGCTATTTTGAAGAACAAAATTGGATTTAATTTACTGGGAAGAAATAAATCTTCATAGTTCAAGCAGTTTGCAAGCTCTTGACTGCAGAGGGGTCAAGTTAGGTTTATGGAAGAGCAATTGAAAGTTTGATGCTTCGTCACTTTTGTTTAATGACACTGATCTTAAGATTTTTTTCAGTACTTCCAAAAGTACAAATCACAGAAATTGAGTGGGCTGTGCCAGATTTTTCTGATCATCTACATTCGAGATGGATTGTGTGTCACCTGCTTCCGTGAAGCGTTTTGAAACCTCACTTGTGTGTACCTTGCCCTGTGTTCATACAGTGGCATAAAACATCTCTCAGCTACTGGTAGAGGAACATTTTGAAAACTTCTAACAAATAGAGATGTAAGATTGCTTGGAAACTTTGGATGCATTTGGAAATGTGATCAATAACCTGCAAATTGATAGTAGGGAGATCAGAAAGATGTGTAAGGTAAGAGAAATCTGAATAACATGGCCATCGTTAACCATTTTTCACTGGTCGTACTTCTTGTGCTGTCTGAGTGCAGGCATCTGCTTCAAGCATTGGCAGGATTATGTGGATCACATTTCCAACAGGGGATTCAGGTGCTACATTTATTCAACTAGAGTAAATATAGCCAGGTTTCAGCAGTGGACCAGCATAGAAGTATTCAGCAGAGGAAATTAAAATGGAAATGGTAGGAGAGGTCTGTGCCAGTGTCTTACTTTCATCTCAGCAGAAACAAGTTTGCTGACCAGCTGTATTTACAAAATCCTACTCAATACAGAGAGTAGTTGCTGACGTGGAATTCTTATTGGAAGATCTTGTTCATGTGTGCTGCTGGTGTACATGCACAAAGAGTCTGAGGGCTTCATGTCCCAGATAGAGCTCAATCAGCTCTGAGAAATTCATATGGATGAGAGCTCTCTTTTAAAAAAAATCAGCAGTATACCTCCAAGAGGAAGTCAGGAAAAGAGGGAGTCTGACATAAATAGAAATGTGCATTTAGATGCTCACCTTTCCCAATGTGATGCTGCTACTTCATGGCATACTTTTGACTGATTTCATACAGGATAGTGAAAGTAGTGTGAAATCAGAAGTTGTATTAATTACTGAAGTCTCTGTTTTCAGGATCTGTGAAAGAAATTCAGTCTGTCTTGCTGCCTTATACCTCTAACTGGCGTAGCATAGATACTTTTAGGAGAAAACCAAAATGATTCAGGTACTGTATTTTCACAGTAAGGAAAGGAAGCTGAGGTGGAAGTGGATGAGATAAGGTGTTCAAGCTTTGTTGCTGCCCAGAGACAGACTTTGAAGTCTTTAGTATCTTCGGAATTGAATGCAAGAAGAGACATAACTAACAACGAGTGTGAGAAGGGTTTATTGTGATGAGTGTTTATCCCAGGCACACCAGAGGTGTGTATGCAAGCTTTGCAAAACTGGTTGTTAATCAGACTGTGGATTAAGCGCATTCCCCTGTTCCTCAGTATCCTGTTGCAGCGTGTGCTCAGGAATGTTTGCTGCAGACCTCATCCAGCATGTTCCTTGCTCTGCCTGCTGCTGTTTAAAAGTGGCCCTGCTGTCTTCATGAATGTGTTCTCAGGTTTCCCAAATGTGTGAAATGATGTGGCCCAATTGATTTGTTTTGCAATACTTGTGTTTTGCTTTATCTGAGTTACCCTACCCAGCTATGACTCTTACTTAGATGAAAGTTACCTTTGAGTTTTGTAATACAAAGCAATGACAACAACAGAAATCAGTTTGAAAATAATTGAAGACCCTTTTTTCTGAGACATGAAGTGGAGTGGTTCTTCCTACAGCAACTTCAAAGTATTTCTCTCCTGTTCAGTCCTATTACGTCTGCTTCTCATCTTCTGAAATCTGGCACTTGTTCCTAAACCTGCGAAGAGCATCCAGAAGTCATATGTGATACTTAGGAATCCTCATGATTCCCTCTTGCTTGCCTGCTGGTCCTGGTAATGACTCCTGTAATCCTTTGTTATATGTCCGTGTTGTGTACTGGGCTTAGCAGTAGTTTGAGCTCTCTTGCCAATGACCAAGACACTGTAGGTTGCAGCAATCAAAATCAAACTCCTCTCGAAGTACACACTTGGATGAAGCACACAGTGTCCTGTCTGATGGTGTAGCCAAACATGCCACGATTTTAAAGTCATCTTGTGTTCCATCTGGTATCCTTGTCTTTTTGGTAGTCCCTTCAGTAGGTCTGTGGTGTCCCTTCTCTAGCCCTTTGGTGATGGACTTTGCCATTGCTCCCCTTCTTTTCCTCTTTGAGAGCTTCATCTGTCCAGTTTCATCCATGAATATGCCTTCAGCTGTTGAGCACTGACAAGTGATGGTGTTCCATTTGGACCAGCTGCTGTGAGTGTGCTCCGTTAGATTGTGTGCAGCTTGGAAATGCTGTGTAGTTGTCCCTGACAGTGAAAAACAAGTGACACTTCAATTCATTAATGCAGGCACAAATGTCATCTGAAATGTTATTAACCCAAATTAGTATTTTTGTGATACTTGGGGATGACATATGTGTTAAAAGACTAAGTCACACAGTGCCACAAAAGACTTGTGAACAGCCTCTGGTTTGTACCAAAACCACACAATTTCAATTCCAAATGAAAGGCAATCTGAGCTCTGGATGGGGAATGTAGGCAGTTCTTGCAGTCTTAATCACAGTTGCTTGGAAATTTGGATTTGTAGTGTTGGTGCCCATTTTCAAGTCCCTTGTTCCCTGTGAAAGGAACTGATTCTGAAGGTGGGAGAAGGTTGAGCAGTCTCACCCCACACACACTTCCTTTAAGGAAATGTCTAGTTCCCAGGCATTTTGCCAAGCAGAGTTTAACACAACAAATCCTCTGTTTATAATGCAGATACTAATAAATCAAGAGGATATGGAGAAGAGACCTGCCAGGGCTGTTCATATCAGTGTGAGAAGTCTTCTGCTCTGCTGCTGCTTTTTTCACACAGAATTGCAGTATTTGAGTGTGGCAGCAGCTGCACCAAATGAATAATCAGCATGTCAAAAGTTGTGTGAGGATATAGAAGCTTAGGGTGCCAACCATAACCTGAAAGATGTTGTTCTCCTAAAAAATGTGTGTACATCTTAGCAAATGTAGTTTGCCCAGTTAAATTTAATAAATTAATCTCTAGTATATTTTAGATGCTGATGTAATTAATTTATATACCCCAACTTTCAGCTCCAGTCACTTGAGATTAATTTTCAGTTTCACCTGGGAGTAAAATGAAAGTTATCTCTTACTGACCAAAGTATTTAATTTTTCTTACAGGATTTCAACTTAAATAGGTCCATATATTTGTGTGTAAATTGTATGAGGCAACACTTAGCTAAGTCTCATCATCTGCAAACTAGTCCTGGGTTGGACTTGTATGGGACTTGGTTGGATGCCTTCATGCCAAGAGGTGGAAAGGGATATTTTAGAATAGAATCATTAAGGTTGGCAAAAACCTCCCAAGATCAAGTCCAGCCGTCAGCCTAATGATGATGTTTTTTTCATGAAAGATGGAAGAATTAGAGCAGATGAGCTAGGCTACAGATATGCCAAATCCTTTTTTGCCAGCTATCAAGGAAGACTTTCTACCTTGGTGCCTTGGATATAGATGTTTACATACCTGCATGGTTGAATTCATCTACGTTTCTTATCAAGGTACGAGAAGTACTTCTGAAGGTTAATTTTATGGGTGCAATTATTGACACCACTGAAATGCAGCTCTGTAAACAATAGTGGTAAGAAATGAGAACAAAATAGCCTTTGAAAATGCAGCATCACAAGCTGAAACTTCTCAGTGTAAAGAAGTAGGTGTGAAATTGAGTTTTGTAGTGCTTGGGATCCCAGTGGTGTTGTAAGAGTTCTGAAATGCACATTCTTTTGTAAACGTGCAGCTTAGATGGCCTGAGGTGATGGTCAGTCCTGTCTGTCCTTTCCTGAATATCCTCCTCTGAGGCTGAACTACTGTTGCAGTCTCCCAGCTGAATTGGTAGAGTGTTCTGGTTGTGATTGGACACCGAGCTCTGCAAAACGGTTTAGTGGGAAACAGAACTCATCTGGCCGTGTCCAACTCGGATTTTAGTCCACCCTGTTTTTCCAGATTTCTCATTCAGGATTTTGCAGTCTTGCATCTCAAAACTGAGATGGTAGGTGGAGGCTCCATCATCCCAATTACTGGCAAAACCCCTCATCATTAACTAGATTTATTCCAAGTAAAGGAAATAGCTATTCTTGATTCCCACTGCTCTGGGAAAAGCAGCAGTGATCTTGTACCCTAACAGATTTGAATGTGTCTACTGTCATGCAGTGTACCTCTTTCAGCCCTTAACTTCCTGATCTTGGGATTTTTCAAAGCCTCCATTTTTTTCTTCACTAACCTGCTTTTTTTTTTGTCACCCTCAAGTGCAGGTTCTCTAAACATAACCCATAATAATTTCTGTACAGACTGTCTTTCTGTACCCTGTATCTGAAATAGAACTTGGAATAACAGCTGTTCTTGACTATGGCTGAACAGGGGGGTGAGTGTATTGTTAACAGGCACAGATGGGGAGACAGCACTCATGTCTGAGTCATTAGAACAATTAATTACACCTTGAGTAATTTCTATTTAGCTGTATGTGCAGCTTTAACAGGTACAAAAATACAGACCAGACCCTGGAAAACCTATATAGGAGTGAGCGTAAATAAGCAGGAGCATCTGCTTCAGTGTTTGGGGCTTTTTCCCTGTTAATTTTCATAGTACCTGAAAGGAATAACATGTGGCATCCATAGGGGACATCCTTCTTGTCGTTGTTCTAAGTCTGCCTATCACTTTTTTAATGTGTTTTACCCTGCTGACCTCTGTCAGAGAGCATCATCATCGCACAGTCTTAGGGGGCTGACATGTTGAAAAAGCTATGTGTATTTTTTTCTCTCTACATTTTTTCCTTATTGAATTTCTAGCAATAGTTCTCATGAAATTATAGACAGGATCCAATTTCCTAACAAAGACAGCAATCTACATTTTATTGGATTTCATAGTCTGGTAACCACCAAATTTTTGCAGCTCTATTCAGCTGCACAAGCACTATCAGCAGTAAGGGGAATTTGGACATTTGTGAAAGCAGTGCAGTAGTTGTGGTTATCCTTGAGGCTTTATGACATACAGGGCAGGTTTAGGAATTACCCTAATCCTAATAAATGTGTGAAGATAATCGGGAGAGTATATTGAACAAGAAAACACTTTGGTTTCTCAGGATTATCTACCTATGCTGTGGATGTTCTCCCCTATGCCAGTTCCAGCCCCTGTTCACAGCTCCTACTCGTCCTTTGCCAAGTGAACCTGTTGAACCGCTGGGAGATGGGTAAAAGCAGCAGAGTTTCAGTTCTGTAAAACTCCTTTTGAACACTACTGGTGTTTGGGGAGAACAGTTCATACAGTGTCTTCAGCTGAAATTGATTTCAGTTGAGATTTTTTGAGAGGATTTGACAAACTCAGAAACAATTTTGTGGTTTACAACTTTGAAACTCCCTGGGAGAGGGGAGAAGGCATTTAGGGTGATTGTGGATCACTGGTATTTTCTTTGTTACGACTTTCTGTGTCCATCCTTTTGACACAAATAGTGGCCAAAGCTTTTGAAGTTTCAAGTGCCCAGTTAAAGCCAACAGTCGCATGAAAAGACGTCTGCAAAAGCCAACACAGAATGTGAGAGAGAAGAGAGAATCATAGAATGGTTTGGGTCGTAAGGGACCTCAAAAGCCCATCTGGTTCCAACCCCTTGCCATGGCCAGGGACACCTCCCACGGGATTTGGTTGCTCAAATTGTGTCAGCGTTACTTGCCGTTGGTAGAACCTGCTTGTTCTTGCTTTTGTCTGTGATCTGGGTTTCTGAACAAACCCAACCTGATGGCTGTGTGGTCTGTTCAAATCAGTGCTCATGGCTAAAAGTAACCTCGAGGTCCTGTCAGTGAAGACGTTACTGATAAACTGGTCAGAGGGGCAGAGACCCATCGTGTGGGTGGTGAAAGGCATTGCTGGGCTCCATGTCAGGAGTTCTGAATTTGGGTAGCAGAAGCTGTGAAAGCTTTAGGAGTTTAATCTAAATACACACCTCATTATTTATTTTAAAATACATATATGTCTCTGTCAGTACATTATTATGGGATATCCTTAAGGAAATGGAGAGAATGCACAGTCAGTAACAATAGAAATAGCTGAGTATAGCCATCTCCGTAGGGATGAGCAACAATGCTGTGTCTGTTGGAAAAACTCAACTTCTATTGCAACATCTCCTTTTTTTTGTCAAGCCCATTACTGAGTTGTCATGCAAAAATTTCATTATATTGTGGATCTGTTTAGCATAGTTACTCCAATAAAGGTGATATCTGAATGGGATTCACTGTAAAAATGTGATGGATTTGCTCTACCAATAGTTCACAGTAGTTGAAGGCTTCTTAGATAAACATATGCATATTTTGTTGACTTTCTGAGCATGGTAGGGTTAAGAAGGCTGCTATGGCCAGAGAACATAACAGCACTGAAAGCAAGGTGAGAATTTTGCGAGTGCCTTCTGCAGAAGTCACTGCTGTGAAAAGGAAGAGCAGAGATGCATAGGATAGTGAACATGGAGTCGAAATCTGCTGGAAGGAAAGCAAAGTCTGACTTAAATGATTCAACATCTGTCAGGTTAGTGGAAACCATTAATAAATTGGAATATCTTTGCATTCACCTGAGCTCACGAAGAGAAAGAAGCTGGGTTATGATTATGCATTGAAACCAATCATGCAGATCACATCCCCCCGCTTGCTGAAAGGATGGTATGTGGGTTTTTCCAGGTGAAAAAGACTGCAGGCAACCAAATATGAAAGTGTCATGAATCTTAACTGCTTGTTTCAGTCTCCTTTTATAGGCAGATGGACCCTTGGAAGAAAAATAGCTGTAAGTTGGCAGCAGAAAGCTCGACTGTGTGGGTTTTCTGAATATGCGTAATTCTGTCTCCAAGCTCAGTCAGGAAAGCTAGGGGACAGATGCCAGCAACATTTTATCCTAGAAAGGGAAAAAAAGGAACCCAAAAAAGTGTGTGGGATGTTGTGCAATTTTTCCTGGAGCTGCATGATGTAGGAATGAGGACGGTAGAGCCCAGAAAGGGCTCAACTTACTTTTAAAAGGAACGAAGCAACGCAACCAGGTGGTTACAGGTCTTTTGGAAATGGCTGTTGCAGTCATTTTCATGCGTTGCACATAACCAGAGGTCTGAAATGGCTACGTGGAAGTGGATTTTTTTTCTGAGTATGATAAACCCAAGGGGAGTTCAGAAGGGTGCTGTGGGGAAGCAGTGGGTGCTGCTGTGCATGGACTGCTTGCGAGAAATCTTTGGGCTATAAAGGGTGATTCTTTAATTATATAGGGAGAAATATTTTGGGAAAGAAGAGGGGTAAAAGGCTTGGAGTGACCTCCAGAAGGAAATACAATAGAAATCAGTTAGCTGAGAGAGAGTTAACAACATGTATTCGTGGTAAACAACAGATCATTCAGTTTGTGATTCAAATCTGAGATTTTCTTTAGTCAAGTGGTTAAAGGGCAGTGATGCAGATGCATGAGAGAACTGAACGTACTTCCCATCTAAAGTAGACTCTTATAGGTTTAATTTTTCATATAGCTTAGACACTTGAAAGAGTTAAAAGCTTTGGAGGTCTTTGCTTGATAACTGTTCCAGAGCACTTTGAAGAGTATAGATTAGCGAGTACAGAGCCGGCTGCCTTGGGCGGCAGCACCTGAAATACCAGAGGGCAACTGCAAAAGGGTAGACAGAAAGTTGCTGGTCTCTTGATATGAAAGGTTAAGACTGTTCTCTGAAAAGTGTTAAGGTACCTGCTAGGTGTGGATATGATCTTTCCAACAAGGATGTGAGCCAAAACGACCTCTTACGTACGGGCTGCTAATGACGGGAATCTTTATGGTCAGACTCCTTCTGTTATCTCTGTAGACTGTTACCCTTGCTGCTATTTTAATTTAAAAATGCATACTTAGATGGCTAAAAATACTGCTGCTTCAAAGCAAGGAAGAGCTGCATCAGTTTCCAGGCTTTCTTAATTCAAACCTCTCCTGGTATTTCTAATTCACCCATAAAACTTTGCCTTCTGAGGCAGTTTGGGTTTAGTCAGGTGGAGTTCTCTGTGACAGTCAACCCCGGTGTTCTCCTAATGAAACTGTATGTCCCAGGAGGCTGAGGAGACAGTGGGATTAGTGGGCCCTGTCTGAAGGGGGGATAGGGGATGTAAATCTGAGCCTCAAGGTTACAGCAGCTGCATAAATATAGCTACCAAGCAGCATAACAGATTCCTTTCACACAGTGACTGAAGTTCTGACAGGCATGAAGTCAGTGTTTTTCTTCATTCCCTTTTATATATCTTGGGATATTTTTAAGGGTTCATGCCTCTGTGGTTCATTTAACTTTCTTTGGGAGCTCACTTGCACGAACCCAAGACCTGAGCAGGAATTCATGCAGCTGACATGAAGAACTCCATATAATTGACTTTCAAGACAGAGGCCCCTGGAGTGAGGGGCAGTGGCTTCACTGAATGTAGGACATTCTGCTCACGCAAACAGCTAACTGTGTTCTAAGCGTTATCGGTGTAAAAATAGGTACCCAAGAAAAGTTGTCCTTCTGAGGTACTCTGTGCTTATGAGGGCCTTTTAAAGCTGTCTCTGCCATTGTGACAGTGACAGGCCTGAAAACCAGAAGCTGCATGAATTGCACTGATGGGGATCATGCTGGCCCCTTAGATACCTATTTAGTGATCACAGACCTTTATATTTGCAGACAGAAAGAATCTTATCTTAAAGATACAGTAATAATTTAAGTTGTACTGGTCATTTGCTCAAAAACATGGCTTTTCTTAAAGTAAAGGTACTTAACTCAAGTGTCTTCAGATACACACAGAATGGGATTTTACACATGTTGGACAGAAATAAGAGAATCAAGCCACGACCAGAAAGATTCCAGAACTGCAAAGATGTTTTTGATTTGATCCTAACGTGTGAAGAAAGAGTCTATGATCAAGTAGTAGAAGGTAAGGACCTTGAACTGATAACCAAGTTAATTTTCAGTGCTTTTTTTTTTTTCCCATTCTCCCTGAAATCCTTCACAAATGTGGAAACATCTCTGACTACGGCTGCTGGAACACCAGCAGGGACAGGAACATGGGTTGATGGAGAAACAAAGCCTAAGCTGTCTTCCTCATGCAACTTCCCTTCTCTGCGGAGGGTTCCTGTGACCTGCCAAGCAGTTCATCCACAATAAATACCTCCTGTACAGGTGGAGAAACTGTTCTGGAGTGTGGTTAACACTGCACACGTGCTATGCCTCTGCCTTTAAGTGAGTTGAAGTGAGATGTGCCAGCAGAATCTCAGCTGAGATTGGGTTCTGCATTAGCACAGTGCAGCCAGCTTGATGTGAACACACAAGATCATGGGGTTTCGGCAATGACTCAGCTCCTGGGCAGAGAACACTGCCTCTCTCTGGCAATTCTGGATGTTTAAGGTGTTTCCTTTACATTGAAAGGCCAACCAACTGAATTAGTATCATAGACATAATTTAGAAGGCTGTTGCCTTGCCTTTTCAGACCTCAGTGGTCATGTCACGAGCAATACAGAGCACAATACGTTTGGACTTCTGCAACCTGAGCAGTTAATGTTCTGAATGTTGAGGTGAAGTGTTTGAAATGTGTGGGTAACTTCTGAGAGCAACCATCCTGGTGCTTGCATCTTCAGCAAGCCCAGCATGGCTCACGTAGAAAGCAGCTGTCACTCTAAGGCTGTAGCTCCCTGAGGGAGGGAGGTGAAGAGCAACCACGTGCCAGTTTTCCAGTTGTGCATCCCTCTAAATTCATGGTAACGCCTTTCCTTTGACCAGTGAGAGGAAGAAGGCTTGAGGGCTACCAAATGGCTCTGGATGTGAAAGCTGAAATTTTAAAGTGCAGACCTTAACAGCTTTGCCAAAATGAAGTTGCGGACTGGGATTAGGGGAGAGCAACTTGTAGCTTAAAAAGTGTGTGTTACAGGAAGGTTATGTTAGAGAGGCATAACAACAATACAGGGGTGGATTAGCAGGGAAAGGGTGTTTTATTTTCCCTCATCTCTTGTTAATAAGTGAAACACATTAAAGGTAGAATTTTCTAATGTGACTCAGTGCTTAACTTGTAGGAGTTCACCTTGCAGTTCCGTTTTCAGAGTGTTGGATCTACAGTGCTTTTTTTAAAAAATGGGCAGTAAAAACTCGCCAGGTGAGGAAGCCCCAAATCATTCTTGACTTTTGGGAAGCTTGATCTTGGTCTTTACAGACTGTCAGAGCAAGGTGAGCAGTAACTTCTCTTGATCAGGGTGAATAAACTGTCACAGCCTTTCCACAGAACTGAATTCTTTTGTTCCCAAAAGCCATCTCTCATTTTTTAAATAGGAGGGACTGTTGTTTCAGACAGTATTAAATACACAGTTTTCTAAAAGCGAGTTTGAAGAAGGCACAGGTGGGCAACGTCAATGTAATTTTGAAAATACTCTGTGTAAAATATGATACAGTTCCACCCCAAGTTTTGCTGTTACTTGTGTTTTATTTTCAAATAGATTTAAATTCCAGAGAGCAGGAGACGTGTCAGCCGGTACATGTGATCAATGTGGACATTCAGGATAACCACGAGGAGGCAACCCTGGGTGCTTTCCTCATCTGTGAGCTCTGCCAGTGTGTAAGTAGAGAGGGCTCATTGCCTGGGGGTGCCTTGGAGCCAGCTGACTGCACAGGGGCTGGGCTTTCCTCACTGCTCCGTAGGGGTGCTGCACGTTGCAAAAAGCTGTTGAGATAAAAATCCGTGTCAAGAGATGCACGTTTCCAAATTCTTGCGGCTATTTTTGGAGCTGTTGTGCAAACAGATGCATTGTAACTGAGTTCCTGGTTCCCAAAGTGGACTCTGTGGGTGCATTCACAGCCAACGCATCGATTGCTTACAGGAAAAGCAGGATTGCAAAGCACCGCCTGTACCCATCGCACGTGTGGAGCTCACTCAAAGAGCTGTTTATGGCAAAAACATCCAGTTCCAAAGCAGTTGTAAGACGTGGGATTTAAACACCAGAGTTACATTCTGAATCACAGTGTACTTGAAAAACATCCTCTGTAGGTGTGTTTCATAGTGCCACCCTGTTGTGTGTGTGATGTGGACGGAAGAAATGGTGCCTTTTGTCATCCCTGTTCAGGGGCCCTGGCCCTTGAAGTGAGACTGAAACAGGCTGCACTCAGAACAGTCGATGTAACTGTCAAGAGAACAGAGAAAGGGTCTGTGTCCTTTTACAGTGTGCAAGGTGACGAGTTCACCTATCCCAGTGTGGCAAGAGGCTTTTTTTTCACTCCAGCATGTGTGATCTATTCTGGTCTTAAATCCTTTCCAGATTCAAAAAGCCTGAAAGGGTTCAAGGGCTTGAAATTTTAGCCATCTGCTCAGCGTGCTGGTAGCTATTCTGAAGCTCCCATTTGTTATCTAGTGAGGATGGGTGTTGCCTGCTCAACAAAGTACTAGTTAAGTGCCAGTTTAGGGTGTTGGAGAAGGGAGGATAAACGTGATGCAGAGGATCTGTATGTTTGGGAATGCTGGGAACCTCAGGAAGGCACCCAGAGCTGCACTCTTCGTTGCAGCCTGCTGGTTTATATTTCACAGTAGCCAAAAGCACTGAGTTGTTATGGTTTTCTAAACTACATCATGTCCTGGGAGTCTGGTTGCTTAGTGTGTTTTCTTTTCTAGATACAGCACACAGAAGACATGGAAAATGAAATAGATGAGCTGTTACAGGAATTTGAAGAGAAAAGTGGAAGGACTTTTCTTCATACTGTCTGCTTTTATTAAAGCACATCTGTCTCTTAGGCCTTAATAAAGATGAGGAAAGCATGTGTTTAAAGTGATTATACTGTATTTTCCTGGAAAATGAATATTGATTTTTTTGTTTGTTTATTTGTTGGTTCAAACTCCTTTTCGGTGTCATTTTGTTTTGTTTCAGGTATTCTGTCACAGGAAGGCAGAGATACTGGTTGGGTTTGTACATATGAGATGATTTAAAAGTATACACAAAGGTCACCTATTTAAAAATGAAAGTCAAGTTTGTCTTTAAATCCTACTTTAATTATTACAAGTAGGTTTTTAATTATGAAGATGTTTCTTCAATATAAGTTTATATTGTATTTTTCCAGCTTACAAATTTATTTTATTTCGATTTTTTTTATTTTAATGTGACAGAATGGCTGAATTATGTGAGGATATGAATGGAACAATGAAAAATGAGTATCTGTATATTATTAGATATGAAGTTGGAAGCATCCAATAAAAATGAAAAACCTCTATGTTTGTCTGTGTCAAAGTAGAAGCTCAGTAATTGTGACTGTTCTTTGCAAGGTAAAACCCAAAGTATCTGAAGTCGCACAGGAACTGGACACTGGCCCAGGTTGCCCAGAGCAGTGGTGGCTGCCCCATCCCTGGAGGTGTTCAAGGCCAAGTAGGATGGGGCTTTGAGCCTCCTGATCCAGTGGGAGGTGTCCCTGCCCATGGCAGGGGGTGGAACTGGGTGGGCTTCCAGGTCCCTTCCAACCCAACCCATTCTGTGATTCTATGAGTGCTCACTCATCCAAAGTGTCTTGGAGACAGCAGTGGTGGGAAAAAGAGTCCCTTGCACAGAGAGGCTCTGTGTTGGGCATCTCATAAAGGTTTTTGACCTTGTGTTGATCTGAAGTGAATTGCTCTCTCTGCATCACTTTGGGCACTACCAGAAAATCTTTGGGGGATCTTAATTTCTTTTGAATTATCATGTGTGAGATTTGTAAGGCTGAGCTGTACCTGTGGCAGTGGGGGCCAATTGCATATCTGCTTTATGTAGGGAGGGGGGGGAGAAATGGCAAAAACCTCTGTCAATAGAAATAGTTCAGTGCTTTTTTTTAACTGAAGTATCTTTTGTCTCCCATACTGCAATAATAAATGTGCTTGTCATGGCTTAAAATCCAGAAACTGAGTGAAAGCTTAGACTTCTGTTTGTTCAAACTGATAAAAGTGAAAAAACCCAAGTTATTAGGCATTCAACATGTGAATGGTGAAGTGTTACTGCTTCCAGGCAAAAGATGATCTTAAACGTTGTTCTGTTAAAGGAACCTGTAAATGATTTGGAGCAAATGAGGTCTGTGTGCTCTTTAATGCTTGGATATGTGAGGACAGCTTTTTAAACATCATGTTAAAAGTTGAGTGGCATGAAATGGGTGGGGTTTGAGCTCCTGGCTCCTCTCTCCTGTTCCATCACTGACAGCTCACATGAATAACCTAATTTTCCTTCGCTTTAATCGTTTTGCATGTGCAGGAAGTTAGTGCTGAGTGCTTTCTCTCAATGTAGGGCAGTGTTACCCATCTATGCAGACACTTCAGCTGTGTGTGCAGTTAATCAGTGGCAGTGCTACTTAACCTCTTGCAGTGCACGTGCTCACATATACCTGCTCCACACCTGAAAACTGCAAGTCCATACCTGAAAATACTTCTTTGTAGTTGCAAATCCTGAAGTCTCTTGAGTCAGACCCCCGCCCAAAGAAATCTTGTACCTCTGTCTGCTCCTCGGGTTGGTTGTGGTTTCAACTGCCTTGTGGGAAAATTCAGACCTCTGCCAGCTCAGTCTGTGTCCTGGACTGTGTCCAAATGGGTCATTGCATCACACTCGGGTCCTGGGAATGTTTAATATCCCTGAATTACCTGTGGTGGTTTTCTTGTCTGTTAAAAATCCTTAAAGCAAAAAATTGTGTGGAGAATGATTGAACATACGAGGACAGTTAAGGGCTGGGGAGTTCCAGCAGTGGTTGTGATAAGGTTTGCAGAGTGTTGTTTCCTGATGGACTTGTCCTGTCCCGTTTTGGTTCTGGAGATGCTCTATTTGAAGAGTTTAATTCAGCCTCCTCTGCTCCTGCTCGTTTGTCTGTCTGATACCGTCGCTTGTTACCATGGGGATATTTACAGCCAAAGGAAGATGGTTCTGTAAGGACTGAACTGCTTCAGTTGATTTATCTAAAAAGGCATTCCAAGAGAGAACAGTCCTGAGTGTTTTGAGCAGAGCTTTCCTTCCCTGTGCAGTACCAGCACTGAAGTCTGCTCTGGGGCAAGGTGAAACTCGGAGAGTGTTTGAAAATGTTTTCTGCTTTCAACTTAATTCATCCTTAACAGAGCTCTTCGTTATTTTACAGAAAGGCAGCAAAATCCCAACCAGGATGTTTTAACCTGTGTTTTGTGTGTATGCAGAGATTCACAGCAGTGTCCTTTTTATTACATAAAGATTATACTTTTCATGTGCATAATTGGCAGAGGATTCTGGTTGCTGTAGTGCTAAGTATGAATTAAAGAAACTCACTGCATCTCTTTGACTGAAATGATAAGCCTTGGTCTAAAAACATGATAACAGTATGCAGAATGTTTACAGAATTGTTCTTTCCATCCTAAACATGCTGTTCATAAGCAAAAGCAACACTGGGAGCTGGTGATTTGTCACTTGATTATTTACCAGTGTGTAGATGGATGGATGGATGGATGGACAGGCAAGTATTCTGAATGGACCACAGCCCAGATCAAAGTATTTCATGTTCTTGAGAGCAACACTTGTTCTTCAGCTAAAGCTACTCTTGCTGTGACAATGTTACTTCTCACTTAACTTACAGGTTAGTGAAAAATGTGTTTATGTATTTACTATGTGTCCATGTACTTCATTTGCACTGAAATCCAAGCTTATATAGGAATTTTATGGGGTCCTAGACTTGTTTGAGAATATGAATATCTATGTAGGTATTAAAAAACCTCTGGCAAAACACAAGGTCAAAGCAGTTTTCAGAGTAAAAAAGAAATGTCAAGGAAAACTTTGGTTTAAAGGAAATGGGAAAAATATTGCATTTTTTCTTTAAGAATGGGGTGGCATCTATGTGGTGCTGGTGCTGGTGCTGGTGCTGGTGCTGGTGCTGTGCTCTTCCTGCTGGCCAGTATCAGAGCTGCTCTCTTTCTTAAGTGCTGTAGTTGGCTGCCTTCCTGCTCAGTGAAGGAGAGCAATGAAGGGTTAACGCTTTGTGAACACGGACTGTGAGCGTGCAGAGTTTGGCTGTGATGGGACATTTCTACTGTAAATGAGTTTTCAGCTCTCTGGGCTGTTCTGGTTTCCATAAGGCCAGTGGAGGTAGCTTTAAAATGCTGATTCTTCCCAGAGGTCCCCCTCTTTCTAAATGTGGTGCTTGTGTTTTGTCAGCATTTCTCTCCCTTTTTTGAGTTTCTAGGAAAGGCCACTTTGGTTTAAGAACAGCATCTATTGAAGTGTTTCTAAGATTTTGCTCTCTTGCTGCCCTGAAGTTGATGCTGCTTCCCACGTGGGCAGATCTTTGCCAAGAACTTCAGGTTTCCATCTCTCACATCCCAACTCCTGGCAGATCCTGTCTGTAGGTCACAGCAGTGGAGTTCACCTCTAGTTTGTGGTCTGCTTTTATGTCACGAGTCTTTTTTTCGCTTTGTGTCTGTGTTCTGTGTTTCTTGCCTTGCTTAAGACCACCATAACATCCATGAACGCTGATGGAGACGTCAGCGTCCCTTTCCAATAGGTTTATGTGAAGAGAAGCTGGTGATTAAAGAGCAATACCTTTTCTCCCTGCTGATATCTGATCCCTGGAGTTCCCTGCTTGTGGGCTTCCTTCCCTTGCCTACAGTAATGCAGGTAAAGCAATTGGGCTGCACGTGGTGGAAAAGAGCATCCTTCATGAGGCTTCAACACTGCTGGATCTGACTGTCCATAGATCAATGATCCTGGCTAGATTTCCCCAGTGCAGCAGCCTAATTAATTTGTTGCCAGGCAGATTATCCAGCTTTAACTTCCACTTCTCGTACACGTAGAAGCTTAGGAGAAAGCATCAATAAAGACAAACACAAATGCTTCTACCAGCACAGGAGCTGTGAAAAGAAAGGGAATGAAGATCAGTCAACGGATACAGGGAGGGGATGAGGCAGCAGAGTGGATGCTTGTGGAAGAGGCAATATTAAAAAGGAGACACAAGCTGGCTCTAGTTGTTGTTAGGCTCTTCTAAATTCTGACTGAGGTGCTCAAAGAATGTGTAGATGTGGTTTAGGAGGCACAGTGGTGTTGGGCTCATGGTTGAACTGGATGATCTTAGAGGTCTTTTCCAAGCTTAATGATTCTGTTTCTGTAAATCCTGAGAACTAAAGGCGTTTGGGTGATGCTGCCAGGTCCTGCAGCTGGGTTGGGCTAAAACTAAAGGAAAAGGCAGTGGTCACGCGATTCGGGATTGGCCATGTGCCACTGAGATCTTGTAATACAGCCTGTGGACTTGCCTGCGTGGGGATGATGATGAGGGTACAATGTGAAACCTGAAGCTGAACTGGAGCCACGGTTTGTTTCAGAAAGGAGTGACTTATTCCTAGCAATATTGAAGTGATTAGGAACGAGTTTAAGAAACTCATTGCAAACCAGAGTGGTGAAACCCAACCTGCCTAAGCCTCTGCTGGCACCTATGTTAGAGAGACCATCTTGGCTCGTGGAGCTTTGCTCGGATGCAGCCGGTCCCTGCTGCCTCTTTCCATTAGATGGAAGTGAGCAGAGAACTCTTATTTCCCCCAGACACGCAGATGAAAAGCCAGGCTGGCTGAGCACCGCGCATGGCCTCGGGTTCCGCTGGAGTCTGTGAGCAGCCCGCAGTTCACTGTGAGCTGGCACTGGCTGGAAATGTTGCTGGTGGTTCATTTCTGCAAGACCAGGCAATCTGTTCGTGTTTGCCCAGGTCTGTCTCCAGTCTGATCCCTGCCATGGCTGTGTAGAACTCCTTTCCACCATGGGCTCCTCTGAAGAGCTGCTTCTTGGAAAACTCAGTAGGAGTTGGTACCAGGGCTAGAGAGCAAACCTAGTGTGGTGGGGTCAGGAGGATGGGACAAGGTACGATTTACAGGGTCCTGCTGAGTCTGTGTGTGCTCAAAATGGGCCAGGAAGAGCAATGAGGGAACCATCAGGCTGCAGTACAGCAAGTGTGAGCCATTCTTGGTGAAGGATGGCAAGGGTCACTTGGCCAGCTGCAGGAGGATGCTCCAAAAGGACAAGAAGGGAAGGTGGCTCCTCCAGAGCTGTGTTGAGAAACCTCACTTACACCTGAGCCAACTCCCAACCTTTCCTCAGTGCCACAATCCCAGCTGAGTGCTGACCCAGCTTGGTTTGTCTGGAAGCCTGGGAGACCAGAAACATGGGCTGGTGGTCAGGAAAAGTCCCTGAGACTTGTCTTTGGATTGTTCTCTCCTGGGGTTTTCTTTGGCTGTGACTTTAAAAATGCATCTGTTTTCTACAACAGGCTGCGTTAGCTCTGTGTTGGTTTCCTGAGGTCCCACTTTAGATGGTAGGAACGACCTCCTGGCTCAATAAGAAGGGAAAGAAGCTCAAGGCAGAAGGCTCTTGAGGAGGGAACCCTGAGGGGTTGGGCAAGAGGTGCCTTCCCAGCCTCTTTTGCATGAAGAGCCCGACTGATCGAACACTTCATGTGTGTGCTTTAATTTGAAAAAAAAAAAAACCCTGCAATGCAATCTGTGCTCTAATTTGAGGACACCATTTAGTGATTTTAATTGTGTGACAGTATTTCGGTATTTTCAATACCCAGTAGTAGGTTAATGACTGTTCCTTGAAGAACGGAGTTTATATAACACAAGTCATTACATAAGGAGGCTGATTGTGGCCTGAGGAGCAGAAGAAAAACAAATATGCAAGGATGCAGAACCCAGAACAAGCAAACTCTACATTGATGGCCATGAGAAGCCAAAAATAATAACTGATAGCTTGGTTCCAGCAAGGTGAAACTCACCTTGAGGAAGGCTCGGAGGAGAAAGCACTGCACGACGCGACGTGACGGCCACCAAGCTACGTGCTACCACGCATTTCCCACGTGGTGGCTGGAACTCTCTTGCTCATCCAGGTTGCACAGTTGACATTAAAAAGAACAACAAGCAAGCAAAAAGTTCTTGGCTGGCCACTTATTTCCTTTTATTAAGCTCCTAAATGTGACCTGAGTTGGATTAACCAAAAAAAGCATAGTGGAATAAAATAAAACCGTGGGAGACACCAGATCGCAACCTTTTCCTTGGACCTCATGTTTGATGGGATGAAGTGGTGAAGGGGTGATTTCTGCTCCAGAATCTGCATCACGCCGGCTTTTTTTAGGGAGCCAAGTCCAGGGGAGACAATTTGGCTCCAAGCTCTTAAGCTCCAAGAAGGGCTGCTCACCTACAGCCTTCCTTGGGGGTTTTTCTTGGAGGATCCCAGTGAGAAGCAGAGAGGATAGGGGGTGCAGGGACCAATGGGGCTGGAGCATGGGGACCCCACGCTCCAGCCCCATCGGCCCCCGCACCCCCCAAAGGTCTTAGAGGGGGGTCCCATCCGATCCCATGGGATGCGCAGAAGATGCTGCCGACCCCGGGCGGGAGGAAGGGCGGGGTGAGGCTGCCGTATGGGACTCAAAATGCGGCCAAACGGCGCTGCCGGGGTTTCGCTCGGGAAAAAAAAAGCCGTGCGGCTGCGAGGAGGGAGAAGCAGCAGAGCCACCGCCACCACCACAGCTCGCCATGAGCTCCCCACGTAGGTAAATGCTGGAGGGGGGGCGAGAAAAGGGGGGGGGCTCTGCCTGGGAGCATCTCCCCGCTGCATCCTGCATCCCGCATCCCTCCCTCCTTGCAGAACCTCGGAGCTGAGCAGCAGCGAGAAGGAGCTGGGAGGGCTTTTTTTTGGGGGGGGGGTGTGATGGTGATGCTGATGGTTCTGATGTTGGTGATGCTCCGGGGGGATTTTTTTCGCCCCCATCGCGTGGTTTTGGGGAGGCTCGGGGAGAAGGATGCAATGAGGCTCCCCTAGGCTGGGTGAATTTTTTTTTGCAGCCTGCCTCCTCCTCCCCCCCTCAGCCTCCCCCCCTTTTTTGGTTTTGGCTGGCTGGTTTTCCAGTTGCTGCATGAAGGGCTGTGCTTGTGGCAGCGTGTGCCCGCTCCCAGAGCCGTGGCGCATCTCCTGCTGCTGAACCCGGGGGGGGGAAAAGCCTGGGGGGGTGGAAAAAAAGCCTGGGGGGGTGGGGGGGGTGGGATAAAAAAAATTAGATATATTTTTTTTTACCTGTCACATTCGTCCTAGAAAAATAAAACAATAAAAGGGGGCAGGGCTCGGGAGCCCAAGGCATCCCCGGCACGGGGGTGGGTGCAGGTGTGTGTGGGGGGCCCCCCCCAGCACCGCAGCCCCCCGCGATGCGCCCCGGGCTGGGCTCTGCGGAATAAGCTCGGCCGCTCTTTGCGGGGCTGGGGGCAAACGGAGCCGACCACTGGCAATTCCCTCTTGATGTCCATGAATGCAAACACCATGATTTTCATGATCCTGGGCGCCTCTATCGTTATGGTAAGAGATTTTGCTTCTTTCCCTCCCCCCTCCATCCTCCCCCCACGCTGTCCCTTAGCCTGTGCCCCTCTCTGTCTGCGTGTGTGTGTGTGCCCCGTTAAAGAGCGTTTTCTTGATGACTGCTTCAGTCTTTGGCAATCAAACTAGAGTCAATGTTTTATTCCATCATCCAGAGTTGACCAGATGCCTTGGTTATGGGCTCTTACAGGCAATAGCTTGCTTGATGGACATGAATGCGTTGTTGGACAGATTTCACAATTACATCTTACCGCATCTGAGAGGGGAAGACCGAGTTTGTCACTGCAACTGTGGCAGGTAAGTTCCCTGCAGAAGGATCTCTCTCACCTCTCCCTCCCCCTCCCCAGCCCCTTCCCACCTTCATCTCTTCGGGAAGGCACAGCGAGGTGGTGGCCAGTGGCATGGTGGTGCTGGCTGGGCTACCATGTTTGCATTCTGGCTGTGTCTCACCTTCCTCAGCAGCTCCTGCATGAACACAGGGAGGGTTTTTTGGTTGGTTTTTTTTCTAGAAGAAGAGTTTCTGTGGGCCTGGAAGCCCCTTTTCCTTTGTATGCATGGTTGTGTGTATCCATTTGTGAGCCCTGGGGAAGTGAGTAACTTTGATTTAAACGCTTGTTATTTTGCCTTTGTTGTCACCGGGGCTGAGTTGTTTCTCAGTGTGTTTGTGGTCTGGGTGTTGCAGTTGGTGGCTGTGTGGCTTAAATGAAGTGGGGTTTGGAGAAACCAGAGGATCTGTATCCAGGAAGGAGCGCTGCTGTCTAGGACGGTGTCACTTTGAGGCTTTGCAATTTTTGATTGGCTTTTAATTCTCCACGGCCTCTCTGCTGAGAGTCGTGATGGTGCTGGGCAGAGGGCACTGGAGTCACTGGTCTGTGTTTCTGTGGAGTGTTCAGAAAGCTGAGAGCATCAGGGTGGATTCTACACCAAGAGCAGTGCCTTTGCTGTGTGCAAGTTTATGACCGGACAGACGCCGTCCTCCCCCCACGGCTGCTTGGCGATCAAATCCTCCTAAACAACGCAGCATTTCTTGGCTCGTGCGTAATCATTGAGGTGCTCAGCTTGGAACGGTGCTTTGGATGCTCTGGTGGAGCCTGGGGCCTGAGCTTTGGGGCAGTGGATTTCTATCCCCTCTCTGGGACTGTGGTCTGAGCTCCTTCTCCTGTGCGCGGAGGCCTCCCTCTCCTCCTGAGCCTGGCTCCTCACTGCCTGCTGGAGAGTTTCTCCTCTCTGGGGGAGTGAAGCAGCGTGAGGCTGTGCCAGCTGAAGGACACCCTGGGGCAGCGCTCCCCTGCCACATCCAGCATTTAGGCTGAGTTCTATTCCTCTCTGAGCCCCTGGAACCAGCTGCATCCTAGCTCCCGGCCTCACGTCCCTTCCGTGTCCCTGGTGGGGAAGCTCAGCCCAAACTGGGATGTGCGTCGCTTAATGAAGGGAAACTGCTTTGCCCTTCCACTCGGCTTCCTTCACCCAAGGTGATCATTGCCTTTCTCCCCACGGTTCCTCCTCAGGCTCCGGTGGCAGAGCAGCAAAGAAGGTAGAAGCAGCACCTCTAGGCCCAAACACAGCCAGGACCTGAGCGATCCAGTGGGCAGACTCTAAATCCTTGGCTCCCTGGACACCTCAGGCACCTCTCTGTTAAGGCCATTGGGAAGAGTGGGGACAAGAAACGTCCACGGTACCTGTGATTTTTTTTTGCAAGGATTGGCTTTTTCTTAGGTAATTTTTTGAGTCTTCATGATGCTTTTCAGTAGTTTAAGAGTTTTCTTTTGCCTCTTCAACCTGTTTTTCATTTTATTTGTCACAGCTGTGTTCAGTGGTGGTGAAAATTGGCTCCAGGTAACAGACTTTAAACACCGTCTGGCGCGACTGAGGGGTGTCAGGTCTCACTGGTGCTGTTGGCAGTGTCCCTTCTGCCAGGTCTGAGAAGGTGGCAGGGGCACTCTGCTCTCCTCTAGCTGCATGGCTGCAGAGATGCTGTTGAGGCAGATAAATTATCCATGGCACTCTCTCCAGACAGAGTTGGGTTGTTTCTTAGAAAGTGCACAAAACAGCTTCCAAATTATCAAGCATGGATCTGAGAGGAGGCAAGGAGAGGAAGCTTAGCTTAGGTACACAGAAGCAATGGATCTTGCCAACAGGAACCTAAAATCTAAACCCAAATCTAAGCTAAAGGAGGAGAGATTTAGACTGGATACAAGGAAGAAATTTTTACAATGAGGGTGGTGGTGAGGCACTGGCACAGGTTGGTGGAGGCTTCCTCCCTGGAAACATTCAAGGTCAGGTTGGATGGGGCTCTGAGCAACCTGATTGAGTTAAAGATGTCCCTGTTTTTACAAGGGGGTTGGACTGGATGACCTGTAAAGGTTCCTTCCAACCCAAAGCATTCTATGGTTCTACAAACAGCACAGTGATCTCTGCTCCTGAGCGTGGGCTCTGGTTCTGCATGAGCAGTGGTTCCAGCACATTCATGCTCTAGGTAGGAGACACTTTCCCAAAGCACCCCTGTACCATGGGACCCTGCGTGGCCTCCCGCTCAGGTCTGGTTTATGACCCTCGCCTGCTCTGTAAGCTCTGACCTGCTGCCCAGATGTTTTGAGTTCTCTGATTTAAAGGGCAGGTGATGCTGGATGTGCCTTGTCCTCCACAGGCTCTCAGCGTGTGTAGAGTGAGCCGTAAACAGCTCTGCCTTGTGATGGCAAAGCTGCCTCCTGGAGCGTGTTGTGAGCAGTGGTAACAGGGCTGAGAAAGGACTCCTGGTGTGCAAGTAACCAAAGGGAGTCCTTGGAGGAGGGAACTGGCTGCTGTTCAGTGTGGCACAGGCAGGCATGGGGAAAATGAGTAAATGTTGCAGAAATGGAAGGGAAGGAGACACAGGAATACGTGAAGACTCATGTGCAATGGGCTGAGCGGCTGTGGTTACTGTTCTTCCCTCCTGCCCTGCCCAGGGCTGCAGTGTCAGTCACACCAACAGATTAATTCACAAATGTTTTCTTTCCCCTCTCCTATCCTGGTTGTATCCTTCCTCAGGGCATCAGAGTGGGCCCAGGTCCATGGTCTACCATGTCCAAGCACCCCAGGCTGGGCTGTGAGTGCATCCAGTGCACAGCAGGCCGTGCTCTCCAGAAGGAATCAGGCTCCACATGAGCTTGTGGCAGTGTGAGGGTCTGGGAGTTGCAGACAGTGAGGGTTGACTCTGTGTGCACCTCAAGGGGTTGGGGCTCTGTCCCACCTCATCCCTGCAAGGCCCAGCCTTCAGCCCGTGGCTGTCCCTGCTGCTCTTTGGTTATAGAGTGTTCTGAAGACTGGGAAGACTGCGGGCAGCCCTGGGTGGGCAGGAATTTGGCTCCTGGCTCAAACCACAGCAGGCATAGGTCATTAGTGCATTTGCAGCCTGGATCTCCCCTCCCTGGGTGGTGGGATGGGGGTCTGGCTGTGTTTCCAGCTCCCTGTCCTCCCATGTGTCTCTCCACACTTCATGGTCCCCAAGGAAGGATGGCTGGGACAATCTGAGGATCCCTCTGGGGTTGGTCTCTGGTGAGAGGCTGACAGGCAGGGGTGCCCCAGGCTCTGCCTATATTTTGGTGCCTCCAAGCTCTTTGGAGTCACCTGGGAGCATGACCAGGTCAGCAGGCTGCTCTGGCTGTCTCCCTAAAGGGCTCTTCAAGTTGCACAGAGGTTGTGGCAGGGGTCTGTCCTCATGGGCAGGCTTGTGGCCTTCCCTGGACTCTGCTTGTTCTCCTCTCCATGAGGGACTGGGCCTCACCAGAAGGTCCCAGGAGAAGCGAAAGGCAGTGTTCACTTATGGCACCATGCCCACTTCTTCCTAAAATGCCCTCTGCCAGCCCTTGCCTTGTAGAGAGGGCCTGATTCCATGCAGCTGGGAAATATACTTTGGTTTTATTCCCTGTTCCGAAGCACTCGGTCTGTTGGCAGTAACTGGAATCAAAACATTTGGGGAAGAAAACCAGCCCTATCTTCAGATCCAAGGGAACGCTGGGCACTGCTAGGGCTGATGTCTGCCCTTGCTCTGCCCATCCCTGTGGTATCAGGGTCACTGTTTGTGGCTGGAGCTGTTTCTCATCACTTTGTGCTAGAAGCAAGGTAGTGATTTGATGAGGCAAAAGTGACTTCGCTATAATGGTTCCTCACCAGTTCTTTTCAGGTCAGTGATGTCAGAGGGGAGTGGTGGCCTCTTGCTGGGCACAGGAGGACTGCGAGGGTGCTTGAGGCTGTGCAAGGTGTTCACTGAGTGCCTGTGGGGCTGAGGGGATGCCCCATGGCTGGCTGTGTGGAGCTGGGAGGTAAATGCTGGCTGGAGCTGCAGCCCAGTGCAAAGAAATAGATGGTCAAGGTAATGCAGCAACGGCCACCGAGCTGCTCTGGTCAGTTTGAGTGAGCCTGGGCTGGACACTGCTTTGCTATGGGAGTGATCCTGCTCCCAGGGCTGGGACAGATCATCCTCTGGGCAGTGGGTGAGAGCAGGTGGGCTTTGTGCAGGTGGGCTGGTGGGGTCAGGCTGGATTGATGCTTTCCTGCTCAGCTGCCGTGCTGGCATCACTGGAGCCAAGGAGGGCAAAGCTGCCAGAGCCCCTGAGGGCAGTGGAAGTGCACCCACAGCTGCTCAGAGGGAACAGAGTCCTGATGGTTGCCTGAGGAGGGAAACTGGTGGTGTGGTGAGAACAGCAGCAGAGAGGCAGGGCTGGTGCCCGGTGCTGCCATGGAGCCTGCACAGCCGTGCCTGGGATGACAGGGACTGTTCCTCTCAGCACCTGCCTTCTCGCTGGGGGAAGAAGGGGTGACAGCCACGTTTACACCTTGCTGGCTCCTGGTGATGCCGTGCAGGAACGTGCCTGCTGGAGCAGATCCCTGAGGGAGCTCAGCACCCACTGTCCTCAGTGTGTGGAGATCCTCAGGCTGCCCAAAGCACTGTGGTGTGACCTGCTTTGTGTGCAGGCAGCCCAGCCTCCCTGGTGCTGCCTCCTTGGGCTATACCTGTTCCCAGGTGAGAGCAGGGCTCTGAGGACTGCAGAGGTGTAGCATTGCCCCAGTCCGAGCCTCTCTGTCCCAGCCAGTAAAGGGTCCTCTCTGGAAGCAGAGAGCTGGCAGCAGATCAGGAGTTGGTGATGTCATGCAAAGGAAAAACACCAAAGGGCGTCCGTGGAGGCAGAGTTGGAGAGAAAAGATGACACCTGCATGGAGCAAGGACCCATCCAAACACCCTGGGGTGGGGGCTTGGAAGTTCTCTATCTTGGAAAGGACAGGGACCTCAGGAGCACTGACCTTCTGAGTGACCTTGGGGGAGTCTTTGCCTCCCAGGCAAAGTCTCTGCCTGTGGGGAGTGGGGTTAGGAAGGACTGAGAGGAGCGTGAGCCTTGCCTGAACACCCTGCAGCAGAGCTGGGGGCCTGGGCAACCCTCAGGACAGCTCCTCCTGTCTGAGGGAGACTTTAGCCTTGCTCTCACTGGGCTCTTTCCAGGAGGGAAAGGCTCAGGGCAAGGCTATACCAGACTCTCCTGAGCAACCAGTGTGCGTGGAGGCCCTGTGTGCAATGGGCTGGGTGTGAGGTGGCTGCTGGCTGGGGTCACCAGCAGCACCAGGGGCAGGAAGGGTGGCCGGTGGTGCTGGAGCAGTGGAAGCATGGGATTGAATAATGATGCTCTCAGGGCTCTGTCTGTGAGGGGCCAAGTGCTTTCAGAGGAGGGACAGGCCAATGCTTATCCCAGGCAGCAGCACTGCTGCTGGAGGTACAAAGACTGCATCTTTACTCTTTTTCCTCCTTTCCCAAGCACTCCGGAAATGTCATCAAACCTCTCTGTCCCCGCATCCTCTGTGGATGTGCTGGGACCGCTCATTGCCTGGTGTTGGAGACCACCAGCCCTTTCTTGGGCTCCTGGTAGCGGCTAGAGGGTCCCGAGGAGATGTTTCCACCTCTGCAGGGGTGGGAGAGGCTGCAAGGGCAGGAGAGGGAGGCTCCGTGCCTCTCCCTGGCTCTGGCCACGCTCCGGGAGCTGTGCTGGGATGAGTCCTGTTCCCCCAGATCCCGGTGCAGCCGGGGAACAGCCCAGCGATAGCTGCAAGGTGAGCCTGGGGCGTGTGACGCGTCTCTGGCTGTCACCTGCCGGGCAGAGCCAGGGCACCCGGGGGGTCCCAGGGGACAGCGAGGCCAGGAGCGTGTAGGCGGCGACGGGCTCTGTGCCTTTACAGCAAGAGCTCAGGGATGCGGTTTTAGAGGCTCCCGCACGGGGCTCGGGCTGCGGCAGCGCTCGCGAAGGTCACTGCGAGGGACAGCAGCGCTCCGGGCCGAGAGCGGCTCCTGCCCGGCCGCACCGCCTGCCCCGGGACCGAGGGGATGGGCTGGGCTTCTGCCTTTGTCACAAAGGCTGGGAAAGGGACAGGGCTGCTACAGCTCCATCACTCGTGCACGGACACAAACACTGTGCTCCCGTTGTCGTGGAATGGTTTGGATTGGAAGGGACCTCAAAGCCCATCCAGTCCCCCTGCCATGGGCAGGGACACCTCCCACTGGATCAGGGGGCTCAAAGCCCCATCCAGGGATGGGGCAGCCACCACTGCTCTGGGCAACCTGGGCCAGGGCCTCCCCACCCTCACAGCAAAACACTTCTCCCTAAGATCTCATCTCAATCTCCCCTCTTTCAGCTTAAAACTTCCCCTCCTCCTCTCCCTGCGCTCCCTGATCAAGAGCCCCTCCCCAGCTTTCCTGGAGCCCCTTTCAGTACTGGGAGGCTGCTCTAAGGTTTCCCTGGAGCCTTCTCTTCTCCAGGCTGAAAAATGCCAACTCTCTCAGCCTGTCCTCATAGCAGAGGTGCTCCGGCCCTTGGATCATCTTCGTGACCTCCTCTGGACCCATTCCAACAGTTCCATGTCTTTCTTATGTTGGGGATTCCAGAACTGGACGCAATATTCCAGGTGGGGTCTCAGGAGAGCAGAATAGCTTCAGCAGCTTCAGTTTCTCACCTGAGCCAGGTGCTGTCTGGCGGCAAATCCAGTCTCTCACTTCAGGAGAGCAGCTGCTGGCAATCAGCACTGCTTTGGAAGACGTTTCTGCCCTGAAATGTGGTTACATTTCTTTTCTTACAATTACATCTGGTTCCCATGGAAGCTCCAGCACATCATCTGACCACGTGGTCGGGACACGGGTTTACCTTTTGAGGACCACATGTCCTGTGTGACAGCTCTCTCAGCTAAGGATGCTGTGAACCCCAGGGTCCTCACACCCACATCAGTTTTCTGACTGCTGGCTAAGGTGATACGAGGTGGAAGAGGATTTTCATCTCTTCCCAAAGGTGTTTTGTTGGTAAAACAGGTACTGGAGGATTCTGTCAGCCCCTGAATGGCCACATTTATGAAAACAAGGTTTGGCCAGAAGTGCTTCCTCTCAGGATCTGCCCTGCCAGAACCTGTCCAACACTGCCAGTCTTCCCTGGTGTGGAGCTGCTGGTGGCTGGCTGCACCCATCTTATGCTCAGCCTGGAGGTGATGTGTTCCCTCACTGGATCCAGCCCCCAGAGCCATCCAGGCCACGTTCCAGTTTCCAGTTCCCTTGATATGTGGTGGGGACCCTGGCCCTTTGTACACTATTAATAACGTGCTGTGCTGCTGCTCCGGTGTGTCTGAAGCGCTCCTGCAACATCCACAGGGACCTGAGCTGCAACAGAAAACTTCTGGGGGAGATCTGTCCCTGCTGCCCTCCCCACCTCAGCAGCACCACTCAGTCCTGGTAAGTTAAGACAAAGCACAAAGAGCCCTGCAGCCCTGATCTCCCAACTGTTGCACCAGCAGGAAAAATTAATCCTTCCTGAGCCTTGTTAATGCCTTTCCAGAAAACTCCACCCAGTGGGAACCCAGCACTGGCATCTCCACTGCTTGGAACTACTCTGGTAACTCAAGGTTCCCAAAGGCTCCTGGAAGGTCCTCAAGTGCTTTCCTGGGGTGTTTTAGTGACAGGAGGTTTTTCTCTGAAGGCAATTTGCACCTGGGATCCAACTTTGATTTCTGATACTTGGAAAATTAAGTTGCCAAATCCACCTAGGTCAAAGATTTTGCTCTCTGTTGAATTTTGCCTCCCATGAATCACCTTTGGACTTCTTTGTGGCTCTGTACACAACTGGACTGACTCCTTTCTGCCTTAGGCAGGACTGGGCACTTCAGGCTGTGCAGTCAAAGGGCTGACACAGGGGTGCTGTGGGGATTCAGTCCCTCCTTATGGGATGCTGGAAGCCAGTGGTGGCTTTGTGTGCCCTGCCCATAAACAGTGAGAAAGAATCAAGCAGCCATCCTTCCGCGGAGCTTCCTCCTCCATTGTCTGCCTGAGATGCGCCTTACGGCTCGTGGGAATGCAGAGATGTTGGTGCAGTCACATTAGAGAGATTGTGTTGAAAATGGTTGTTGCCAGCTTGGGTTGCACCCCAGAGCTGGCTGTGCTGCCTTTCTGTCTGTCCCACTCCATCCGTGGTCTCCAGATCTAAAGGACCCACAGACCTGGACCCGTTGTGCTGTGGAGCCTGGAGAAGAGAAGGTACAGGGGGGTCTTAATCTGTGTAAGAAGGCAGAGCCAGGCTCCTTGCACTGGTGCCCAGTGACAGGACCAGAGGCAATGGGCACAAACTGGAACATGGGAGGATCTGTTTGGACATCAGGAAACACTTCTCATGGTGAGAGTGACTGAGCACTGGGACAGATTGTCCAGAGAGGCTGTGTCTCCCTCCTTAGCGACTCTTAAATGTCCTCTGAACACGGTCGTGGGCAACTGGCTTTGGGTGGCCCTGCCTGAGCAGGGGCTTGGACCAGCTGACCTCCAGAGGTCCTTTCCCACCTCACCCATGCTGTGATTCTGTGATTTTATGGAAGCTACAGCGCAGAAATGGAGACTTCACCTCCGAGCCTGGACTCTGAAATCACTGGGCTTTGGGGGTAGCCCCCTGCATGTGGAACAGGAGCTGCAAACACAGGAGGAGTGCCAGGCTCTCCTGCTGCCCCTCAAGGTGCTGTTCAGCCCAGGGATGGCCAAAGGAGAGCTGGAGGAGATCCCACTGCAGTGTGCAGAGTCAGCCTGTGCTGGAGAGGGACAAGGCAGGGAAGAGGTGACTCTGTCCCTTCCCTCGGTGCTCTGCAAGCAGAGAACAAGAGCTGTGAAGAAAGCAGACTGGGTGGTAGGAAAAGCCCTCATGAGGAGCGTGTGAGGAGTGAGCTGTGTCCTGTGTTATTGCAGTTACCTGTTGTGTGTGTGCAGATATGAGAGTGCTGCAGCCTCATCCCTGTCCCTGAGCTCTGGGAGAGCACTGGGACTCCAGGACTCACTTCTGGTACAGGGCTGAGACCCTACACAAAACCCACTTCATGTGTGGAGAGCCATCTGCACTCCCTTGCCAGGGTCTGTCCTTGCTGTGTCTGGGAGGCTTTGCTTCTGTCAGCCCCAGGATGGTTGGTGATGCTCTGCACGGGGAGGCTTTAGATAGACCCGTGGGCTGTGACACAGTGATGCAGAGGAGATGCACACTGGGTCCTGCTGGTTCTTGGCTATTTCAAGGAGTTCAGGATTCTGGAGGTGTTTGTGGCCTCAGCCTCTGTTTCTGATCTGCAAGAAGCAAAAGGGAGTAAGTTAAGGACGTGCCAGGTATCCCTGGTGGTGACTTGGAAAGCACGGCACGAGGAGGTGGTCAGGTTTGCCTTTTGCTCCTCTGCAAAGCTTCTTGGCTGTGTTCATGAAATTAATGAGAGCCTTTCCATTCAGGAATAAGAGCTCCCTTTTTGGGACCCCTCCCTCACATACCCCCTAGATTTTCCCCAGCTAAATGAGGGGGAATAATAATCTCTCTGGCTGCAAACCAGCCAGCAAGAGGAACTGTGAGCAGAGCCTGACCTTTGTCTCTGAGGGCACTGTGAGCTGCCAGCAGAACTAGCCTGGATGCACCTCCTTTCTGCTGCTGCCCCAGTCTGTCCCCAGTCCTGGGACTTCTGCTGGGTGCAAACAGGGAGCAGTAGTAGACAGCAGGAGCATGGCTGGATGGGCTTCCTGTCCACACATGGACCACGGACCAGGCTGCACATCAGCCCTGCACGCTTGGGTCTGTCAGGAGCTGGAGCCTCTGGTGCAGGTGGCCTCCATTAAGTCACTGCTTAGATCAGGGCTGTTTTCAGCAGGTTCTTTTGAGTGGAGGTTTGTTTGTGTAAATATTTGGACGTTTCTCAAGCGTGATTATTGAGCAACCTGCACCTCATGCATATTCAGAGGCCTCCAGGGATTGCCTCCTCTCCTGCGTGTGGGAGCAGGGCTGGGGCCAGGGATGTGGGAGGGACCTGAGTGGAGGTGATGCTGGGAGAGGGGGCAATGAGTGATGCAACTGTGCCGTGGCCTTGGACTGGGAGCACTAGGGATGCACCTGTGCTGCAGTGGCAGCACTGCTGTGGTGGGCTGATGCACACAACCTTGGCAGTGTTGGCAGGCAGAGGCGATGCTGAGCACACCTCGCCGTGCCTGGCTGGCCATTCCTGGGCTCCCTGGCAGCAGGGACAGCACCTGCCCAGCAGTGCCAGCACCTGCCCAGCAGTGCCTGTCTCTAAACTGGCCAGTGGGAGGAGGCAGGATGACCTTGCTGAGCCCTGTGAGGCTGTGGCTGTGCTCGCAGGCTCCCGGCCCAGCCCTCTGTGCTCACAGGAGCCAAGCGCTCGCGACCTCTGCCCGTGAACACGGCCGCAGCTGTGCCCTTTCCATCTCAGGGGGTGACCACTCCAACCTCCTGCTGTCCTTAATATTATCTTCATTTTACAGACAAAGAACTTGGGCACAGAGAGCCTGTGTCAGGAATACAACACAAGTTCCAGGCACGGCTTCAGGTTTCTGTACTTTCCTTCCTCGCTTTCTGCCGATTCCTCTGCTAAAGTAAGAACAAAAAGCCAAGGCAGCACTTCTGCTCCCTGGAATGTTGGTAGAAACTGGAAGGAACAGTGTTAAACCAGGCCCTGGCCCCGAGGGCAGGCGCTGGATGGAAAATGTACTCTGCTCTTCTCCACTGATGCTTTTCCCTGTTTCTATTCCCTGCAACAGGCATCATGTCCATTACGTTATTCCGTATGATGGGGATCAGTCAGTGGTGGACTCCTCGGAGAATTACTTTGTGACTGACAATGTAACCAAGCAAGAGATTGATCTGATGCTGGGACTTTTGCTGGGCTTTTGTATAAGCTGGTTTCTGGTGTGGATGGATGGGGTTCTCCATTATGCAGTGCGAGCCTGGAGAACGAGCCGACGGTATGGTAAGTGCAGCCTCCTGGGCTCCCTTCTCTTTCCTCACCCTTTTCCCCTGTCCTGAGGCTGGTGGAGAGGGAGGAGGTCTTGCAGCACGGGATTGGCACCAGCTCTGTCCCAGCCCTTTTCATTTAATCAGGAATATTTAGGTGGGAACAGCCAGCAGAGGAGCCCAGCCCTGAAGGCTCTGCTTTGGGAAGTGTGAGGTATGAGTTGGAGCAAAGGGGCGTTTGGATGGAACGCGACACGCTCGCCCGTAGGCAGGCTGGCAGATGGTGGCTGCACGGCTGCACGTGTGGGCTGAATGTTTTCAGGCCAGACAAAACTTCCCTGAAATCTGGATTTTTCTGTGCATATCGTTGGCAGCCAAGCACGTGGCTGCGGAGCGGCGCTGGGCAAACGCGTGACAACGTGATGGGGATGGCTGGCATTGCTGTGTTGTGTCAGGGATGTGCCAGTTGGGGTTCCCTCAGCCCCATTGCTGTTCCAGAGGTGTCAGGTTTGATTCAGTGGTGACATCAGCCCCGTAGGGAAAAGTGTTAACCGTGCTGGTTAGTCCTCGGACCAGTTAGCTTAGCGTCCTGAGAATGACCAACAGATGCTCCTTCAGAGGCCCTCTTTGCTCCCTCAGCATCCTCATCCCATGGACTTTAATTGTTGGAGGGGGACAAAAGACAGAAAAAAATACTGAAATAATGAATTACTTGAAATTCCATGAATATCCCTGCAAATCTCAGCCTCTCTAACTCTGACCAGTGGTGTCTGTTAAATTATAACTCAGAGAAAAAGGAGAGTGAGAGCGAGAAAGATTTATCTGCGAGCCTGTAAGAAATTCTTATGAGGGATGTGGACTGTCTCTTTCTAAAAACTGAGATCAAAATGATATTAATTGCTCATTACTCTTCCCAACTCCCCGTCAGCCTGCTCGGGCAGGCTCTGCTTCAGGACTCCTTGCTGTCATTTCCCAAGCAGAAGGCTTGTCAGGCTTTCCAGTGAGATCCAAGGTACTGAGCCAATCCTGAGGCCGTGACACCTGGTTCTGGTCCGACCGCCCGTGGCTCTGAGCTCATCAGTGCTCGTGAAGTCAGCAGGGCTGGCAAGAGCTCTCCTTGGTGGGAACAGCAATATTGTTCCTCTGAGCCGTCGCCTTTTGTTATGGAGCTGGGAGTTATAGACATGGCATCGCCATCTAACCTGCCCCCTCGTGACTGATACCTCCTGGGGTTTTATTTTTAGAAATTAATGATACTGCTAGCAATTAATTTAGTAATTAAACTCAATTATCTTTTTTATTTCATTTTTTTCTTCCCTGTCTGTTCATATTTGAAGGCTTTAAGAAGGGGTTGGCCAATGGTGCGCTGTACCATGCAGACACATCTTTTCAAGCAATGAATGCAATATTGCTCTGCACCCAGCTTTTTCTTCTCTCAGCAGCCCCTTGGAGTGCTCCTTCCGAGCTGCAAAAGGCTGACAACCCCCAGCCTGAGATATTGTCTCTTAGTGGTGTGGAACCCGTCACGTGGAACCACCCTGCCCTACACCAGGCTGCTTGTTCCACAGATCTGTGCTCGCACTGTTCCCAGCTCTGGTAACAGCCCTGTGTCCTCACAACCCACTGTGTGATAGAAGAGGCCCTGGAATCTCTCCTCATCTCATCTTTCCAGTTTTCACATGCCTTGAGCTGTTCAAGGGGAACACAGTGCACTTGTGTGAGATGCTGAGTGCATTTCACCAAAGCCAGGCTGAAAAATCCCTGGGGGATTTGGAGCAAAATAATGAACGTTCAGCTTTTAGGTATTTCCTGTTCATTCCAATCAGCTATGGAAATTTTAAAGGCCATAAGCAGAAAGGATACTTTTTTCTTTGTTGAATGAGTACCTAAGCTAAAATTTCCTTCTGAAGAAGGAAATGATGCCTATAACTGTGAGAGATGGGGTAGGGGTGATACAGCATCCTGTACTGGTAAAGAGTGTAGAGCTTTCCCTGAAATCCATGAGTACCACTTAGCAGTGACTCAATGTCACATTGTGTCCTGATCAGCTTCAATTTTGGTCCTTTAGAATAACCTATAGCTCCTTCCTGATGGAAGAGAGTTCTTAAAATAGAAAATATTCTATAGAAACTCAGAGTTGTGCCTCACAGGAACTACAGGGCTGGTCAGAGGAGCCACACAGCTCCCCACGGTAGCTGTAATGGTTCAACTTATCCAATCTGTTCTCTGGGGCTTCCAAATTCCCCTTTGTGGGGTTGGGCTCTGGTATTTCTGCGTGGTTTGACCCAAAGCTCTCATGAACCTGAATGGCAGCTGAAACAGGTAGAGGTTCATGGGCTGAGAGCTGAAACCCTGGATAAAAATATGACACTTCAGCCTGCCCTGGCTGTGGGGCAGGAAGGGGCCTGTGCTGATGTTGGGTGGAAAAGGTTAATGTTGCAGAAGACAGAAGATTGAAGAAGGATGTTATGTGGCAGCAGGATGCTGCTGTCCCCCTGGAAGCTGGGTCTTTCCCAACATTCAGATCATGAGTAAGGCAGAAGGAGGGCTGGAGGACAGGGCTCGGCACAAGGACTTGGTGTCTACCAAAGAAGCTGGAGTTTACCTCTGGCAGCTCCCACCTCTACGGTCACGATGGGCCAGAGCAGCCCATCTGTGCCTCTCTTGGAATGAGCAAACCAGGGGATGCTCTGCTGCCTGCTCCAGGGGTGTGTGGCTGCTGATCGTGTTCAGGGCAGAGGCCGTTGGAAGTTTGGGAGAGGAGTGGGCAGTGCTGTGGCTGCAGCCCAGGCACGAAGTCTCTGTCTCAAGGGCAGCCCTGCCAAGGCCATGGTGTTGCCAGATTTCTGTGGGGCAGGCCAGGAACTGGGCTGGGCGAGGCAGGAGAACATGGGTCTGCACTATTCCTGTAGTAGCTCACCTTCCTTCTCCTTTCTGCCTTCCAGACAACTCCTGGTCTTGGATTCCAAAGTTTTGTAACCTAAAGGAGTTCAGAAAGCGTCACCACCGGCAGTACGAGGAGGCGACCGGGAACATGGTGCACATCAAACAGAAGCTGTACCATAACGGGCACCCAAGCCCACGGCACCTCTGAGGAATGCCTTCCCCTCCAGAGACTGCAGTGAGGTTTTAAAAAGGACTTTGCTCTTCTTCCAAGGGAACAGCCAGCAGTTCGCTCCTCTACGGAAGCCAACCGAGGACACACTTTTACTTCTCCATCCCGTGTGTCCCCGTGGCACACCACGATGCACAACTAAGCCAGTCCTGGATGCTACGCAGCCCAGACGTTGCACTGTGTTCCACATATTATTGTCAGACTCGTGTATATATGTAAAAAAAGCAGACAAAAAGAAAACAAACAAACAAAAGAGACTTGCATTAAACTTTCAGACCCCTTTTCCTGGCATTCAAGGCTGTCCTGCACATCCAGCCACCTGACGGGGAATGTTGGCCAAGGGTGTGGAGGTGGGACAACACGAAGAAGATGCAGTTTCTCATCCAAGAGCCCAAGTCCCCTGTTTCTTTGGTCTTTTGGCTTGGTTTTGCTTTGCTCTGTTCCTTCCATTGCTCGAATGGCTTGGCTGGTCACAGGTTTGGACGGGGGCTGCTGCCAGCTGGTTGTGAAGGCACAGCGTCCCTTTTGCCTTTTGGTTCATGGTTTTGGGGAGTTGCTGTGGGGGAAGGAAGACCTGGGAATGTGTAACTGATTTGTTCTTTGCATTGCTATACAATGAAACCTGCCTTAAGCAATCCAAGAAATCCTAGTGCCAGGGGAACAGTGCTGGGAGGTGTCAGTGCATTTAGCAGGGCTGGTGTGCCTGGCTTACACCACCCTTAGCTTGGTGGTCCCGTGGTGATTTCAGTGCTGTCATCAATCAGAGAGGAGTTGCCCCTGATATGTGAGGAGAAGTGTATCATGTGGAATGGTGTTGGATCTGACTTGTACCCTGATCTTACCCCTCTGCTGCAAAAACACCACCCACCCCTTGCCTGGGAGGAGAGGAACTGCTCTCCCCCTCTTCTTAGAGGGGGAGCCTCAAGCCCTGGTTAACACCATCCTGGAAACCCTGGTGGTGCAGTCCTCACTCTTCCTGGGCATAAACAGTCACCTAAAATCTTGTGTTGCTGCTCTGAGCTGGAATAGCACATCAGCAGCAGGCTGGGCTTGGCTTGAGGAACGCGGAGAGATGTGACCCTGAAGCCAAACTCATCCACATAGTATCCCAATAATGGGTTGAATCAAATTATGAGGATGCTCCAGGGTGGTTCTGCCTTTGTTTCCCCTGTTTGCAGCGTGGGGGGGGGGGGGGGGGGGTTCAAGGTAGCTCTCAGGTGTCTGAAACCAACCTCTTCATCCTTCACTTCCAGTTGCCCGAAGGAGCGTTGCTTGATAAAGCCTGTGTGCCCCTGAACAGTGCAGTGGTGTCTGATCCCTGGAGCAGTCATGTTCTGCTGGGGGAGAGGAGCAATTGTGTCCAGACTACATTGCTTCTGCCCGTGTGGAGCACTCCTGCTGGCTGCTGTGGGAAGAGGAAGGTTTTATCGAGGGATAAGGGAGGGAGGCACTAGCCCCAAGAACTCCAGGGGGGACCCCTGAATCCCACTCATAGCTCTTCATCCCTCATTTTCTATTGAGTGGGATTGTGCTTAAACGGGGAAAACACCCAGAACAAAAGGATGATGAATACTATCAGAAGCTGCTCTTTCCTTCTCCGGATTCCCTGACTCTGTCAGTGGCCTCCTGTTGTCTGACTGCAACAGCTGTGGAGGCAGAAGGACACCAGGACTCCCTGCTCTTCTCCTCCCCGCTCCGGCTTCCATGCATTGGGTTTTTTATTCCATTGTTTCCTCTGCCCTGCAATCACTTCGGTTATTTACAAGCCCCAAAGCTGGCCAAGAGCCAAACATCCCCGTTCTCTGCCCTTCTTTCCTTTCCTATTCCCTCTTGTCTTGGAGCCCCAGTTTCTGCCTGGGCATAAATAGTTGTCCGGTCTATACTTCTGTCTGTCCACTTGACTGTCTGTCATTCTGGGCATCCCACGATCACAATGTCTGCAGTCACCCTTCAGTATCTAAAGAATGACTTTTCCCTGGGTGGCTCCTTGCTGAGACTTTTCAACCTCCCTCGCTGTCTGAGCTTTGGGTGTTTGACCATCTGGGCTCGTCCTCGAGTGGCAGAAGGTGCTGCTCACTTCAGTCGAGGGTTACTCGCTGAGCTCTGGCCAAGCAGCTGCTGTGTTTGCCCTTGTGTGATGGCACACGCTGAGTGTGTCTACACTGGAGCATGAAGCAGGTACATGGCATGGACATGGTGGGACAACATCGTGCAGGGGAGAAAGTTCCATCATGTACAGGACAAATACTGAGTCTCTGGAACTTGTTATGGGGTAAAAAAAGCACTTTAAATAATCTTTCCACTTGGTGCCTCTCACAAGAGAGACTTAAAGCAGTAACCCAAGCTCAGACCAAACTGGAAATCTGGTTCTGCCCTGCATTAGCAACGGACTTTAGCTGAAATACTGTTAAATATGAACTGTACAGCTGGAGAGAGTGATGACTCACACTGGTTAGGGCTGATCCACACCACAAGTTCAGAAGAATATGAGGCTCTGGAAGAGGGAAAAAGGAAAAATCCTACATGGTCCATATTCCCATCTTTTAAGAGCAGATGCCTTGTCTTAACCTGCTGCGGCTGCAGCTGTTGCTGTGAGAGCCTCTCTTGTTTGCACTTAGTCAAAAAATAAAACCAAGAGTACTCTCAGTGCAGTTAAATTCACTGGGAGTAATTAATTGATCTTAAATCCAAGGAAACAAGAGACAATCTCCTAGAGCAAGGTTTGTTCCAGCACACACTAAAACAATAATCCTGGGGAACTGACTCGGGCTTTGACTCTTGTCCTTAAAAAATCAGGGGCAAAGTTCCTTCCCGTGCAGTAAGGGCAGGTCCTACTCCTGACCCAAGAGATCTGGTGCATCTTCAGTGTGTGGGTGATTCCAAAGAGCCACAGACACAGGGCCAGATTCTTGGTGTGAGTGCCTTTTATCTGTGAGTCTAGGAAGCTGCTGTAGGTTTGCCTGTAGGTAACGGAGACCAGAACACACCTGTGCTGTGCTGGGATGGGATAACCCACACATCCAGACAGGCTGCAGTGGGGAGAGCTCCCTGCACAGGAGCTGCCCAGGCCCCACGTGCCGTTTCACCCATGGTGTTGTGCAGAAGATGACTGTTCCCCACAGCCAAGTGTCTGCCTTGTCTTCTCTTTGGGGAACGAGGTGCCAAACCCCTACAGAGAAGCAGGAGGTGAAACAGGAGCTGTGTTTTGAGTACTGCAAACCCCGGTCCCAGTGTTGTATTGCCCTAAACAGCACCCTCTCTCTCTCTCTGCTTGACATCCTCTCTCTTGTCCCTCTATCCCAACCCCTCAGCTGATTCTCCTCGAGGTGTGAGCCTTACCAGCAATGTTTGACTTCGTGGTCTCTTGTTCCTCTGTCCAAGTGAGGTTCTACTGTTGCTCGCAGCTCCAGCTGTCTGTCAAGTCTGCCCTTGCACTGTCTTCTTCTCCTGTGCATGTGTTTGTTCTGCTTTTGTCTGGTCGTGGGGGTGTTCTCTCCTCGTTTGTCTGAGATGTTCTAGTGTTGACTTGTTCGTTGTTCTCTTGCCTCTGATCCAATCTTCACACACCAAAAAACCAAACAAACAACCCCCCCACCACGGATTGAAACAACAAAACCAAAACCCAGCAACAACCCCAAAGAAAAAAGGGTTCAGTTGGGAGAAAGTGACTTTGGCATCAGGGAGTTGACAGAACAAGGTCAGGGCTAGGCCAGCTACTGGATGGAGTCTTTGGAAGGGAAAACCTGGAACTGCAAAGCTGGCAGCTGTGTCGGTAACGGCAGCTCCGTAGGGACAAAGGAGTGGGAAGTGTGCACCACGTCTTAGCGCTCCTCGCCAGATGCTTTGAGGGAGGCTTCAGCAGAATCAGAGCGAGGGGAATCTTGTGCCACCTCAGGAGGGGCTATTTTTAGAGCAGAGACAGAGCTTAAAACTCCATGTGCCAATTCTCCAGAGCTGGGATTGGCACTGGGAACACTCTCCTGCGTCCTCGGTGCGAGGAGCCCAGCTCTGGCTGCCTGCACACCCAACTGGTGTGTGCAGGGGGGGGTCTGTTGCACAGGAGAAGTGTGGAAGGTCAGCTGGAGAACAGCAGAGGCTTGTGAAATCCACTTACCAGCCACTGACCAGCCCTGCTGAATAAACCCCTCTCCCCTCAGTGAGAGGTGTCCCTGCCCGTGGCAGGGGCGGTTGGAACTGGATGGGCTTTAAGGTCCCTTCCAATCCAAACCATTCTATGACCCTTGAAGGCAGCATAAAGCTGAGCCCATTCTATGCCATCCTTCTTTCCATTTTCACCTCCTTCTTTCCTCTCAAGTGAGAAAACATTAAAGATTAGGTCTGTCAAGCTGGTTGTCTCCTCCAGTTTGCTTCCCGTCTGGCATCTGTCGTTGCACCACATTCAGTGGCTCCCAACAGGACAAGGGTGGGGAAGGAAGAAGTGACAGGAGGCCAAATTCACTGAGGTGCTGTGCCAGGGAGGCACTACAGAGCTTCAGGAACGAGAGGAAAGGAAGAGCCCAAAGCCACCACACATGGGATTTCAGGTGTAGCCCAGAGTGGATGCAGGCACTACACATGCCTTCTTCGGCCTGGTGCAATGCGAAGGACCTTTCCTCTTCGAGGAAGTTTGCCATCCATTCACCGTGCTCTCTTACTGCTCAGCCAGCCCCTGAGCCAGCCAGGGACACATGGACTGGCCCATCCTGGCTGAAGTGTTTGGCAGCAGCTCTCAATAAAGAGTGAAAAGTCCAGAAGAGAGCCCAAAACGCACATCCCAGACATTCGCAGCGTGGTGGGGTGGGTTTAGTTACTCTCACTGCTACTCTCTACCTCATTTTCCAGTTGCACTCAGTTGGGAGAAGAGAATCCCTGATGAAAAGGGATACTAAGATGATTAAGGGACTGGAGTATCTCTCCTCTGAGGAAAGGCTGAGAGAGCTGGGACTGTTCAGTCTAGAGAAGAGAAAGCTCAGAGGATCAGGGTATATAAATACCTGATGAAGGGGTGCAAAGAAGGCAGAGCCAGGCTCCTTGCACTGGTACCCAGTGACAGGACCAGAGGTGATGGGCACAAACTCGACCACAGGAGGTTCCACCTGAACATCAAGAAACACTTTTTCATGGTGAGGGTGACTGAGCACTGAGACAGGTTTTCCAGAGATGATGTGGAGACAGCCAAAAGCCAACAGCCTGCAGTACAAAAGAAAGACATTGGGATCAAATGCTTTGCAACCTGGATACTCTGGTGAAACAGATGCAGAGCAGGGGACAGGAAGGGTATTGTCTGTTAGGTGGGGGCACAGGCCTGCTGGTTCTATCTTAGGATGAAGATGAGATGTTCTCTCAGGCCAGCCCAGCTCACTGTGGTGCCCAGGAGAGCACAAAGAAGGGAGTGAACATAGTGAAGGACAAAACCAACCATGCCAGGCCTGCAGCCTCCGTGCACGTGGGCTGTTGGGGCCGAAGGGGAGGAAGCAGAGGAGGAGCAAATGTGAGCAGTTGTGAGGAGGGGCTCTACAGGGGGTCTGGGCTCCCAGTTTGCTGTGTCCAGGTGAAGCTTTCAGATGCTGTTCCACTGGCGTGTGTCACCATGGGCTCACTGCATGAAGTCCATTCCTCTTCTCTAGTGCCCTCCACACATCTGCACTCATTTCTTTTCCATAGGGGTTGCTGCTTTTAGTCCCCTCTCCAAGTTGAGCCCTGGCATCGCGGCGGAGGGGTGGCACCGGGAGGATGGCTCGATCCTGCGAGGCGCTAAGCTGTGACTAAGGCAGTGGAAATTCTTGTAGGACAGAGCACACAGGTTAGGGAGATTAATTTCAACAGTGCTGTGCAGTGAGAATACAAGAACACAACTTGAAGTGCTGTTTTCCCCAATGGTTAATCCTTCTTTTGTTTTTCCTGCACTCAAACCCATTTTGCATGCGTCGGACAGGGAGAGGTACAACAAACATTGATACCAACAGAGAGAGATTAGACTCTGCTCTGAGTCTAGTCATGGAATATTCTCTACTGTGGTTGAAAAGCAATAATGGCTATGTTTTTTTTTATTAAATACACTTGCACGGGGCAAATGTCACCTATGGTTTCTGTTCTCCAGCAGCTGTGCTGGGAGTTGTGACAATGCTGTGCCGGAGCGAAGGGCGGCACCGAAGGCCACAGCGAGCTCGGGGGTGGGAGACAATAGAAAAAGCACACTGTGATTTTATTTGGGTCAACGAGTGAGTGTATTTCAGCCATTCCTTCCCTTTCAAGAATATGTTTATATAATAGATAACCAGTCCAGCTCCTGAAACTAAGCCCGTCCTTTGCTGTTTGTCAGTAAAATAGTTTTTTGCATGTTTTGCATCTGAGTTGTTTTTCCAACCCTTTGGACCAAAGGATGCTCCTGGGGAGCTGCTGGGGCACTGCAGGTGTCACTGGCATAAGGGCAGGGGTTGAAGGGAGGAGGTGGCACCAACATGGCTTGAATGGTGTGGGAGGAAGCTGTGCCCAGCCTTCAGCTGTGAAGAAGGGCTGTGCAATTTCCCCCAGATTATGTGACATCAGAGGATACTGTCCCAGATTTGAGCCTGCTTGTCTCCCACTCACTGGGAACACAGCAAAGCTCTAGGGTCCAAAACTGATTTAAAAAGATGATAAATATCCTACTCTCAAAACCAAATTCTGGGTGCAAGCTGCCTCCAGAGGGGAGTGTGGCCCCTCTTGCCTATCACCTGCAGCAAGAGAGGAGGCAGAGTGCAGGAAAGCCAGGGCTTTGGCACAGACAAGGAAAGGAGGGGCATCACCCTTCTAGCATAAAAAACCTGCCACCACGAAGCAGCCCGTTAACATTTTTCATTCTGCTCTTTGCCCTCCTGGAGCAGGAGCACAAACACAGCAAAGGCTGACTCCGAGCAAGAGTTCAGACCTCATGCGCAAAGATGCTGCTGCAGAAGGTGTTCTACAAGGCAGGGCAAATCTTACTCAGCCTTGGAGGAGACACTACGTGAAAGCAGAGCAGCAATAAAATAACCCAACAGCCAAGCAAAGAAACCTCCACAACCAGAATAAAACCCAGAGCAACAGGAGAGAAAGGGGAAAAAAATACCAAGGCAGCAAAGGAGGGAGTTGTTGTCATGGAACTGACTGATCGTTACAGGCAGTGGCACCTCAAATCACATCTGGGGGTAAAAATTAGTCAGAGACAGAGAGAAACAATCTGACTTCTGTTGGGATGAGAACAGAGACAGGGCAAGAGCTGGAGGACTGCCTGGGGACTTCTCTGAGCTACCCATGTGCTGCTCTCCTTTGTATATCTTGTAAAACAATAATGTTCTGCAGCCTGGGAATGCTGCTGGAGCTCCACTCCAGGAGAAACCATGTATCAGAAGATATCACCAAGATTTGGTAAGGCTGTGCTACCTCCAGGGGAAAGAAGGAAATCCAGCCAGCAAGGATGCAGTGTCCCAGGTCAAAGCAAGATCTGACCCCTATCTGTCCTTCACCAGGCACCCAATCTCTGCTGTTGGACACCTCCCACTGGATCAGGTTGCTCAAAGCCTCATCCAACCTGTCCTCAAACACCTCCAGGGCTGGCAGCCTGGTAGTGTTTACTGAGTATCCAGTTGACTGAAATCCTTTGGTTCCTCTTCCACTGCCAACTTTACCTTATTCCAGTACCTGAGTGGCTGATGGCTGTGAGAGAGATGCTGGTTGAACCACAAGGTCCAGCTGAGTACCAGGAGTCTGTGGAAGCACTGACTCAGGGATGCGCATCGTGAATACCATGGAGGTTGCAAGAGAAGCAGGGTGGAGAGGTAACCACAGGAGAAGGGCTTGTCTATTGCTGGCTTGTGAAATTCTTGTGGGACAGCTCACCTACAAGCAGCCCTCAGACTGGATCCTAGCTCCTTGCTGCCCAAGAGCCTGCTGTCTCCCGTAGGTCCTGCCGTGTGGGGGACGCACCGGCGCTCGCATCCTTGTACTGGCACCATGGAACTTTCCTCCCAGTGCATCACATTCAAAAGGCAGAACTGTAATGGATGGCAGCTGAGGACAGACAGATGACCAGGCTATAAATCTGTCTCCCCACTGCAGCACAGAGAAGGCGTTTCAGCTGGCAGTGGCAAAGATGGGGAGTGATGGATTGCTTGCTAATCCATCTGCTCTTAGATTTGCTCTCCAATACAAAATACTATTTTAATAAAGTGCTATTAGCTCATAACTCACTCGGTGTCACAGGAGGAGAGAACCTCAGCCTGGGGTTACCATCCTGTATCCCTGCATGGAGTGTTAACAAATAGCTAGCTGGGTGCCACCTCCACAAGGACACCATCCATCCTGTGAGCTGACAGCAACCCAAACTGACTGATGAGGCTGGCAGAGGTGACTGAGGCCCTGCATTTAAATCTTTGATGAGGCAGGAGTTGAACAATGACAGGTGGCCTTTTTTTTCTCCTTTCCCTGTTGCATTCCACACGAGCAGCAGTGAAAGCAACTGGCACAGCTTTTCAGCAGGCAGCAGGGCATGAAATCACCGGGCTGGTGGCTGGGAGCGACGTGCATAGCAAGAGGGACAAGGAATCTCTTTCCAAAGGCAGGGTTTAGAGAGCTGGTCACAACAGCATCTGGGACACAACAAGAGAGCTGGCTTCATCAACAGCCCCTGGCACAAGATGTGAGGGGAGAGCAGCCTGCAAGTCTGAGAGAGCGGATGGAGAAATTTATTTCCTGTGGAAATAAAACATGAAGTGTCAACACTGAGAAAAAGCAACACTTTCAAGCCTGACAGCTACAGTTGTTCCAAGCTGTGCTAAGGCTGACCAGATGCAGACCTGCAGAGTGCATCAGCTCCCAGTGTTCCATGAATTCCCCAAGACATTGACCAGGACACAAGGTTGCTGGGCTCAAACAATGGGATTATTTGGCTGGAACTTATCCCCCCAACTCCTAAAAACCACTGTCTGTGAAGAAAAAATGACATCAGTTTGTACAAGTGGAAGCCCATGCCAGTGTTTCAATACAATGAGGAGAAAACAACTGGGTTGGATGATTGGACCCAAACAATACAAACTGTCCACATCACCTCTGCCACTCCTTACCCAACAGACACAGCATCCCAGGCCTCCTCAACCCTCATGAATCAGGCTCATCTCTGGCTTTTCTGCTTCACCTCCTCATTTTTTCCCAGCCTAGGTGCCACCTCCCTCTTTTCTTCACAGGTGGGAAGCAAGACATCCATCATTCAGCAAGAGCTTGCTACATGATGTATCTGTACTACTGGGCTGGGTGCAAAGAGTCCTCCTGTTGCCAAAGGTAGAAGTGATTGTGGATTTTCAGGCATTGTATTAACAGGGACCTCTCAGAAAGGGATTATGGGCTTGAAAATGCCTTGAACTCGGCAGCGCGAGGTTTACAGTTGATCTTGATGATCTTAAAGGTCTTCTCCAACTTAAACAATTCCATGAGTCTGTGGAGGCATTCCTGCTCTGCCCAGAGCCACAAGCTTCTCTGGAAAGGAGGATGAGAATACATTGTGAATTTCAGACATGGAGATGCTGTCACAGCCCTCCAGGCAGGGGCTGTGGAGGGGGACTGGGAGCAGAGAGAAGAAAACAAGTGAGCCCTGAAGCACTCCACTGCTGGATTTGAACCAGCACCAGGGTTGCACAAGAGCCTGCAACAAAGCATGAAGAGCACAAACATGCAAAGCTCTGACCAGCTGAGTGCTTGAGGATTTCTGAGGGTGGAGGGAGGCTGAGACACACAGGACAAGTTCTATACATTAAAAAGCCCCGTTCCTTGGAGTAAAGTCCTAGTACAAGTTATAGAAATGTCTCTACTTGCCCCTCCTCCACCTTTTAAAAGAAAATAAACAAAAGAAAATAGACTTCATTGAGTAGAAAAGCACCATCTTCCCAGCTGGCCAAAAAGGGAAAAGAACTTTGCCCTTGGGATACAGGCAGCACCAGTGAGTGAGTCACACCAGAGCGATGTTCCAACACACACCAGAACCTCAAGGGCATCCACGTGCTCTCCAAAGTACCCACGTGTCTGCCTTCAACACAAACAATCCTTTCCATCCACATGAGGCCCATACAGCAACACTGAGGTAAGGACCAGCAGCATTCATCGTCAAGAATGGTCATTAAAAGCCCTTAAAAACTCACCAAGAAGCATCTGCACTCAGGTGAGCCTGAGAACCCTTAGGTCAGCCCTCCTGCTGTCTTCCCTGTGACAGCAAGAGGCTACTTTTAGCTAATTGTTCTCCCGAACCTGCAATTAATCACAGAAGCACAGATCACAGCTCATTACAAGCACTGTGCTCCCTCTGCTTCCATGTAAGGACCTGATGCAATCTGAAGGAGGAATCACATGAAACAGCTGAGACAGCAATTGCTGTTCCTCTCACACAGCTTTACAGCAGGATTTGCTTCCCAGCCACCAGCAGAAGCACGGACAGCATAAGGACAGGAGCACCTTTCCCCTCCTCCAGCTCCTTTGGTTATTCATGGAGATGATTATGGAAAAGTATTGAAGGTGTGCATCACAATTGGAGATTTTAATTGCACATCAGACTGCTCCCTCCCAGAAGTCATTAGCAAGGGGTTTTCAGCAGAGTGGCTCTGCTTTGATTCCTTCCATCTCTCGGGGCTTAACAGAAATATAACGCCAGTAAGGTCTTAATAGGAAGGGGAAAGCCTACAAGAGCTAATCCTCTAGTAGATCAGTGTGCTAAAGGACAACTACACCTAGGCTGAAGGGGAGAGAAAAAAGCAGCATTCAGGTTCATCCCAGTCAGTCAGAACACAAGGGGTGCTGTTCCAGTCTATACTGGGATTCCTCGCTTCCCACAGGGCGCACGCGCGGCACAAAGTCTGCTGCAGGGCATCCACCCCTGACAACAGAGCAGCTTCCAAAATTCTGCCCGGGGAAAATATTGGAGAACTACTCAGATAGAAGATGGCAGCCCAAGACAGCAAAGGTTTGCAGCCTCAAGAACTGTTTTTCTCTGCTGGTGTCCCACAAGGCTGCCTGTTCCGAGGCCCAGCCCTGTTCCGCTCCCAGGCTCACCAGCTCTGCCAGGGCTCATCTCTCACAGCTCAGGAACAACCACCAGCGAAAGGACAACACCGAGACTGCTGTCGGTTCCTGTCAGAGGAGAACATCTCAGCAAGGTACTCAAGGGCACAGATTTAGGTCAGGCACATGTGCTTGCACAGTGCAGTTACAGAAGCGGATTCAGAGCAGAGCACAGAGTTCAAATCCAGTTCAAAGTCTGGAAAAAAAAAACAAACCCAAACCCGAAAACCCATGAGATTTTCTGACCTCTTATCTGCACATGGACAGAACAAATGTCATCTGAGCGAGACAGGCTTGTGTTCATGACTTGATAAGGGCACTTTTCTCAGTTATTCCAGCAATGCAGCAAGACAGTCACACAGGGAGAGCAGCGTGGTGGCAGCAGCCGGTAGCAACCAAGCCCCACTCACATCTCTTCAGACCATGCAGGAGACCCGAGTGTCAGACGGAGCGACCGACAGCCTGCTCACCTCCTTAGAGAGAGGGGAAAACACCTAGGGCTGCTCTCAGCTGTAGCAGCAAGAACCAGGCTGGAGAGAGCCAACAAAGCACTCCAGGCTGTATAACCAGAACAGAGACATCAAAACCTGGGAAGCAGCAGCTCCTGCTGCAGCTCAGCAGCGGCTGAAGGGCTCCCTGGCACCCTGAGCCACAGAAGTGCTCACTGCAGTCAACCAGCCTTTTGTCATCCAGGGAACAGTTATTCTACAGTGCTACACTGGATGGGGTAAGAGCTCTCCAGATTGGAACACTTGGCACTTCAGCACTGAGTCACATTCCAGAGCTTTCAGTCCCTCACAGAGCACCACTGCAGGTTGGCTCTAGGGCCACCCTCCAGGAGAGCTCAGCACAGAGACAAAAGGAGCAGCCAGGCACCTGCAGGTGTAGCCACATCACAAGGGATGCCTCAGTGCTTAACAGCTGTGGCTTGTGCTAAGCATTAACTCCAAGTTCATCAGGTGCAGCTGTGAGCCACACCTGACACACCTCTGTAACACAGAGTCCACCCAGAGTCTGGGAGGGGTGACAATGAGAGAGCAAGAAGGAAAGTCACAGGCAGGATCTGTGAAAAATGATGAGAAATCCATCTTCCTGGAGCATAAACCCTACAAATTCAAATATATGGGACAAGCCCTGGTTTCCCACAGCCTCAGCCCACTGGGACATCAGAGAACAGTTTCAAATGGCTGAAAAGGATCTGGAGTTTGGGCCTCTCCACCAGGACAGGCCATACAGACTAACACAGTCGATGGTATTTCAACAAGGGAGTCCTTTAATACAGTAGCTTCTGCCTTATTTAACCCATTTTTTCCTGGTGCACTTTAGAAACATGAAATCAAAGGCAGACTGAGGCAGCATCCCCTCCCCTGCACCAACAGACATAGTTCAACACATGATTCCACCAAACATTTACCTGACAGACCCCCCCTCCCCAGCTTTCTCCCACGTCCCCACACATGCTGGTCTGAAGCCTGCAGACTTCTCACACTGGTGTTCCTTTGGGGAAAGGCAGGAGTGGGTTGCTGCCAGCCTCTTTGCTTGCTTCAGCACCCTCTGTTTTCAGCCACTCCATCTTCTGTTTGTGTTGCTGCACAGCATCAGCTACCCGGGCATCAATCATGGCCTCGGTAAGAACCCCATCCTCTGATGCATAAGCTGCAGCCTGGGGAGGCAAAAGGCAGGAGACACAGAAATTAGTGATGCCAACTCCTAGGATCAGTGAAGATCTGAGACCAGTCCCTCTCTTTTGAGAAGACAAGTTTGATCATAGCCCCGTGCAGAAAGGGCTAAAGAGTACTGACATCCTTGCCAAAGAGCCCATAATATTTCCAGTGGCGGCTCAGGGGAAACAGGACTGGGTGCAATTTCCCTTAAGCTGCAGAAGGATGGTCACTTCTGCCCAAACACACTAGGACTCTGCTGATGACAAGCCAGGCAGCTGTACCCTCCAAGGAAGGGAAGGATGCTCACGCCGTGAGCTGTACAACCCATCTCCAAGGTAACACAGCAACTCCAAGCGACGGTTACTAAATCTGGTTACTCCCTGTGCAAGTGCTCCTGCAAGTGACTCGGTGCTGTGGCTCCTGCTACAGCTGTGCTTGTGAGGGAGCTCAACACTGACCAGGGTGGGACTCCTCCAGCTTCTGACACCCAGGCTGCCTGTCCCAAATATCCCACAGTTCTGGCCATATCTCTCTCCTCCCAAGAGCTACCACACCATGGACTGCCACATGCCAACCCTTCTGTCTGCAGGGTGTTCACCAAGATCCCAGTTAGGAATATAAACTGTGGCTGTCAGCACAGAATCATTAAGGTTGGAGAAGAACTGTGTTATCAAGTCAAATCGTCAGCCCAGCCCCACCGTGGCTGCTAAACCATGTCCTGAAGTGCCACGTCTACACTTTCTTTGACCCCCTCCAGGGATGGAGACTCCCCCACTGTCCTGGGCAGCCTCTGCCAGGGCTTCACCACTCTGTCAGTAAGGAAACTTTTCCTAATATCCAATCTAAACCTCCCCTGGTGCAACTCACCACAGCACTGACCACCCCAGCACAGTAGATGCCTATTCCATTACTGCTACCTCACCACAGGAGGAATAGTTACTTCAGGAAGCAGGCAATGGTGACCCAAGTTGGTTTTCAGCCCCCTCTAGCCTTCTCTCCAGCAGTTTCTTGGTAACCCCTTTCAGGGAACTGGTTAGGTCTCACGAGGTCTCACTGCAGAAGCCACTTGTGGCTACACAGCTGGCAGGCACTAGTTTTTACTGCCAGAAGAACCAGAACAGAGTCTTCCCTGTGTAAAAGCTTTGCAATCCTTCTTTAAGACAGAAGGGACAAGTTAGGCCAATGCTGGGTTCAAGCTAGGAGCAGACAGTCGCTGCAGGCAAAGAGTGCAGAGGAACACAAGGTCTGCAAACACAGAACTCACTTTGCATAAAGGCACTTGTCCTCCTCCTCCAGTAACTGAGCACAGTGAGGCAGCTCCTTCCCACAAAGGCCAGGAGAGCACTGACCCCAGGACCTCCCTGCTGTCCCAAATGTTTACAACACAACATCTACACAACATGACCCACCTTCTCCCACCACTGTGCAAGGGGTGAAAGGTTCTGTTCAGCTGCATCCTCTGACACCACCCCCACTCCTCTTTTTACTTCTATTTTTATTGCAGGACACAACCAGGGACTCAAAGCTAAGAGGAGCAGGGATCCTTTTGCCAATGCAAGCCTCCCTCCAGGAGGATCAGGTGTTTTAAAATGGAGTAAGTGCTTCCCAGAACAGAGGATGCCTTTCCTTCCTCCCACCACTGCACAGCCCATAAATTCACCGGTGGAAACTCCTGCAAAGCTGTGCAGTTCACGCTCTGTTGATTTTCTCAATGACTTTCTATTTATAGAAAGCCTCAGGCCTGGCTGTTAAGAAAGCAAATGGGAGAAGCAGCTGTCCCTTCTGGGAGCAGCTCGTGCACACACAGAAAGGGCCCTGTGCTTCATTTATATTCATACCTCTGCCTCCTGCATGGACAAATTTTAACCCATTTTCTCCAGTAATACAATTCATGTTTTGCAACTCAAATCCAATTATGAAATAAGCCAAAACCACAAGTATTTTGGGGGGGGAGGGAAATAGAGGGATGGAGCACAGATGACCAGACCAGTCTAGAGGACCTAATGTTCCATTTCAGCCAAGAACCATGGTTTATTTTAACAAATCTGCATCCTTTGAATCACATTTATGATGAAAAAAGCTTGCTCAAAAAAAACCCCAACACACAAGCACAATCCCCTACTCCCTGCTTATTTCTCACATCCTTCAGCTCAGACCACTATTGAAACATTAAATCCTTCCCACAACTTGGTCAAACAGATGATTCTTTTATTATTTTTAAATATAAACAAGGTTCATGGGGCAGAAAAGCATTTATGTGAGCAGCACAAAAGGCGAGGCAAAGACAGGAAGCTCACCTGAGGCATAAAACTCCTGGGAATTCTCTTCAAGTGTTGCCAAAACCATTTTCCAAAGATCACAGCTTGGAATAGTGAAAAGTTGCTTTTTTGACATTATCTAAAGCTTACTGATGGGATTAAGGATAGGATGCAGAATTAGAAAGTCTGCACATTCCTATAAACAGATCTGAAGGGAATTTACAAGTGTGTAAACGCTCCCAATCCAGGCTGTATTCATAAAGGATTGGATATGGGGAAGGGAAAAGCACAAGGACAAAAAAGGGAATGCTCAGTGTTCTGCAGAAGAGATTAAAATGGATTTCTAGCGTGCAGGCTATTAGTTGTGCCAGATAGCAGCATCTTTCCCTGTGCTAGAGGTTACTGCACCCTCTGCTTTTCTGCATCTTAATTTCTCTGTTTGGTAAATTCAGGACAAACTGAGCCAGGCTGAAACACCAGTGAATTAGGACTTCATCTAAGTGACAAGCAATCAATTTCAAGCCCAGCTTATGGTGGAATTAACCCTACAAAAGGTGCAGCTATTGCTCAGACTTCTGGTTTAATGGGGAAGGGTTTGTTTAAAAGCAGCATTCCAAAAACACCTTAATGGGAAACGACTGCAAGGCCACGGGACAGCAGAGGGTCCACATGCTGCCACTCCAGGTTACTCTGGGTAGAAGCCAACAACTAGGATGGTTTCTCCTCTTAGTGCTTCAGAACCCCACTCTTCCCAAAAAGATCTCTGAGGTTCAGTTCTGGCCATGAGAGACAGCCCCAGGTAAGCAAAGCAGAGCTGGTGAGGATCCTAACATCTCAAAACCCCACTAAGTCCATGAAAAACACTTTCCTGTGCTCCCTCTCCATTTCCTCCAGCACTTTGGCAGCTTCAGGAATGGAAGCAAGAGTAGAAATGCAGATTCCTCACTGCCTTTTCTGACCACCTGTGCTTCATGGATGATTGTATCAGGCTTCATCACATAGAAGTTAGGACTAGAATTGTAAGCAACAGGGCTTCAGTTGGCTTTAGGCAGTAGGACAGACCCTGGGGACCAGGGCAACACTTCATCATCGATTCATCCTGCCATTCTGCTCCCTCTGCATCTGTCTGTGTTGTCCAGACACCAGTTTTTATCCAAGAGATGTCTACAGAGGTATAATGCATACTGAGAGCAACACTGCAAGTGACTGCTGGAGGAATAAACCAATTAAGAAAACATATATACAAAGCTGAGGTGAATTAACTGACAGGCACGGTGGAATTAAGCCTGCACTCCGAGGATCTGCTCCAAGTCACAAACGGGCCAAGAAGCCCAGTGACAAAAGCCCCACTTACCTGCCATGCCACAGCAAGCTGAGAGATCTCTCGGCCAGACATGCCCTCTGTCAACCTGGCAATCTCTGAGCACTTTTTCCCATAGTCAAACTGGGCCAGCTTCAAACGTCTGAAAAGCAGAACAAGGATTAGTTTACACATAGCCACATGATAGGAGGGTGAGGGAGTCAGAGGCAGTCTTTATAAAGAGCCAACACTTACAGGAAATCAAAGATCAGATCAATCTCAGTATAAATATCTGGTCCAAGTACAAAAGTTGTTCTCTTCGGCCCAAAATTTTGTGGCAGAAAGAAATGTGTGTGCCTGGATTAAGTCCAGAAAAGTGCAAGACTGCACAGCACACAAGGAAACAAATGATGTGGTTTGATTTGTCTCTGTTGAACCAAGACAAGTGTTTGGCTATGAGGAGTTTAACTGTGTTCTTACTTGCATTATTCCCTCCAGCACAGTAACTGGTCTCCTAAATTTTAAGGGCACAACAAACCATGGTCTGAAGTTCTAGGATAGCACCTCATCCTGTGCCAGGATAGCAAGAGGCATCTCTGCAGCTCTTATCTGTGCTATGATAAACCCGCTTCTCTGAAGTGGGTTTATAGATAGTGTGAAAGAATACACAGAAAGGAGATGAAGAACAATAAAAAAGGAGCATCTGATAGCATGGGAGAGCTCTGCAGGGTACTCACTGCTTGCCTTCTGTGGCTGGCTTCAGGACGTGCCTATCGAAATACATCCTCACGAGCCGCTCGCGCTCTTCCAGCTGGGGCAGATCAAAGTTCACCATTTCATCTATCCGGTCATTGATAGCCCAGTCAAACTGCTCAGGCTGGTTGCTTGCTAAAACAAGCATAAACCTGGAAGTGTGAAAGGAGAGAGGAAAGACTGAAAAACCCGTAAAGATTAAAATCAGTGACCCAGTTTGAACGCTGAACTGGCACGGCCAGTATCAAAGACCCTTCACCACCTCACAGGCCTGGAGACTCCTTAGAAACAGCATCTCGGGCAACACACTAAAACACAGGGCTATACAGAACTGAAATGGTTTAACTCAGTACTTAGCATTCCAATAGGAGCCTTTCCCAGTCTGACCTTCCCACAGCATTATTTATCACTTTACCCACAAGCTCCCTCAAGTTAGGAATATCACGAACATTTAGAAAGGGTACAACCTCGCAGTGACCTCTAAATACAAAACAAGGCTGAACATTCTCCAGCACGGACATATCTCCAGTTTAAATCCCAGTTTGGGGAACTGGCTTTGCACTTCTGACTGCACACACCCTGGAATCATGAGGGGCTGTCTTAGTCCTGCTCTGAACGTATGAATGGCTGACAAACTGAAAGCCAACAGCATTACTGAAACCTCAGCCAGCTCAGAGAGCTGAAGAGCACTCAATGGACTCATCCTGGCCTAAGAATAAGGGGATTTACCACCGCTGGGGCTGTGTCTGGGAAGGTCAGTCTCCAGCAGCTGACAAAAGCTGACTTGTTTCCTTCAAGTGAGGCTGACAAAACATTCCTGCTATCAAGTCTAACGTGTGCAGAGAGAGGCATTCACAATGGCTTCTGTAAAACAAAGGTGGTTTGTTTTACCAAGCTTTGCTCCACGGTACAGATGCGCCAGCTTCCAGGTCCTGCTCCCTCTGGCTGCATTTCAAAGCCAGAGGCCCTTTCTTTTGCTTTGTAATGATGCTTCTTCCCCGTGCCAATTCTACTTTAATGCTTTAATTGATGTTACCAGCTTAATAGTGCGTTATAGTTTGAAATGGGCTTTTAACCACACTATTGGAATATCGACGTTCTTGCAGTCTATTTAAATCCTAGTCTACAGGGGGCTGTGTTCTCTGCTGTCGTTTCTGCAGATAACTTCACCAACCCAAGAGCCACACAGCCACAAAACTGTTCCTTTTATACCAACAAAGACTTCTCCCAAACCCCTGCAGACATACAGTTTGGAGAAAGGTCTGACGTGCAACCCGATATCCACACCTTGCTCATTTCTATCCTAAAAATGATATAAATGAGCAAGAGATGCAGGCACAGACAGCCCATCCAGCAAGATGCTCAAAGTTCTTTGGGAGTTTGAGCCAGCAGTTTGCAATACTTAGTCCTGTTGGTGACAATTCACTGCTAAAGTGACAGTGCTCCTCAGGGTCTCACCAAACCAGCTGGATTTACACGCTCTATTAGACTTGTTCAAGTGAACTCCCATTCACGGATACAGGGCTCCTCGCTGCTCAAAGCAGCCATAAAGCTGCTCAGAAGTAAAAAGCAGTGCATGAATCACAAGGGCATGTTCAGTCTCCTCAAATGGCTCACAGTTTAAATCAGAGCCAAATTCAACACCTGACAAAACGACAGCCCAACTATTTGGAGTGGGGGAACAGCACCCATCCCACCAAACAAGCACACCCAGAGCTCTGCTAGGGCAATTTAGCACCAGGGGAACATTAACCCCACCACCCTCCCCTGCCAGCCACTGCCCTGCAGTGCAATTATAGAATCTCAGAATCATTTAGTTGGAAAGGACCTTTAAGATAATCAAATCAAATCGTACCTGTCCACTACTAAACATATCCCTGAGCACCTCATCTACCAGTCTTTTAAACTTCTCCAGGGATGGTGACTCAACCGCTGCCCCAGGCAGCAATTAGACATTACAGTCTGAAAAGGACTGTTTCCTAGAAAAAGTGGGAACTGTCTAAAGCTAAACATACACTCTATTATTCTCAAAAGACCTGCAGTTCCGTCAGGATATCCACAGTTCTCACCTTGAAAAACTGTATTTCTATCTTAAGCACAATTTGCTTTGGGTCCTGCAGAATTTTGCCAATATATATTCATTATATTTATTTTTGTAATCAGCAAGTACAACATCGTTTAATAATAATTATACACAACTCAGCATTTATAGAGCAATTCCATATATCATTTCAGAAGAGACTTGCTGTCCTCTCAAAGAGAAAACCAAGGGTCTTGCAAGCTTCTCACAGGCTCAACACTTTGCTTTCCAACAATCTACTCATTTGAGAAAGGCACCTCACTGTGATAGAGGAGGGTGCAGAGCAACTATCAGTTAGAGCTGCATTGGTTTTAACAGGTTCAAGAGAGACCCCAAGGACAGAGAAGTCCTGCTGTTGTCCTGAAACAATGGCCTTCTAGAATATTCATGTAACAGATTGTAATGCAAGACCTAAGGGAGCAGTTCATCACCAAGAAAGTCACTTTCCTACGTGCAGACAGAGACAACTTCTCTGGTTGGCTCCATTTCTTTGAAAAAGAAGATCAACAACTAAGTAAAGTTCACACACACACACACACAAGTCAAATCAAAGATTAGGTGAAAACAGTTGAGGAAAGGTCACCTCTTTATTATGACAGCAAGGAAATAGCTCTTGTTAAACAGCACAGTGCTTTGCAGGAAGTCAGCACCAATGTGACAAAGTGAGCATGGATGGATTGGCAATGGAATTCGTCACCCACATGCACACAGCTGTCAAAGTCAGCCCTGCAGTCATCTGTGTTGAGCAAATCCAGGGCCAGCCATGAAGGCAACAGCTCTGGGACTCCAACGTTTCTGCGCAACGCTGCACGCGGACAGGCTGAGCAGACAGCTCAGGCAAAAGAAAAGGGGGTCAGATTTAAACTCATTCACCTCAAAGTTTCAAAATCTCAGCATGGAAAGAGGCCATCAAAGCACCGGAGAGGGACAGCACAGCACTTCAGCTCCACCAAGCACCAGCTGAAGTTTTTTTGAAGGTTACAAAACATCCAGCCAGCATTAACCCTGCATACTCTTTTGTGATAATTGATTTTCATAGGCCAAATACTGTTCTTGTTGAAACAACAATAACTGATCAAGAAAGAAAATGTACTCATTAAGACAATCAAGATGTTCAAATACCACCCCTGTTTCAGGAAACATTTCCCTCCAGTGCTGGAAGGGAGCCACACACAGTACAGACGACACACCAAAGGGAACTGCTCACCACCACGTACCACATGCAGGGGGAATGTTGTCCTGAAAGGCAGTCTGAGATCCCTTTTGCCAAACACCCTTTTCACAAGCATCACCCTCTACCTTGAGTTCTAATTTCCACATCCCAGGAAATGATAAAAGAGGAGCACGTTACATCCAGTGTAAAACCTGCACATTCAATGCAGGTTTTTACAAGTCCTTAGAGGCACGTTTCCAACTTTCATTTCCACACCACAGACCTTTAGAGACTTTCCTCAATTCAGGGAAATATCAGCTGCTCTAAGGTCCAAAACTGTGTACTTACTTGTTGCTGTGCTGGCCTGTTCTGTGCAGGAATGCATTTAAAGTGGCTCTGAGATCTTCACTGATCTTCTCCTGCAAAGATGAAATCCAAAGGAAGATCAGCTGCCTGGGGACCCGAGAGAGGTCACAGCTTTAAGATGCATTATTGACAAAGTGAGTTCTGTTATTGTCAAGGATTTGCATTACAGCAGAATCCAAACCACTGGAATATCTTGAAGAAAAAAAAAAAAAGAGATCAATTTATATACCCAGGGAGAAAGGACAGGGATTAAAGCTTCCAGCAGAGATGAAACATTTCGCCCCAGTCATTCAGTGATTCTCCTGATTTCAAACCCAAGGCTCTAACTGTTGGCCCAGGTGGCTTTCCCTGCTGAACACTATTTCAGCTGGGAAGTCCAATAAGGTCCTTACAGGAAAATATGCCACAGCAAAGAATTCACACATTCAAAGTAATCTTCTCAGGACAGCTCTTTTAATTGACTATAGGGGTTCAAACATCAGGTCCAGATTCAATGTACAATACAGTGTCTGACTTTGCAAACATAAATCTTTTTTTTGGGGGGGAAGATGCTTTGATAATAAAAGTGAAAAGCAGTTCTGTTGTGAAAATCTCCCAAAATAAGTATCAGTTGGGGCAAATAAAACACCCTGCAGGGTATCAGCTCTGCAGTGTGAACAATCTTCTCTTGTTTTCAGGATATGCCTTTCTTTCCTACTGCCCAGACAACTGCAAAACCTCCAAAAAGATGACGTCACCCAGCTTTTGCAGGGAGGAATTCTCAAGTCAGTCAAGATGCTCATTCCATTCAGCTGCAAGACACTAATTTCTCCTCTCTGCACCACTTAATTATGTGAATAGTAGGGCAACTGCCAGTTCTAATCTTTTGCCTGTTGAAGCTGGCTAATCAGGTTAACCAAGAACACTCTCTGCTGACTAGCTCTGCAGTGTGCACAGATAACAGGTACAGAGTACTTACTGTTGCCCTCTTCCGCAGAAATGCATCCGCTTCATCCACGAATAGCAAGAGCCTGTAAAAGGAAAGCACTATGCAGTAACAGGAGACAGGAAAGGGAGGCTCAAGGGCTCAAGGATTCTCCTGTCCCACTACCAGGCACCCATAACTGTGACCAACTGGAAGCTCGAAGGATCAGACAAGCAAACTCATTTCTCAAGGCAACGTTTCTAAGCTACAGTGACATTTCCATGGCCATGGAAGTGTTCCTTGGCCCATCTCAACAGTTACAGAATAAGCATCAACTGAGGTCACCTTAGGCCATAAATAGGATTCCAGGCTTCTGGAGTTTTGTTTCCTGCTGTTCAGAAGCAGAAATGAACAGAACAACTCCAGGGCACACAACCTTAGCCTCCTCCAGATTTTCATCTGCAGAAGAGCATTCATGCTGAGGGATTTAAAAGATGTGGAGAGGTGGTGCTTAGGGATATGATTTAGTGGCAGAGTTGGCAGTGTGGGGTTAAGGGTTGGACTCAATGATCTTGAAGGTCTCTTCCAACCCAAATGCTTCTACAATTCCATGATTTAGCAATGGGCTGGTATCTGGCAGTGCTGATCTTTGAAATTTAAACCCAGATGCTCAGTTTATTTGTGAGAATGCTAATTTTAGCATTCCCTCCTATCTAACATGTTCACAGGTACAAGCCAGGTACACAAGAATACAAATATCTTGATGACAATGGCATCTCCCTGGCATTTTTTCTTATGTCATTCTGAAAACCTGAAAGCAGAGTCCTTCCCTGCAACCTGCTTTGTTATTTTGTTGTTTTTTTCCGTTCCAAACCACACCAGCAATAATATAATGGTTTTACTACCTGTGGAGAAATGAATTAATAAAGTCAATGAATAATTCACAAAAATAAATTCACTTATAACCCAAGGGCAGTGCTCTTCCCAAGAGACAACACACATAAAGATGTTTGTCAATAACAGAACCAAGTCGCTCATAAAGCTGTCACAGCTCGTATTACCTTCTTGCCTAGCTTCAAAATCAGCTTTCTTCCAAGAGATTTCAGAGCCTATTAACATCTTTTACTCAAAACTCCAGTTTTTCTGAAAATATCCTCAGCTACAGCCTTTGCAGAGAAGTGTCTTTTATCACAACAGCTTCCAGCTAATAAAGGTAACACCATGCTAAAGGCTATTGGACACAATTAGATACTCAGAATAAATAACATCTGGAGGTTAGAATATTGATGTGTATGGTCACGTGTAACCTTTGATCACCACTTCCATAAGACACACCTGAAGCATATGAAGTTCAAATGCACAGGAGTTTTTATCAGGATAGAGAATAAACTAAGCCCCAGGCAGTGCTGTGAAAGAGAATTCCTTACTGGAAGTACCCAGCAGTCTTCATCCAGTTGAGTATTCTCATCTCTCTTCCAACTTTTTCTAAGCTCAGTTAAATTCTTACACCTTTCCTTCCACAGCTCCTCAGGGTAGGAGAAGCTTAAAGAGTTTAAAGCCTTAGGAAATGTACTCTGCAAGCTTTTGGGGTTTTTTTAAAGGGGAAATAGAAACATTTAGATGATGAATGCAACAAGGATTAAAACAGACACTGCAAGATAATGCCTATCTAAAGCAATCAGAGAACATGTAAATCACTGGTTGGCCACATTTACAGAAGACCTGCAATCAAAACAGCACAAAAAACCTAAACTGACACCCTCTGCAAGTTCCCTACTGAATTTTAATATCCTGGTTGGACAAGGAATGTCTTAGCTACCTCTGGACTGCAAAAATCCATTTACACCAGGATGAAGAAATTAACTACATATTCTTACAGAATCAGGGAGGCAAGATTTAGTCTCAAAAGTTTGTTTTTAAAAGTGAAAAAGCACAGCAGCTTGTGACTTCCAAACCTATCGAATCTCAATGTCTTTAGCATCTGTCCTCCCCTTTATCCTCTTATTTCTCATAATTCCCTGCTTCTGCATGAGACTCAAGCAGCTGGATCCAAACACTACCAGAGTCTAAAATCTGAGCAACTGCAACAGGGAATACAATATTCAGAGAGTGTAAACACCTGGTTGCACCTCCATTTGTGCTAATTCTTCTAACTACTGTCAGAAAAACTAATCCCTCTGAAAGATGTGCTCCCCAGCCCTCAAGTGGGCAGTATCTCTCCACCTGCCTGGTGAGACCAGCAGAGTCAAGCTCTGACTGATGAGGAAAACATGAATTAAACAAGAAAGGTTTGAGGGAGCAAAAGCTTTCAGCCTTTTAAATATTACTAAGCAACATGAACTCACCCATTCTAGGAAAACTTCAGATGTCATGCCTGGTCAATGTTACCTCATCCACGTAAGAGCATCATTCAGTAACAGAGATGGGGGGCCTGAACTACATCATTGCAGTGAGTTTCTTTCACCAAGAAACCAAATTCAGGACTCTGAGGAACCTCTACTTACCCTCTCCTACTGGTGTTGGCCCAGTCGAAGAGTTTATGCATGGCAGTAACTCCTTCCCGCCCCATGGGGGCAACATCACCACCAGTCATGATGGCATAATCCATGCCCGAGTGCACAGCTAATTTCTGGAAGGAAACAGAACCGGGGAGTCAGGTACTCTCACTGTGAGTCCAGAGGGTGAGGAGGGAAATACAAGTAGTTTAGCCCTATCAACATGCTTAGCTGCAGAGAACAAGTATGCTTTTAGAGAAGAGACTACTTCTTTAGTCACTCAGGGGCAGCTTTTAGCTTTGTTCTGAATGGGAAAAAAAGACAGAAGATAAATCTTATGGCAACGCAGGAAACTTTAATGCTAGAAGGCACTGACTGCTGAGAGTGCTTAGACCTTTATCTTCCACTTGTGTATTGTTTATTTCTTCCACTGTTTTCTTCACGGTCTAGTTTATAACTTTCATCCTCTCTGAATTATGAGAACAGAATTCTGTTCTCTACCAAGCTTAACAAACCAACTCAAATAAAATTGTATTTGTTTAAAAAATTTTAAAGCCAGGAATTAAACGTGCTGTTGCCCTTTCCTAGAGCTGTCCTTCTCTACTGGCTTTAGAAATACAGACTTGGTAGTGTATTGCCAGAGCAGGCAGCAAAATACTACTGGAATATGGGTTTAATGTATTGACAGAGGGAAAAACCCTCAAAGTCAAATCTGCCACTGTTACTCAAGTCTATGAGACCCCAGATCAAATGGACAAGTACTGAAGAATGTGGCAAAAATAACATCCTGACCCAAACCCATGCAAAAACCATCTTGGTAGTGCATATGCACAGCAAAGCCATACCTATCTGTTCTCTGGGATTATCAAGCAATGGCAAGAAAGACCCTATTTTTTAGACAAGTGTATAAAATTAAGAGATGTGGAAAGGAGACAGCAAGCTGGTGTTGTGACTTCACAAATCACAGTTGTCAAGTGCCTCTTGCAGATGGAAGGGCTCTTCTGCCTACGCTTAGCACTAGAATCCAAGTGATTGCACTAATTTAGAGTTGAAGCAGCTGGATGCCCTTTCCTCCTTTCCCGACAGACACGAGAACACAACATTTACGCAATACTACAGCAACAGATTTCAGACTGAAGAGGGTGCTCAGACCATGAAGTTTCCCAAGCACCCTGCAATGTGCAGGTTGTTAGAATCTTGGCAGGCTTTTTACCTTGGCAAAGAGTGTCTTTCCAGTGCCAGGGGGACCGTACATAAGAATATTCCTGTAGAGGCTTTTATTCTTTTTTGTATTTCTTGTTGCTATGGCAATGTCTCTCACACGTGCTTCTAACTGCGGCTGCAAGAAAAGGGTTAGAGTTAAGGACCAAGAAGTACCAAGCACCCCATATCTATCACCTCCACAGATCTGTACCAGTAAGAAGTAGGCAGCATTCCTGCAGCCTCAAGCTTTTGCACCTGAACTTCAGCTGGTTGTTACTCCAGACCAGGGTCATTTCCCTTTCTATGTCAGGATTTACTCAAAGTTCTGTGCACTCGGCTACAATCCTTTTATAAGAAAAGGCAGCAGCAGGAAACAGTGCAGTAACTACTATAAGAACTGATAACACCTAAATATTCAGTTCCCATTGGATGCTCCAAGAGAGATCTGTCAAAACTTAAGCAGCTCTTTGCAGTACTAATTCTCTCATATAAATCATAAGCATTCATGTTCATCCTTATTACTGCATTTGGAGAGATACAGGAAGAAAGCGATCCCTGCAGGAACGTCTCAACAGCCTCAACAAGCACTTCAATTTGCCTGATACCCAGGAGCCAAATTCAGAAGCAAATATTCAGAAGCAGCCCTAATTAGCAAGTTAAGAACCATCCACATGATGGGCGAATGCAGGTGCCTCTTCAGCTTTCTGGCCTACAAGCAGAGCCAGGTTCAGTAATCTTTAACTGATACGATGAGACAAGTGAAACTCTGGATATTAACATGCTGGCCACAGAGAAAAACTGCAGCAGGGCAAGGACTAAGGCTTCCAGCTGCTTTGCACTGAGGAAAAAAAGGTTAACAGAGTGCTTAAAGTGTGTCACACTGAACACAGGAGCTTATTTACAAGTCTCAGTGTCCCAAAGGTGCTATGTCTCCTGAATTACTGCAACTACAGCTTTTGAAGCGAAGGTAAGGAAGCAGCCTTTCCTATTCAGATTCCAAAGTCATCCTTCACAGCCCAAGAAAGCAAAATACAGTACTCACACTGAGAACAACTCCTTCAAGGGCATCCTGAGCCTTGCTGGTAAGACGCTTACCAACCTAGAGAGGACAAATTCAGTTATGACACGTAGAAAGGAACTGCAATTTTGACAACTCACTGGGACAAAAATGTGACAGGGAATGACACTGAGCTCAGCCCACTACGCTATTTCTAACAGTATGTTTATTCACAGACCCATGGAAAGCTCCCTGCATGACACAAAGAGCTGCAAAAGGAGTTTTGCATTCTCATGGCTGAGTGCAAGACAAACAAAAGCTAAACGTTACCTTGATGGGATGCTTCAGAGCCTCCAGCACAGTAATGCGCGAGGTTTCTCTCACCAGGGAAGGTTTGCCCAAGCGTGCTTCTATGTATCGCCCTGCTACTGCTGTGGCATTCTTGGCAGAGTAAACACCCACTGCCAGCAGAGTCAGGCCTGCCACCTGCAAAGAAAAGGGGGAAGGATTAGAAAAACACTGGGCAAAGCAACACTGTTGTGTGCAGCACGCTCTGTGGTGGGGAATTAAGATTCAGGACAAAGGCTGAGCAGTAGGAGTTCATTTTTGATACGATGTTTTAGTGCTGTTCAGACAAGATCTCACACTCCCTATTCACAGGGCATTTTATGCTCTTGCATCCTACTGAGTGAAAGGCAGAGGAAGCACAAGTAACACATAGGAGTCACATATCCAGAAGCACCTCCCTCTGCTCAAAATGTGTGTGGCTTTTCAGACCTTTACCTAAGCGGAACATGTACTGAGAGAACCAGCCATCAGGCTTTGCTACAAACTGGGGTTCAGAACTGCCAGTTCCAAGGTGTAAAGAATAAGATGACCTCCATGCACGATTCATCTCCTTTTACAGGGACTCGAGGACACAAAAGGGACTCCCAGCTTTTCAGCAGCCTCCCTCTAAAACAAAGTACCATGACAAACCATCTCACGCACTCTGACATCATGTGCTTTAGCAACACCCAGCAGTAAGCAAAGTTACAGGCTGTTACATCAGATCCAGCCAGGCAGAGATTAACTATTTCCACCTTTTGGACTTCACTGACATTCATGATACAAGACACACAGAAATACAATTTTAAGTTTACCAGGTATGTATCAAAACAGGAAAATTACCTGACTCTCACTGAAGAGCCCAATTACTGTGTCAACTCCACAAAGCAGCCTGATTACAGGGCCTATTTGTTTATCATGAAGTGCCCAGCAAAGGATAAGTACAGTGAATTCCAACAAAAAACACCAGCTAACCCAAAAAACTCTGAGCAGAATCTTCAGGGTTGCATAGATGGGCAGAGTTAGAAAAAAATGTAGCACTAACAGCAGGCAGGAAGAACTAAAATCCAGGGCTGATTTAGAAGAACCCTAAAATAACCAGCTAATTCTTATCTTATCATCATTTTTCAAAGCAACAGAAAATGTGAGTCCAGCTGTGCTACCTCCTTTCCAAAAATATATGTACTTTAAGCTAAATGTCCCAAATTTACAAGACAAGAGCTTGTCAGAAGCAAAAATGACCATAATGCAGGAAACTGGTATCTGGGTCAAGAGAATATGAAGCCAAAAGCACCAAGCACTGATCTACAAAAGGCTCTGAATACCGGAGGCATTCCAGGTACAGCCTACAGATTACAAAAGGATCCATTAAAGCAAGTCTTGTTCTCCTCAGTGCAATCAGGCAAAACGCCTTTTGTATCATCTGTGTGTAGAAAACCAGAAGGTGGAGCAGATGGTGGTGATGGACTTAAAGGAAAATGTCCATTTTAACAAGCCATGCTACTAAAAATATACTTTCACTGTGAAGTTTTCTTTTAAGTAGTGCACTGAGGAACACCTTCATGTCCATAAGAAGCCACTGCTATGCTGGTCCAGCTTTTAATCAACTTATTTAGCACACTTAACAGCTCTCCAAGTACTCTCTAGGCTGCATCAAAATTAGATATAAAGCTGTCAGATAAACAGCAAAGTGAGTTTTAGATAACGTCCTGCAAGGCCTTGAAGTTGAAGAGACCAGGAGTCTCTTTATAGATGAAACTGGTACCCTCAGACTCCCTGACCAGAGAGAGCAAACAATCTGTTGTCCACCCTGGATCAGAATCCCAGACAAGCTCCTGGCAGCAAACTTGGTGGGAAGAGACTGCAGCTCAGAGACAGAATGCACGCAGAAGGGGAATACTGAAAAATTTATCTCTGTGGCCCTACAATCATTTACCTTAATATTCCAATTTAAAAAACCCTAAAACTTCCCTGATGCACCTCTCCCTATTTTCTAAGGGAGTGTTCTCACAATTTTTTCTGCTGTAAGGGGTAAACCATCAAAAATTTTAGACCACTGGTTTGTGTGGAACAACCCCTTTTGCATCCCCTTACCCAATATACCTTCCCTAATATCCCTAAAAAGACATTTCCAGTTTGTAGTTTAACTGAAAAACAAACAGACTGGGGGGGAAAAGAGGGATGAGATTCCTGCTCCCAAAAAACACCACAGAAGCCCTCTAGCACTAGTGTTAAACCTTTCATAATGCTGCTTCCCTGTAAACATTTATAGATTTTTCATGCATCATGAAAGTACAATCAACATCAATCCTTAAAAAGCTGAATGAAACCTTGTTGGCTCTGAGTTGGGTCAAGCACAAAAATCGCATTCAAGATCTCAAAGGGAAAACCCACAGCTCTAACTGGCTGTTGGATGAAACCCCCACTCCCCTATACATGAGAGGCAAATTCTAGAACAATCTGCTAAAAAAAAGCAATCTTTAAAAAAGCCTCCTCTACTTTTTTCACAGTATCTACATCTGTTACTTGTAATAGCTGGCAAACGTTCAGGCAGCACATTTGTAAAGGTGATGGTGCAGCAAATTCCCACCACAGTTTACAGTTTATAAACACAAGACAGAGAAAGGAGTTCATTTAACACACATTTACAGACAGACTTTTCTGGATGTTATCAATGCATGTCACAATCTTACCGTGGCTGTAACTTTATCCCAGTCTGTTACAAAAGCACGGAATCCTTCCCCAAAGAGCATCCCAGCTGTCCTGTAAGCCAACAGCAAGGGAAGCAGAAGAGAAAGGGATTTCAAAGATTGAATTGAAACACTTTACAAGGCAGGTTTATAATCATCATCTTCAGAACTGGTCAAAGCCAATTAATGGGTCAACTGGGAACTAAAACACGAACGAGCACGGCAAAGATATTTATAATCATCTCATGTCTATGCTTGACCTGGGATTAAATCCAGAAAACCACCTGGCATTAAGATGGTATCAACTTCTTTCTTTAATACATTATCAGTGCTGAACTCTAATAAAAGGTATTTAATTCTAAAGCTGGTTTAATTCGAAATCTCAAAGGACCTAAAATGAACAAATGACAACTCTAAATGCCCACCCCTTTGCAGACTGGTTTATGCCTTCATGGCATGTGTTCAAAACCGAAAGAACTGGAGGGTTTCCAGAGTAACTGAGTATCAATCTTAGCTAATAAGGCTTGAATTAATCTGTTAGAAAAACTGATAAAATTGACAAATCTATAAATAGACTCTTTGGTTCACATTCAGATCACAATGTAGGAAGACAAGTAAAGAGAGGGCTGTCTTTAACACAATTCCTATTGTTCAAAGAGTGCACAAACTAACTTTTGATATTCCTCAGAGCTTAGAGAAATAAACAGCAAGCTCTTCTACACGATGGGAGAAATCTGCAAAGGCAGCAAGGCAGCCCGTGCCCTTCTGGTTTGCACGTACTTGAGGGACTCCAACACCGTCTGGCGATGTTCAGCAGCTTTTAAGCGGATCTGCTCCCGAATGATGTCCGCGTTCTCCCTCTCAGCCTTGGCACGGGCTCTCGCCTCTGCCTCCACACGCAGCATCTCGTTCTTGTGCCTCAACTCCATCTCCCGCTCTACAGTAGCTTCAAAAAGGAGAGGAGAGGTCAATCTTCTGGGCTGGCTTAAGCCCAGGTAGCAGGTAGGTGGAAGAGATGCATTGCTTCATCCTGGCTTCACAACAGCAACAGATTTCAAGATCTTAATCCCCTTCCACCCTCCCTCAAAAGGCAGCCAACCAGGACAGTATTACAGAAGACGGACAACGATGGCCAGAATGATCCCACACCAAACAGGGGGCCTTCTCCAGATATCACAGTGCAAGACAATAATCATCCTTCAGTTCTGAAACTTCCTTACCAGAAAAATTGCTCAGGGCAAACCTTAGCCAGATGAGCCAGAGAATATGGAATAAGGCAGCAGAGAGGGAAAAAACCCACACAGCTAGGCACTGCTGCTGCTCATCAACATTGTCTTCAGAGAAGGGTGAGATATTTCTTTCTCTTCCTTCTTCAAAACTGATTCAACTTTAGATTGTCCCAGTATAAAATGAGAATTTCAGCTGCTTTATCAGGAGATGCTGATGGTTCACTGGAAAATCCAAGTACATTGGGCAGATGTATAGGAGTGCAACCACTTATAAAACTGATCTTGGAAGCAACTGGCACTTCCAGCACTTCTGGGACTTACCTGTTACTTGCCAATATGATTTTAACACACCCCTCTAACGGGGCATCAAACTATGTGGACAAGGAGTTAAAGATCAGTACACAGGACTCATCGACCCATCTGCTCAGTCACTAACTAAAGAAAAATTGCTAGCTTACCACGCCTCATGGCTTCCTGCTTCTGTACAGATTCTTCTTGCTTCCTCAGGTTCTCTTCATTAACAAGTTGCTAAAGGCAGAGATGACAGCAGAAGATGTGTTAAAGTTGCAAGAACTCAGTCAAATAGGTATTTGTGTAAGCTTAACCATTACAAATGTTTTCAAGAAGCTAGTGCTTAGGTTGAAGCACATTCTTCCACTCCTCATCTCCCAGATTCATACCCTTAATTCTATGCTTCTAGCCACTTTGTCCCAATTGCTGACATTTGATTTGCCTGGCCAGCACTGTTGATGCCAGGCAAATAATACAGATGAAAACAATAGTCCCTGGCATCAGCCATCTGGCCAGCAGAACAGGGCACAGCTCCAGATCACTACTTTGAATTAAGAAAGCTACTACCCAGTTCCCAGCTGGGTTAGAGAAAGAAGTTATTAATATCGTACCTGCTGTCGCAACTGTTCATCATAGCGCTGCCTTGCCAACTTGTCCTGGTATTGAGCTCGCTTAAAAAGAAAGAGCATCCATAAAAATCAGGCATTTAAAAGAGAACCTAGTCCTGAGGGTAACGGGGTTTGGAACACGCAGGGGGGAAACAAAAAAAAAATCAGAATAAACCAAAAGAACTCCCACACAAAACAAAAAGTAATCCTGGAATTCAATATCAACAGCACAAAGTCTGGGGCAAAATATCCTCAGTCAAAACTTCCACTGTGCTGAGAAATCTATGTAGTCTGACTCCATTTTAAAGCATCACAGTTATAAACAAAGAACAAGTGTTCATTGGCCCAGAAAAGGAGTTTTACTTTAATGGGAAAAACATGTTTTTCATATTCTGAAACACATTACCTGGACTGGCAATTTCAAGCAATAGAACTGTCAAGATCTGCTGCCTGTCAGATGAGCTGTTTCTGATTGATTTTCATATTCATCATCATTTTCTCTCATTGATTTTCCACTGCAACTGGCAAATAAACCCCTGTCATCTACAATGAACTCAAAGTGGTCTGAGGACCTGTACCCATCGGGAAGGTACAAGGGGTATCACCACCACTCCAAATACACACACAACAGAATGGCCTGCAAGTTGTCTCCTCAACAACTGTAAAGCACAGCACAAGTAAATTATGATCAAATTTGCTTTGCATTCAAACAATTCCCTGTGAACTGCAAGCGTTCGGGAGCAAACTCACAGGCAGCTTCCTGAGCCAGCCCTGCTCAAAGTCCAAACTCTGATGGGATAAAAATCAACATGTGCCAGATAAGCAGTTTTAGCTATTTTCCCAAACTAGATAATCAGTCAGAATTAATCAGTCCCCTCGTTTCCTCTGCTCTCAAAGCAAAAAGTCACAATATATGAGCTATCAGCATGTAAGCAAGCTTACATCTCCCGGATTTCAGTATTACTGCCACTTCAGTAACTCATTCTAGGACACACCAGGAAGCACCAACACTGCTCACAAAGCAGTCTTTGGCAGCTCTCAGACAGCTTGAGGGCCCCTCCAACCCAACCACCCGGTAACAACACTTCCTTTAGTAAAATTTCAAACAGCATGCAATAAGAGTAACAGCTACTACTGGTACTTGGATATTCAAGAGTTTGGTAAGAAAAGTTCAAGATGACAAAGCTGCACATAACTAAAAATCAAGCTGAACGTTACAAAGCCAAGGCAGAAGATGGGATCAGTGTGGGAACTGCCTCATATCTTCGACTGCCCGCGGCCCCCTTTCTCCCCCGCCTCCCAAAAGGGGCAATTAATGCATTGTTGTCTTTTCCATAATGGAGGAGAGAAACAAGGTCTCCCACCACGTGGCTTCCCCCTTATTTCCTTACTGCTTGATGCTGTTTTGTTTCTTCACTGAGTGTTTTCCGTCTCTCTTCTGCTTGCACCCGTAACTGCTCATTCTTCAGTTGTTCTATAGCAGCTTCATACTCCTATTAAGAGATAGCGATTATCATCACAAATGAGCTCAATACACCATCCTACAGAGAAATGCTGGTGACAATTGTATGCCAAGAAATCAATTTATATCATGAAAAGCTGACCAATAACACAAGAAAGCTAAAATATTATCACAAAATCGTAAGAAATCTTAATTAACCATTTCAATATTAAATACAATTTATTTTAAAAAACCAACAAATTGACACTCTAACGCTCTCCATATTCCTTCAAAAAGGAATAAAAGTCTCTTCTCCACCCAACCACTTCACAATTCCCCACAGGAAACCCTCATCATTCCCTAAAAACAGTAGTGATATTCTACAATTCACAAAACCCCTCAGGACAGTGAGTTGTAAACAAAGCCATCTAATGTGTCCCAGAAACGGCCAAACCACTTGCACTTTACTTCCCAATGAAGGGTTCCAACATACCTTAAGTTTTGCTTGCTGTTCCATCTGCAAGGTCTGCTCTTGCATCTGGGCAAGGCTAAGAGCATCTTTGGCATGGCCTGAAAATGACAGTGGGAAGAGGTTATCATCATCACAAAGCTCTTTTCTCAAGTGAGAAACCACTCAGTCGATTCAATCCAATCAAGTGTCAGCAAGACTGCCGAGTGCACAGCTCTGAAGCTGTACGCTCAACCCTCCCTGTGTACAGGCATTCAGGAACGTACTCAGCACACCTCTCAGCTGAAGCCAAAGAGTTTACCCTGCTGGGAAGGGACTCCAGCACCTTCCTCACCCTTCAGAGGCCCTGGGGAAGGCGATGCCCAGGCACTCCGCGAGGAAGGGGATCCAGCACCTCCCTGGCCCCTCACAGTCCCTGGGTAAGGCGAGGCCCAAGAACACCCAGAGGAAGGGGCTCCAGCACCTTCCACGCCCTTCACAGACCCTGGGAGAAGGGGTTCCAGCAGCTTCCTTTCACATACTCTAGAGCAGGCGAGGCCTGGGAATGCCAGGAGAAAGGGGCTCAATTACCTTCCTTGCCCTTCACAGATGTGGGGAAGGTGAGGCTTGGGCACCCTGAAGAAAAGGGCTCCAGCACCTTCCTCGCCCTTCACAGACCCCTGGGGAAGGGGAGCCAGCACTTCCCTCGCCCTTCGCAGGCCCTGGGAAAAGCGAGGCTTAGGTACCTCTGCGGGAAGGGGCTCCATCACCTTCCTTGCCCTTCACAGGCCCTGGGGAAGGGGCTCAGCCCCACCCCTCCCTTCACAGGCCCCGGGAGAGCCGTTTGCAGGACGCCAGGCGCCCCGGTACGGCTCCCGCCGAAGCCAGGCCCACCCGTGCCCAGCCGCTCCGCAGCCCTGGCCAGGCCGCGAGGTGCCGCCTCAGGGCCGCCCACCCCGTCCCGTCACGCACGGGACGCGTCCAGCTCCCGCGCCGCCTTGGCCGCCCGCTCCAGGCCCGTGGGGTCGAAGTTGCTCCATTTGTCCTTGGGCCCCTGGCGCTCCCCGCTGCCGCTACGGGTGCCGCCACCGCCCGGGGCCGGCGGCAGGGAGAGGTCGGGCGCGCCCGGCGCCGCCGCATCCCCCCCGGCGCCTCCCGCGGGCCCCGCGCCGCGGTTCAGCCCGAACAGCCACGACATGAGGGCGCCGCTCCGCTGCGCGCGCCTGCGCGGCCACCGCCTCCCATTGGGCGGCTCGGTGAGAGAGCGCGATGTGATTGGCTGAAGGGCCGCAGGGGGCGGGACCTCAGGGACGGGGAGCGGAGAAGGACAAACTAGGGCCGCTCCGCCGTAGCAACGAGCGCGTGGCTCTGTTACTAAAGGGAATCTCAGAGAGAGAAGGAGTCACTGTTGCAAAAAGTGGAATATTTAGATATTAAGAAGAAATTCTTCACGATGAGGGTGGGGAGGCCTTGGCACAGAGAGGCCGTGGCTGCCGCATCCCTGGAGGTGTTCAAGGCCAGGTTGGATGGGGCTTTGGGCCCCTGATCCACTGGGAGGTGTCCCTGCCCATGGTAGGGGATGGGCCTGGATGGGCTTTGAGGTCCCTTCCAACCCAAACCGTTCCTTGATTCTGTGATCTGTTCCTAATCACGCTGCTCGTAATGCGAAAGATAACACGGAAGGTGTTAGAAAACGGAAGGAGAGGAAAAAGGAAGGAAAACCAGAAATCAAAGCTCCCACGTAAAATTCTGTAGCCTAAAATGGTCTAAAACGTGGAATATATCCTGGAGTCTGAGAAGAGCCTCTCTCCGAAGACAGCCTTCTCTTCTCCACGCTGAATAACCCTGACTCTCTCAGCATGCCCATGTGTGGAAGGTGCTCCAGCCCTTGGATCGTCTCCGTGGCCTCCTCGGGACTCGTCCTTCTGGCTGACAGTAACCAGGTACAGATGTAATTTCCATATGGCTTTGAGAAATGGGCCTGGGATTATAGAGGGGAAGGCTGGGGTGGTGCACCCTGAGCAGCAAGTTGCTTCCAAGCGAACACAAAGGCTCTAGCAAAATTCTGGAATTGGGGAAGCATGTTGTTTTCCCTGAGAAAGCCACTGGGTGTCTATCTAGGCAGCAGTTAAGTAGAACAGGATAACCACTCCAGTTCCTCCAGATGGGCACCATCCTGGAAGGTCGTGCAGAAAACCCGGGATACCTTGGCACAGGACAGTAGTTGTCTCTCTGTTGCTGAAGAACATGGGAACTCTCAGCAGATCATACAAGGAATTCCAATAATAATCACTGACACCCCATGCACTGAAAGGTGCAAAGACCCTGAAAACCACCAGGGAACAGCTCATCAACACATGAGGCTCTTTACAGTCTGCATACACAGAACTTGGCTTCTGCTGGGAGTGCTCATGCTCTGTGCTCTCACACTACAGAGGAATTTGTACCATTATATTGGTGCAGATGAGATGCTTCAATAGCCCTAGAAACCATTAAGCTTTAGTTAAAAAAGTTTAGTTTAACTTACCTGTCCAACTCTAAATTTTCATGCTCTTGAGTACTACCAATTCTGCCAAGATTTAAGGGACATTTACATTTTAGCTCCTTGTAAAACAATTCTTAATGAAACATTATTGACACTGATATATTTCTGACTCATTTTTGGGGGGGAATGGGGGTAAAGTTCCGTGTAAACCAGACTATGAAGTCATGGGTGGAATGCTTACTTTTCAGTCATTTAAAATTGAGACAAATACCAGCTTTTCAACCCATATCTTTCATTAGAACAAAAGTTACATTTAACAGATTTGCTTTCATTGCACCAAGAACAAAATAATCATTCAGCTCTTGTATTGTGTATTTAATTGTCTTCAAAAGGATGCATTACAATTGGAGGGGATGACATGTTAAGGTATTAGTAAACTACACAGGGAGTTGTGCAAAATTAATTTCTGTCCTACAGCAAGAATGAACAAGATTATCTTATTGCATGAGAGATTCCAGAGACTTTATCTTCCTCTCAGCAGAGTCTCCATTAAGATTAATCACCCACAAATGCACATTCCAAAGGAGAACACAAATCATGTGACATCTTCTTATCAGTTAATGAATGACTTGCTCCCTCCTATCCTCTCCTCCTACACAAGAAGGCAAATGCTCCGTAAAACCAGACAGGATGAATTCACCACTCAGGAGATGAGGTTGGTGACAAAGTTCCTCTCAGCTGCAAAAGGAGCTGTTTTAAAAAGTCAATAAGGTGGGGGGTTGTGTGATGGAGCGACACTACATGGAGGCTCTCCTACACAGCACAGCTTTAAAAGAAAGTTCCACATGTAGGGCAAATATGCAATAAATTTAAGATACAGTGAGTGTTACTGAGGGAAGATGTTCCCACTGATGCTGGGGTCTGTTACCAGAGAAGCACATACATTTCTTTACAGCCCTAAGCCCTGAAACTCGGAACACTGCTGCTCCAATGGCTTTGTCACTTGGTATTAAAATGGTCTCTTTTCCAGCTCCTCTTTGAAAAGAGCAGCTTAGTGACAGCAAATTGAAGCCTGGAGCCAAAGGGAAAGAAGCAGGTTTATTCTTCTCCCCTAAAAACCTGACTTTAAAGTGTACCTCAAGCTTAGCGCTGAGTGGAAGCCCAGGACTGGACAATAAAGATGTACTATATTTTTTTCAGAGGACAAAGCCTGGAATGATAGTGCTGGAGACTTATTGTCCATCATTAGTGACAGAACAGGCTAGTTAATCTCCATATAGCAGGACACACATCCAGCTTGGTGAAACTGGTTGCAGGTCTGCCACAGTAATTCAGTGGTCACAATCCAGGCAGTCCTCCACTGCTGTTTGGGGGGGTGGGTTTGAATGAGAAACAAAAATAACTGATTTAGATGGTCTTGCTGTCTGACTTTTCTTGACTCACTGCTGCTCCTTGAGCTCAGCTGAGGGCTGAGACCTCTGCTCTGGAGTAACCAGCAGGGAAGAAATTCCCAAATTTTTGAGTTTCCTGCTCTTTCAGACTAATACTAATCCCAAGGCAAATGACTTGGGGAAACTGAACTCCTCAAAGTCCAGCTGAGATCTGTGTCATTGCAGCAGGTTAATGTAACACCAGTGCCAGAGGGAGAGCAAAACAGTATTGATGAGAGTCAGTAATTCAGCAGGCAGGCAGTGAGCAAACTGTTGTGCTAGTGCACTCCAACAGCACTTCTCAAGCCCTGGCACTACAATTTTGCTTCTCAGAGTTCACCCACCAAGCTCTGCCATCAACCAAAGACCACCTGGGAACACCAAAGTGTCCTTGCACTTTAGAAAAGGCAGGATGTCACTTTTATAGTGTCTCCATGCCCTGGCCAAAGGCCAAGTGGGTTAACAACCTCTTTTCTTCCTCTTCTCTTTGAGCTGAGCTTTGACCCCAAGCTCCTCTGCAGGCTGCACATTGTTTTTGTTGTGTCATTCTTCTTTCTCCTAAGGCTTTTTCCTTCCATCCTCAAGATGCTCTACTTTTAGGATGCCTAATTTGAGCTACCTGTTGAGCACACTGGATGAGTTGGAGGGAAGCTGCTCTTTGCCAGGTGTGTCGGTGTCAAAGGTTTTGGACATCAAGAACAGATTTGGCTGGATGTAATCTTTCTTTGAGTGCAGGTGCCCAGAATGAGAGGCCAGTGCAGTCAGCAGCTGAGTCCTGAACATGTTCATAAGCTGCAAAAATACAACTGTATCAACGTTTAATAAATAGAGAACAGGCAGTAAAAGCAAGCAATAGCGAGGATTCATCACTTTGCCTTTTGTTTGTTATTTGTCAGGCATGTTTATATAAAAGAGGGTACAGATTTGGGGTTTATTCCAAGATTTGTTCCAGACAAGCCAAACCTTTAAGCCTGGGGAGAACTTGGCTCAGGACAGCCTTTAGGCTTGACAACCAAGACACCTCAACAGCCCACACAGGCTGGGAGATGATCTGTGAGCTTTCTGGATTCCTCCCTTGAGCCCTCCTTTTTGTCCAAGTCTTTGTCCAGGCAAGATTCCTTGCTCTGCAGGGAATCAGTTCACTCCAGAGTCTGTCACGCTCTCTGTCTGTGCTTATATCCTTGGGCCTCTGTAGCTGGGAAGGACACAAAAAGTAAAATGTCAGTTTTATTGACGCATTCTCCGTGTCAGAGCCAGGGATCTCATCCCCGTGGCCATCCTCACTATCACTCCAGCTGGGAAAAGGCTGTGCTTCTGCACTCTCACACAGCTTCTTTGTAAGCCCTTTCTTCCCTTTGGCCTATCAAGAATCCCTTTGTGTTTCAGTACAGTAAGGAGCTGCAGGGTGGTGGAAGGAGGGAAGCAGATGTGCTGTGCCTTAGCAGCTGTGTTTAATAGTCAGTTTGTCCCTGCCACCTTGAAAAGGGAAGGGTAGCCTAGAGTTCAAATGACTTTTAAATAGCAATTCCAATGCCCACGCCAGCTTTTAGCAGTCTTCCCACCCTTGTAATCCCAAAGTCTTTGCAGGACCATCTCCACTGTACACTTTCTCCTGCCAGCAGACCTAACGCCACTAGGAGGAGTGCTGCTCTTAAAAACAGGGGGAAGACCCCGTCTTTGGATGGTACCTTCTGGGCTGGTATCTGTAATGAAGCCCTATAAGCAACCTGGCTGATAAGCATGGAATATTTCAGCCACGAGGGCTCCTCTGTGTTGGATCTCCACCACCTCAGTGCCCTTCAGGGCACGTTCCCTTGGCTCAGGTGCCTCAGGATTCTGCCTCACGCACCTGGCTGCATGCGCACCACGCGGCACAGCCCTTTGCCCCGCTGCTTCTTGTACATGGGCTTCACACACACTTTGTTAGTGGTGCCCGAGGCCAGGTCTGTGAGGAGCACGCTGTGGATCTGTGGAGAAACGCTGATGATGGAGGAAGGGCCGGTTTGCCGCCGGCATCGGACTCTGTAACCAAGGACTTTCCCATCGGCAGCGTCCCAGGAGGCTTTCAGGGTGTTGGGGCCCATGTCTTCAAAGCGAAGGTGCCTCACTTTGGAGCCCTCTGGAGAGAGAGGATTCATGTTACCGTGGGCCATTTGTTTGGGGTGGTCCTTATCACCTCCTTGTTCCTCCCAAGGGGATTGCTGAGAAGGGGTTACCAGCCAGCCCAGTCTTTCTCTGTTGTACAGACACAATTGCCCATCACTACAGCTCCATGGTGGGGGAGCTCAACCTAATTAGTCCTTAATTTTGTCCTGGTACCAGCACAAAATGCTTTTCTTGGCACTGTTAGGCAGTGGCTGTCCACCTCCCACCCCTCAGCTGCTGTCCTTCTCTGAGCAGCTCACTCCTGAGTCCCAGTAAGAGCTACATTTTGCCTCCTGCAGTATCTTCACAGGTATCTCCCTCAGAACAGAAGCTTCTGCTGATGGATTTGCCATCCCTCTGATGCTATACCACACAGACACTGAGGAGACAGGAGGGAAAGGCAGCTTGCTTTCTTCTTCAGGGAGATGCAGGGATCTCCAGGCTCATTCTGCTTGTGACTACCCCAGCACTTGGCAGTGCACACCCTGCAATAGCAATCATTCTGTGTGTCTGCTTTTCTTTCAGCCCTATGCTTTATATATGCTTTCCCTGGAAGTGTTCAGGGCCAGGTTGGAAGGGGTCTTGAGCAGCCTGGTCTAGTGAGAGGTGTCCCTGCCCATGGCAGGGGGGTGGAACTGTATCATCTTTGAAGTCCACTCCGACCCAGACCTTTCCGTGATTCTATGGTATTTGCTCCATCCTAATGGCACATCATATGCTGTTCATCAGGAGCTGCAGCTTTCCCCTTCTCTCACCCTCACCAGTTACCTGACACCTAGAGGCAGATGATCTGTGCAAAGGAACAGGAAACCCTTCAGGAGCTCCTTGTGCCCACAGAGCTTCCGATCAGCAGAGCGCTGCTCACTCACCTTCCTGAGTGCAAGCTTTAGCAGACAGGGATTTCTCCATCCCCGATCTGTAGAGTGCAGTCACTGTCACCAGATAGGTTGTATTGGGTGCCAGGTTCTCCACCACAGTGCTGTTATGCTGGCCATCCACCTCCAGCAGCTTCACTGAGTTCCCAGGGAGGGGTCCGTACAGGATTTGATATCCGACCACACTCTCCAGCGTAGGAGCCCAGCTCACGTGGAAGCTGTGTGGCCCAGACTCTGAGATGAGAACCTGAGCTGGGCTTATTTCCTCTGAAATCGATAGAAAAAGAGGTGAATGAGTATGTAATTCAAGGCATAAGAGCACTGTCAGAGGAGCATAAATGACCTGCACCATATCTGGCTTCCAGGAGATGGATGAAAATCCACCCAGCACGTGGATGTCGATAGTCTTCCAAGTCAGCACAGCTAAGCTCAGCCCTAAGGAAATCATTTCTCTACCCGTGCAGCATAAAGTGGGAAAAAATACTCAGCCAAAACTGTTCTTACACGCAGAAAATGATATTGGGTGCAAGTTCATTTTGTCTTTGTCACCCTGCTCAGGTTTTCAGTGTGCCTCTTTTTTTGCATGTTGCTATCCAGCATAAATCTGAGCTATTTTCCTGGCCCAAATGACCACTCTGCACAGAGGGGATGGCTCCTGCTCTGAGCACTCCCCTTCTCCTTCCCCAGGGGTTCCTCAGCAGTGGATACAATTGTGCATATTTTACCTGCCAGTGTAGTAACCCTTGTTGTCTGGGGAGGGAAGTAGTGTACGTTGGATTCAGGAATGAGTGCCACCTCGTAAGTAGTCTCTGGTGTGAGGTTGCTTAGGGTGAGGCTGGTGTCAGCCCCAGACACTTGCTTGGTCCTCTTCCTTGCGAGATCATCTGTTGGGGCATACTCTAGGGTGTAGTAGCCAGTTTCTTGGGAGAGGAGTTTGGGCCACATCAGATGGAAGCTGCTTGAGGTGATATCTGTTGCGTGGAGCCGATTAGCTTGGATAACGTCTGGAAGAACAACAGGAGCAAGAAATCATTACTGATATTAATACATGTAACATAGCACAGCTCCCATCCAGGAGGGCCTGTGTTTCAGATGTAGCCTACAGCAACGCTGGATGACAACTGAGGTCACTGAGGTGCAGCTGAGCCCCTTCGCAGCAATTCAGTGAACCAGACCCTCTTTGAAAGGTTCAGGAGCACAAAACTGAATGCTCAAAGCCAAACATAAAGCTAAAAAATGTAAACTAAGTTTCAACTGAAGCAGCAACTTTTGGGTTCTCACAACACTTCTACCTTTTGGACAAGACTCTTTCACTGAACAGAGCTTGCAGAGCAAATGCATCCAACCACCATGAGGTGGCATTTTGGCTAAAGCAATTGCTCAGGAGTATCCATACAGAACAGGCTTCCTCAAGAACACCTCTGCACTCCTGGGCATGTCGAGCCTCAACCTGGCTTGCCACAAGCCTCCAGGTTGCTCTACAGAGCCCCAGGTTTCCCTTCTCCATCCTCTCTGCCTCGCTCGCGGTGCTAAGGCGAAACGGTGCTGCCGATCTGCTGAGACAGCAGGAGCCGTGTCCCTGCACACCCAACCCAGCCTTGTGCCAGCAAGAATGCCTCTGGAGAGGTCCAACACGTTCTGGGCAGCTGCTACTGCCTGACAGATGTGTGGGAGTTACGGTGCCTGGCTGAACAAGCGGTTTCCCACACTCAGCAAGGTGCTTCCACCTCCTCACCCTGGCACTGTGACAAAGCTGGAGACAGAATTTGGACATCTAGCTTCCAAAACTCCTGCTGTGAGCTCATCCCGAGCTCCCTGTGGAACTCGCCTACCACTACATTTTGTCATGTATGTGAAGTAGTCCAGAGTGTGAAGAAATACATTTCTTTCTGCCTGTACACAGTGGCCAGGAGGAAGGGGCAGCAACTGGGCACTGCCCAGCGTTTGCTGAGCCTGCTGCGTTCGTCCCAGCTGAAGTCACTCCCTGCGGTGCTTCACAGAGCTCCTTTGGTTTGTGACATTCAGCATTCAGAGCCACTCTTGTGGCTTCTTGCCTCTCCCCTTCCCTGCACAGGAGCTTCTCTTCAAGGCTTGTGCTACCTTTGTAAATGCCAGACACCAGTACCTCTGCCGATGCTTTGCAGCGCCCCCAGCTCCCTCTGCTGTTTGACCCTTCCAACACACATGGTCTCCTAAGCCCGTTTTGGGCTGAATTCCACTGTTCTCTGGTTTTCCAGAGGGATGGAAACACACAGGACTTTGATTCTAGCTCCAGGGAAGTAGCATAGGAAGACATAAAGGTGCTCTTTTTAATTACTTTTGAAGGAATTTTAAAAGCACCCTGAACCTTAAAGAAGTGCATTTGCTCTGCAAGTGATAGTACCCTCCAGCTCAAGGTTAGCTCTCCTCCCTCTGAGCTGCTCCGTGTCCTTGCCAACTTCCCTGTACCGAATAAATCAGCCTCAGTTTTTCCTCTGAGCTGTTCTTTGGCTCTCCCGGGCAGTCAGGAACATCTCCCTTACCTGTGCCCTGCCTGCTCCCATCCGTGCCTGCTGCCAGGCAGCAGCATTCCACCCCATCGGAGCTTGGCACGGGGTGGGAGGCAGTGCTGCACCCTTCTGTGAGCCCCACAACTACCACAGGCCAAGCCACAAAGGAACAGGGGAGAGGCTCCAGCACCAAAAACCCTGCCAAAAGCTCAGGGAATGGAAATAAGTGAGCTGGGAGGCAAGGTCAGGGATGCTATGGATAAACCAGGCAGATGAAGGTGATGGGGTGCTGCAGGAAGATGGCTCTGCCCCTTCTTGCCAGGTTACGGATGCCATGAGCATATAAAGAGGACAATAAGCCCCAGAAAATAGATGCCCATGGTATCCTTCACAGCCCCTCCTTGTTCCCAGAGGGAAGCAACAGGTTAATCTTCTGTATCAGGCCAAGGCAGTGTCTTTCTTGCAACAGAAACAGCTCGTGACACTCTTGCCTTCCACCTCCTGTCTCTGGGTGACTTGAAAATCTATTTCAGAGTCACAAGTTTGCTGGCATCCCATGAACACTGATGAGGTCAAGATTAGAAGCACAGGAATGCTGCTTTTTCATGCTGTGTCACTTGAAATGAAACTTCTGGGGTCTATGTGGCATCTGGTACAGGAGAAGGACAGCTGGTACTGCCCCATACTCGTAAATGTGGATGGTTGGAAGAGAACATAGTCCTAATGGTTGGAAATAGAGAGAAATTGCTACCTAGAGCAGATTCTGTGGAAAGGGTTACTTGGCCCCTCCAAAGCCAGCTGTAACCAAAATGCACAGCAGAAACCAAATGGAGAATTAAAACAGAATTTCCAATGGAGAGAGAACCTCCAGAAAATGAATGGAAAGTCTGCAGAGTCATAGTAACTCACTCAGCTTCCCAAACAAACCCAGAGACACCTGGGAAGCTGAGACAAACCCCTTGCCTTGCAATCTCGGCCACTCCCACCGCGGTGGCATTCAAGAGCTGCAAAAAGAACACGTGTTGTGCAGTGCAGCATGTAGACTACCATGAGACACTCCTCTTGGCTTCCAAAGGCCTGTCTGCTGGCCCACATTATGGCTTTGGGTCTCCTCGGAGCCTTTCCTGGATGCTTCACAAAAAACAAGACTGCTCTCTGTTCCTGCTCCCTGCACAGCAACCACCACACCACGCCAGCAACAAAGAGGGAGCAGTTGGCCTGCTCAGCCTAACAAGTTAGGGCTGGGATTTTCTTCCAAGGGCTGTGCTAGCCAAGGAGCTACAGATCTGGAGGATGCAGAACATGTTATAACAGGGGGTTTATGGAACGAAAACATTCCTCTCCTACAGTCTCAACGCTGAGAGCATCCACCACCCTTAACTGTTCTTTGTAAGAGAGCAACAGCTGCCAGGCACTCGTGGGCAGGAGGTGGATGTCTCAGCATGGGCCACTGCGTCTGCACATGGTGATACAGGAGGTCAGATCTGCCCTAGAGAAGAGTTTAAAGGGAGCTGACAGGACCAGACACATCCCCTTTTGTGTGTTCAACACATTCATGTCCTCCACTTTCATCAGGTGGCACAGAACCAGGCAGTGTTCTGGAGAAAAGAAAATCACCCCTTATGTGAGAACCAAACTCAAGGGGCTCAGGCACCCAGCCAACACCCCCTACTGCAGTTAAATCACTGCCTGCTTAGCTAGCATTTGGTTAACAATTCACCTGTGCACAGGTGGGAGCATTTTCGTGTTGTGCTTCAGTGGTATGGGTGTTTCTGTCCTGCTTGATTCATTTTCAGGTCTTGTGGGTTTTTGATGAACCCAGCTAATAGGATGCCTGAGACTCCTTCCTCCATTAACAACTGACCAAATCATTATGAACACAAGTTCAGCCCACCAGCAGGTTTGCAGAAGGGATTTGACCCAGTCAGTCATGGGACTTTCCAAGGGCAGTAGAGATCTTTGTCCCAGACTTCCTAAAAGCCTTGTTTTATCCTTGGATCTGTGGCATCATGGACAAAGGACCTCAGTTCACAAGCGCAGCAGCTGTGGGTCAGGAGGAGTCTTAGGGGACTCTTACGGGACTCTGTGAGAGTCTTAGGGGACTCTCACAGTACCTGCCCTGCAGAACCAGGCACTAACTCATATTCAGCCCTGTTGCAGACTCCTCGAGACCACAACCCAGCCCCACCATACCTAAGATTGCATCTCGAAGCTCCTCTGTGATGATGGGTAGGTCATCAACATCCACAAAGTGCAGGTGCTTCTCAGGAGGCTGGCTGGCAGCAGCAGAGAGTTCCAGGTAATTGCTTCGTCCAGTGCTGACAATGAAGACTGTTACTCCCATGTCCTTCAGGAGCTGCATGGGTTCAGAGATGTCATCAGTGGAGAACCCATCTGTCACCCAAACCAGCACCTTGGGCACATCTGGCCGGGCACCAGCTTCATCACTGAAGAACTTCTCCTTGGCGTAGGCGAGGGCTTTGCCTGTGTTAGTGTCACCCATCAGCTGCCGAGTGTCCCGGATGGCTTGTTGCACAGTCTCTCCAGACTGGTACTGGTCAAAAGGGAACTCCATGGTGGGCATCGTGCTGATGTGGATGATGCCGGTCTGGACATCTTTGGGGCCAAAGGTGAAAGGTCGCACGAGATCCCACATGAATTCCTTGACTCTGGAGAACTCATAGTAGGAGACGCTGCCAGAGCTGTCCAGCAAGAAGAGGAGGTCCCCCTCTGAGTTGGAGATGGACCTCTGGAGACCTAGGAGGGGAAGAGAGAGGGAGGTGAAATGGTGTGAACCCACCCCTGCCCAGGCATCCGCTTGGGGAGCTGGGTTTTCTTGTGCCAAATCTCAGAATTCAGTGAGAATTTTGTTGGGTAGAGACCCAGCTGAGGAGCAGGACCGTGACCTGTGTTGAAGTATTTGTCTCCCACTGGTTTCCTTGGGTTCAGTCTCACTTTGGAACACCACAGCTTCTCAGGCCCTGCAAGAGGGTCCCTGTAAGGAGAGAGACCAAAGCACTGCAGTGGGACTGGAAAGAGTCCTTGAAGGCCCTGCAGGACATCCTAGTGCCGGTCCAAAATCAAGATGCAGAACAGGTGGGTGCTGTTACAGCAGTGAAGGGAAGTGATTTCCCATGACATTAATCCCCCCTCCTCATTCTTAGGTCCTGCACAAGGACAGGGGGCTGGAACGGAGCAGAGAGCCTGCACAGGGTAGAAGAGGTGCCTTGGAGCTGACACTGCAGGGATGATGGGAGCTCTGGCTCCTGGGCCTCACACTCATGCAGGGTCTGCAAGCACTGCTGAGACTTACAAACCCCATGACAGCCTTTCCAAGCACACGTTGTTAACCCATTATAGATCCACTGAAAGGCTAGGGCAGTGGAAAGAGGCAGGAACTCAGACACAGGAATCAGGGCAGAGCCAAAAGCACAGCCCACGAGTCCTGGATCCCACTCTCACTGCTACAGAAAAAAATGCCTCTGAGCTACATCAGCTTGCTCTGACACCTCTTGTTACACAACACCAGGCTGATCTTGAGTACTTTCTGCTCCAAGCTGGAGGTGGATGTGTTCCAGGAGCTGGGAACATTCCTCACCAGCCTGAGCCAGCAGGTCAGATGTGCCCTTTGCCAGGGAGTAGCCTTTGCCTTCCCGAGCTGCTGCTCCAGGCTAACACACAGCAATCCCTGAGAAAGCAGCAAACTGCTGGTTGCAAGACCGAGAGCAACAGCCAAGGTCAGGGAGCAACTCTTGGGTCTAAATCAATTTACGGGTTTATCCCATCTTACGACAACGGCAGTGCCTGGAAGAAAAATGAGCTGTATTTGGAAAAGAAAGAAATGATAAAGAAAGCTGATGAGAAAACCTGCTGGCTCTGCTCTCCCAGGAGAGGTGGCTGATTCTCAGAACCGGCTGCCTCTCTGCCTCTCCATTCAAAGGCTGCGCTAGCTCCACACAGGACTGGCAGAAAGCTCCTGGATTTGTACCCCTGTTGGCAGAAAAGCCTGGAGTGGAGGGACTCCTCCCTAGATTGCTTTTTAAAAGCTGGGCTAATTTGAGGTTTTCTTGCTCTTCTGAATACATATTGACCTCCTTTCCCAGACAGTGTTAGGAGCAGCGCGTCAGAAGGGCTCCTGGACAAGATGTGCAGGAAAGGGCTGTGCAGACCCATTTGGGCAGATGAATGCCATAGGTCAGGAACAACAAGCTGAGAGAGGGGAGACTGAGATGAGACCTTAGGAAGAAATGTTTTACTGTGAGGGTGGGGAGGCCCTGGCACAGGATGCCCAGAGAAGCTGTGGCTGCCCCATCCCTGGAGGTGTTCAAGGCCAGGTTGGATGGGGCTTTGAGCCCCGTGATCAAGTGGGAGGTGTCCCTGCCCATGGCAGGGGGTTGGAACTGGGTGGGCTCTAAGGTCCCTTCCAACCCAAACCATTCTGTGATTCTGTGAACATGTTTTTGGGGTGTGGCCTGGAATCCTGCTCCATTTGACCCATTTTCTTACAGTTTCAATTAAACTGCTATGTGGGAAGCACAAACACATAGCAGACACCTCCTTCTACCACTTCAAGCCTGGGAGAGTTATCATAGCTGGAATACCAATAACTGATTTGGAATGCTTTTGTCCACCACCCTGCTTTCTGACAGCTTTTGAGGTGCAAAAAGGGAGAAAAAGCTTTGGACCAGAGATTCCTTTCTGCCCCTTTGGGCTCCCCTATCAGTGAAGGGATCAGGAATGCAGGGTGGCCCAGCACCGTGGGCTTTGGGCTTGGTGCAGCACACGGTGGGTGAGTGCTGGAGCCGTGCGTGGGAGCCAAAACCACAAGGCTGTAGACAGCTCCTGTAAAATTAATTGCTCCAAGGAGACAGCTCATGCAAACAGTTCTCCTCCTGCAGAAAGCCATGTCAAGGCAGGCCCAGGGATAGCAAAGAGCCTGGCAGAGATGAGCAGGGGGTTGCTAAACCCCACTGGGGCACTGCTTCAAGAGCCAGGTATGAGATGGTAAAATAAGAGGAGATAAAGGACCCAGGCAGGGGAACAGTGAGTGGGTACAAGGGGATTATTACACGTCCTGACAGTGAAACCTAATGGTCTGAGCACACAAAAGATCATGAATGAACAAGAGCACAGCCATCCAGGGTATGACACAAGGAGTTGAAGGGGGAAAACAGAAGGTGGAGAAGTGGTTCAGGCTTGAGCCACAGGGGACTCAATCCTCTTTGCCTGGTCTTCATTTGGACACTCTTTACTCTGCTATTTATCTCCCTCACTGGGTACCATTCAGATTCCTCCCTGTGCATCGAGGCCATGAGTCTGTCCCACAGCTGGAGTGTCCTTGTCTGTGTGCTCAGGAACATCAGGGGAAGCACAATGGACAAAGGGTCAGGTGTGCTGGGAAAGCTCACAGGATGAGGGACAGAAATGAGATACCAGATCCACGGTGAAACAATAGGAGAAATCAGATGGAGCCTTCAAAAAGAGAGAACACCAGAATTCCTTGGAGGAGACTAAGGAAGAGGTGCCAATTCTGCGTGACCCAGCACAACCCAGGCCTGTGCTGCAGACACACACACACCCAGCAACCTTGGCACTCAGAGCTGAGCAGAAAATAGATGTGAAGTCCAGCAAGCTTTCCTGCTTGCCCACAGCAACCTGAAATTTCCTCACCACATCACGCAGAGCTGAACCCCTGACCTGCAGGTCCCTGCCCCTGGTTCCTAGAGCTCCCGACCTCCTAACGGCGTTCCAGCAGGGTGGAGCAAGAAGGGTTTGCTTAGAGTGTCTGGCTGCATGAGGCAAGCCAAACACTTGTGGCCACAGCTCTGCTTTCCCCTCCGCTGGAGGAAGTACAAGCCACTTACTTGGCTGAGGAGCTGTAAGGAGAGATCTTGGCAATACAATTCCCTCCTCCCAAGAAGAAATCCTTGTTTCTCCTTCTTCCCTCTGCTCCCCACTGGTGTCAGTGGTACCACTCCTTTCCTGCTTGTTGCAACTAACAGCTGGGAAAGCTTCTAACCCTGGCAGGGCAGGGATCGATGGCCAAAGGATGTTGTTGACAAGTGGTAAACAAGGTCACATCCGTTAACGCTCTGGGAGGGGAATTCAGAATGTGCCACAGGCAGCAGGTGCAGGTAAAAACCCCACTCCTGCCAGAAATACCTGCATGAGAGACCTCATGAGTGAAAAACAGCCTGGGACACCTGCTCAAAGGGAACATCAAAGGAGAGCCAAGCCCTTGCCAAACTGCCCTTTGACTGTTCCCTGCCCCTCTGCAGCATGACATTAACATCCTTTAAACTCGGTCTCACCAATCATATGTGGCTGGAAAGAGCTCTGTTAATTAAGAGGTTCTGCAGGAAGAGCTACAGCTTGGTACCACAATGCTCTACCTGGATGCTGGAAAATATTAGTTAACAATTGGTTAACAACTAGTTAAGAAAAGCAGCAGTTCCGCTGGTGGGCAGGTGTATATTTTGGAGCCAAAGGGTGGAGCAGAAGGCTAATCCTTCATACAGGCAAATACCATCACAGTTACCTCTGCTGAACACCCAGCCCTGCATAAGATGGAAACAATTTCCTATAATTTAGAGTTTGTCAGGAGAAAGGATCCATAAAAAATCTAAACAGAGGATCTCACTATGTTAGGAGTGAGGCAACGTTCATCAAGTGACTGGACACTCCATTGTCTTCCTTCCAGGTTTAGATATTCAATTCCCTCCTCTTTCTTCCTGTGCTGTGTCCTCCCCTCCAACACAAACGTGCCACCCGTGCCAGAGGCGGGGCTGCACGGGGGTTCCTTACCAGTAAATCCCTGCTGTTTTCAAGCAGTTCCCTTGCGTTACAGCAGAAGAGCAGCAGCTCTTTGGCAAGGTGTCAGGTGAAGGTTTCTCACTCACAGCAGGATTCTGAGGGAATCACAGAACGGTTTGGGTTGGAAGAGACCTCAAAGCCCATCCAGTTCCACCCCCCTGCCATGGGCAGGGACACCTCCCACTGGATCAGGGGGCTCAAAGCCCCACCCAACCTGGCCTTGAACACCTCCAAGGATGGGACAGGCACGGCTAAAGGGGCACCTCCCCACCCTCCTGAACTGTCACACCTTTGCTTCCCAAGAGCTGAGAAATAACTGCAGAGCCTGCTGCTTCTGGGCTCTACTCAAGCCTAGGGAACATGTGGCACTGCCCTGTGCACCCTCCAGCTGGGACGTGGTCAGCAGACACAGATCCATCGTGCAAAGAGGGTTTTGAAGGGATCGCTGTGGGAGCAAAATGTCACCGTGGAGTCACAACCCTCCCTACTTAAACACTTGGCTTTTCCAGGAGAAACACAGCTGGTCAGACTTTCCTGTCTTACATCAAGATGCTGACAGGAGACATCCACTTCCAGAGTTCCCTGCACTCTCAGCTGGGACCTGAACAAGACACATCCTGGTTTACATGAGACTTAGAACTTGTAGAGTATAAAGCATTTAACAGCCAAAAAGAAGATCATCTCCTGCCTTGGTTAGCTATGTTTTAAGTCCCGTGTTTGCCTTCCCTTCTCACTGTTTGGCTATGCAAGAAAAAATTTCTACTACAAGTGGATCCAGGTTTGAAGAACACAGCCTGTGCTTCCCTGAGGCCCCTTGGGATCCCAATGAGAGGCAGGAGGAGGAAGGCACTGCCTCTCCCCGAAGGAGAGGCTTCCCACCAAGCTGGCCAGGAGATGTTTTACCCTTAAATCATGTCAGAGAGAGGCCTGTGCCATGGGAGGTGGCTGGATCACCTGCCTATTTAAGGAGCTGAACCTCACCAAGCGAAATATACTTGTGTGACTAAAAGCATAAACTGCCGGTGCAGGTTCCAGCTCGTCCATGCCACAGATTACAGGCTGAGAAACGGCCCTTCAGACAAATTCCTCTGGCAGGAAGGAAGCTGGGTTGCCATCTCTGAAGGTCTTTTCGGGAGTTTAGTTATCTCTGCTGCTTTACTTAGAGCCTCAGGAGTCCTGAAGCCCACGGCATTGTGCCTGGTACTGGGCTGTTTCGGAGATTAGTAAGTGCAGGGTCCTCTACAAAGTGTGTAAGGATGGGTCATGTCTTTGTTTCTCACTTGCTGCACACACAGGGACAGCAGCATCCCCATCGTTTCCTGCTGATCCTAGTCCAGAGTAATCACTAATGACAACCTAAGTTTCATTTATCAGAATAATTTGGGTTGGAAGGGATCTCAAAGCCCACCAATTTCCAATCCTTGCCATGGGGGGACACCTCCCACTGGATCAGGGGGCTCAAAGCCCCATCCAACCTGGCCTTGAACACCTCCAGGGATGGGGCAGCCACCACTGCTCTGGGCAACCAAGTTTAAAATTGTTCCCTCTCATCCTACCCCTCCTCTCCCAAATCAGGTGTTGTATATCAAATATTAAATGGTTGTGTTTGATGCAGAGATCCGAATCTGGACCCAAAGAGGGACGTGGTGGAACCAGTGATGCAATGCTCCTCCTCGGTGCAGTAGTCATTGCCCTGGAAAAGTTAATCATTTCTGAGCAGGTAGAAGCACCACTTTTGACTCCCATGGCTTCCTCACTTTGTCCACTGCAGCTGAGAAGGAAGCCACAATCACTCACATTCAGTCAAGTCCCTAGGAAACAGAGTTATGGACCTCTCAAATCCTCTCATTGTGAGATCGGGGCACACCCCCACAGCACCTCCAGGCCAGAGCCAGTCCGTGCTCTGCCAGACTGGATGTTTGCTCAGGGTTGCTCTGGGGAGCACTGGGAGGAGCCTAGGGTGCCCCCACATCAAAGCTTCTGAGGGATGGGCACCTTGCCACCAGCAGGTTCACTTCCTCCAAGGGTGCTTGGCAGCACGGGAGTCAGAGTCATCATGACAACAGCACAACACACACTCCTTTGCTCCAGAGCAAGGCACAGGCCTTCTAGAAAGCCACGGCTTCCTTTTTCACGTGCTTGGAAGGTCTGAGCATGGTTTTCAGCCTGGGCTGGGGAACTGCCACATGAAATCCCATAGCAGGAGAAATGCATGACAATGAATAACTGCTGCCTGTGTGGACACTGAGCTTTGTGGCAATGCCAGAGGCACAAATATCATTCCTGAAAAACCCTGTGCCACTGAGGGACAGAATCCAGTAAGGGGATTTGAGCAATACACAGTCTGCTCTGCATGCCAACAGCAGAATCCAACCCCAGCAGTCTGGGCTGTTGCCTCAGCCTGAGGACCTCCTGCCCTGATGGACGAGAGGTTCACTTCCCCTTTCACACTGGATTGTGTTCCCCAGGTGCAGTGAGAACCAGATGCAGCCAACAGCAGCCCTGCAGCCAGGGAACAGAGCAATTTTCTACTTGTGAACACAAGGCAGAACAAAATAATTGCACCAGCTTAGCCACTACCATGTGGGCTGAGCCTTCTGCCCAGCACCACAGTGCAGAACCTGAAAAGAGACATTCATCTCCTCCCTGTCCCTTTCACAGAATCACGGAGTGGTTTGGGTTGGAATGGACCTTAAAGGTCACTCAATTCCACCCCCCTGCCATGGGCAAGGACACCTCCCACTGGATCAGGGGGCTCAAAGTCCCATCCAACCTGGCCTTGAACACCACCAGGGATGGGGCAGCCACCACTGCTCTGGGCAACCTGGGCCAGGGCCTCCCCACCCTCACAGCAAAACATTTCTTCCTGAGATATCATCTCAGTCTCCCCTCTTTCAGCTAAAAACTGTTCCCCCTTGTCCTAGCCCTGTTGTCAGCTCTACCAGACTGATCCATAATCATTTCCCCCAAACAGTATCCAAGAGAAAGCATTTTAAGAGAAAATATTATTATTGAATTACAGAGATTAGCAAGAGAACAACAGGGACAGCATCAGTCACTGATTTTACTTCTCTTAGTCCACGTTCCTCTGCACTCAGGTAACAGTGCGGAGTCCAGACTTTTCCCATATAATTGCACTAAACTCTGCAAGTTGCTGAAACAGTTTCCCTTTCCACTACTGGCAATAAACAAGATAAAATTTCTTTCTCAAATTGCAATTTTAGAAAGCTTTTTGTTTGCTTTGTCCTTGTGCCAGCAAAGGGACGTACAAATATAACCATGTACCTAAAGCAGCACTATAAGTTCAACTGTCATTCTAAAAAAGGTTTTACAAGAAGCTCTGAGGATCAGGAGGCATTAAATGGGAGAAAGCAGAAAGGGAACACCTTGCCTTTCCAAGCACTCACCTCTCTCAGGTGCATTCTGTCCCACAGCAAACTGCAGCCACAGACCAAGAGAAAGGACTGTCTTGGCCAACATAGCAAAGTCTGGTCCTGGGCAAACTACCTTAAATCCAAAAGCTCGGCTCTGTGGAGGCAGATGGAAGACTTAAAATCAGTCATATTACGTGCAAGGATCCACCAGATCCCAGGGTGCCACTTCTATCCTGCTCATGCCTTGAGATCCGACTGCTTCTTTACGTGTGTTTTGCTGGGCTGTGGTGTAAGCTCTGGCTCCTGGAGGCAATTTTCCTTCTTCCCCCCCCCCTTCTCCCCACTCCTTTTAAAGTCATAAATCCATCTTGACAGGAATAGCTGGAGGAGAGGCACAAACAGCACCCCTGCTGCCGTTTCTCTCCAGAGTTAAACTTGCCCCAGGAGCGGGGATTCAGTTGCAGGCAGTCTGCGTGCAGCTGGGCTGGTTTGGAAAAAATATATCCCTATAGATAAAACTTTGGCCCTGCAAGACACTGGCAGCAATCCAGCTACTGGGGGGGGGGGAAAAAAGGCTCAGAGAAATCCAAAGCTGCTCTGCTCTGGAATGAACTAGAAGAAGGAAAACCACGTATATAGAGGAAAGAAAAAGTAGAAAGGCTGGGGAGGGTGCCCTGCCCTGGGAATATTGACTAATCCTCTGGGAGGAGGCAGGCTGAGCATCCCCCAGGTCCTAGCGCGACGCAGAGCGTGTCCCTTCCCCTGGGCCAAGTGAACTCCGGCTCTCGCTTCACCCTGGAGAGGAGCCGGGGCAGAAGTCACCGAGAAAAGCAGAGCTGATGGGAAGCAGCTGCTGCCGAGGAGGGGAGCAGCAGCCGTGTCGGAAAGGGCACGGAGCAGTATCCTCTGGAGCAGCTGGGAGCGCAGCAGCCCGGTCTGGCCACCACCGATCGCCCTCGGGGTGGCATTAAATACATTCTCCAGTCTGTGACTGCTGAGCCAAGGGGGACTCAGATGCCTGAAAATAAACCTCTGACAAATCTCTTACTGGCTGAAGGGGCAGAGAGCAAACACCAAAGACCCCAGGGCTCAGCCCTCGCTGGCACACAGCCTCTCTATTTCCCTGCACGCAGGAGGCTTCCGCCAGAACAAAAACCCAACCAGACCTCGTTTCCCTTCTCGTGGCTGTCCAGGCATCTGCTTTTGTCTCCTGCTCATCAGGTGACAATAGCCCCTTCCCCCTTTTTCCCTTTAAGTTACTTCTGGATAGACCCACGATGTTCCTAACAGGGAAAAACTGGGAAGCAACACCCAGTTATAAAGGGGCCAATGCATCCTCACCTCCCCTAACACGGGGAGTGACCAACAAGACAGGCTAAAAATGTAGCAAAGGAGCAATATTTAGAAGCCTTCAGCACTTCGGAAACTGGTGAGCAATATTTCCTCCAATCTGATTCTTCTCTCTCCCATGGGAACTGTAAAAGAAGTGTACAGGAATCAGGAGCCAAGGAGCTGTGCAGGGTGGAAAAACCCCTGTATCCAAACCCCTCAGCCAAGTGGAAAGTCAGAACACGCCCAGGAAATCAGATCCAATTAAGAAACCACGGAGTCAGTCAGCTGGTCAAACTTCCCGGGCAGATGTTTGTGGCCTCCTCTCCATCCCAGTCTGGTGCCCAGCAGAATCGTGAAGGAGATGCAGTATCAGGTTGTAGGATGCTTCAGTCCCATGACAGCCTCACCCACTGATTCATGCAGGCTGGAATAAGCATTATCCCAGACTCTAAAGAGAGCTGGACACCCCTGCTCTCACACAGAGAGGATATAACTTGTGAGATCCCCTCAAAGATGGCATCTGGATCCCTCCTTCTGCCCCATTGCCTGACGACCTGGTCAGAGAAAGTGATGGCAGAGAGAGTGGTCTGGGAATGCTCTGGGTCTGGATCCCAGGGCTCATGTGTACACGTTCAGACCCCCTAGACTAGGGCTGGTGGGAATATGGAGATGATTTCCTTCCATTACTCACTTCCCAAGAAACTCTTTCCACGGAAGCATTGGTCATCTTAGAATAATTCCCTTTTTTGGTTGGTTTATCAATGGAAATGCCATTCAGAATTACACCCTGTAGCCTGGAGAGACTTCAGCCTTTATCTCCCTGCAACTCCTGCTGGGATAAGTGGAAGCAGGAAAAAACAGCTTGGAAAATAATTAGATCTTACCCAAATTTGTTTTATTTTTAAACTTTACTGTAATTGACAGATCCTGTTTCCAGTAAGGCCAGCACATGCTGATGCTTTCCCAGTCGATGCATCCTCAGTGCAAAGCCAGCAGCATTGCTCTGTAAAGGCAATCAGAATATGCTGCAGATCTCAGCTTCAGCTCAGCTCCCTGTCACTGCTCCATCTCTCATGGACTTGACTGCACTTTGCTCAGGTTGATCATCTCCTCACCCAGACAGTTATGGAGCAGCTCAGGAGAAATTAATGATTAGAAAAAGAGAAACAAACAAATCAAAGGCACTACCAAGTGCAGAGTTGGGGATGTTCAGCCTGGAGAAGAGAAGGCTTGAAGGGAGATTTTAGAGCAGCCTCCCAGTACTGAAAGGGACTCCAGGAAAGCTTGGGAAGGGTTCTTGATCAAGGAGTGCAGGGAGAGGATGAGGGGAACAGTTTTGAACAGAAAGAGGGGAGATTGAAACCAGATAAGATGTTAGTAAGAAATGTTTTCCTGTGAGGGTGAGGAGGCCCTGGCCCAGGTTGCCCAGAGCAGTGGTGGCTGCCCCATCCCTGGAGGTGTTCAAGGCCAGGTTGGATGAAGCTTTGAGCCCCCTGATCCAGTGGGAAGTGTCCCTGCCCATGACAGGGGGTGGAACTGGATGGGCTTTGATGTCCCTTCCAACCCAACCCATTCCATGATATTGATGGTGACGTTGCCAAACACCAGCCCATAGCCACCAGGAACATCCATACTTCAGTTTTCCATGAGGTGATTCCTCAGCAGGAGGCCCAGACAGGTTCCCACAACTATTGCCCAGCACAAACCCTCTGTGCTGTGCTCCAGAGTTCCATGGAAGGCTCTGCTGTTGTGCTGCAGCTGCCGTGACATTCTGGGGATGTAAACAATGCGCAGTGTCTGAAGAGATGCAACGTCCTCTCCAAGACAAATCACCACAAATGGAACAAACAGGCTTTTGGGAACACAGCATTTTTTCAGCTCTTACATAAAAGTTTTTGTTTGGAGGGGTTATCTATATATGGCAATTTGGAAATACCCTGTTTGAAAAGGAAGCAAAGCAACTCTGCAGGGCTGGAAGAACCATGTGGGTAAAAGCTCTCCCTTGAACTCCAGGGAAGGTTTGTGCAGTCTGGTGCAGACACACAGTGCCAGGAATCACACAACCATAGGATGGGTTGAGTTGGAAGGGATCTTAAAGGTCATTGAGTTCCACCCCCCTGCCATGGGCAGGGACACCTCCCATTGAATCAGGGTGCTCAAAGCCCCATCCAACCTGGCCTTGAACACCTCCAGGGATGGGGCAGCCACCACTGCTCTGGGCAACCTGGGCCAGGGCCTTCCCACCCTCACAGGAAAATATTTCTCCCTAATCTCTCATCTTAATCTCCTCTCTTTCAGCTTAATAATGTTCCACCTTGTCCTATCCCTGCACTCCCTGATCAAGAGCCCCTCCCCAGCTTTTCTGGAGCCCCTTTCAGTACTGGGAGGCTGCTCTAAGGTCTCCCTGGAGCCTTCTCCAGGCTGAACAGCCCCAACCCTTGACCATGGGTCCAGCTGGACCATGTGCACCAGGCTCCTGGGCTGGCAGGCAGGACCTCTGCCAGCTCCTGCTGAGACATCAGCTCAGTTCTGATCCAGAGGGTGCAGATGGCAACTGAATCACCAACATCCACAGACGACTCCAGGTTTGTCCTCCCAACAGTGACCACACATGGCTCACCTGACTGCGCACTGTGCCACACAACTTCAAAACAGCGCCAGGGTGTGCGGCCAAAGGACATGAACTTGAACTCCACTGACTCCAGAAATGCCACTGGGACTTAGAGCAGAGAGGGTCAGGCCCCATGCTGCCAGTTCTCAGTTACCAGTGTGTCATGCAGTCTCCAGCCTCATGACAGCTCTTATTTTTGTTTGACTTGGAAGACAAACTACAAAAATAGACGTGTTTACTCCCTGCATTCACCAGTTTTATTTTTCTCAAAAGCTGCCCAGTGGCCAGGAATTACTCCACAGTGAGGTAAAGTCTAGCTTATAGATCATCTCTTCCATCCCAAAACTTCTTAAAGTCATTCTGCACAAAAACATGGCCATTTCTGGGGTGAAAAGGGTGAAATGCAGTTGGTTTTCAACTGTTTTCAGCAGGATAATTTTAAAGCTTGGGATACACGGAAGGATTTGCAGGTCATTCTTAGGGATATTGTTTAGGAAGGAGACAGGTACAGTTGGACTGGATGATCTCAGAGGTCTTTTCCAACCTTATGATTCTATGAATACTCTGGAATAATATGACCATCCAAATTAGTGTCAGTATACTGGGAAAGGCTGCTCCCCATCCTAATATTGAAGAATTAACTGCAGAACATCAGGACCCTCTTTAAAACAGCCATAAGATGACAGTTCTTCAGACACTGTGCCATGGATGTCTTCTCCCCTCCAGCAAGGTGTAATGCCAGGACACAGCATCCTATTTCTCTCTTGTGAGTTTTCAGCTGTTTGTTTAAAAGTGAAGGAGTTGATGGAAATAACAGAGGTGTGCACATTAGATATGAGACATCAAACACACAGAGAGGGACGAGGCTCTCTCAGCCATTGCCTGCACACACAAGGAGCTTCAGGACCCTCTGACCCCCCCCAATTTGCTCCTTGAGTTTTATGAAATCTGGACAATGTGGGTGAGCTCTAAAGGAGTCAACTTGTAACAAAGCAGCAGCTCTCAGGCACCAAAATGACCTGTATCACCCAGGATCCTTCCGAGCTGGAATCGTGTAGACCAACAGCCTCTGTTCCTCTCCAGCTCCATATCCTGAGCATCTCCTGGGTTCTCCACACAAGTCTGCCTTGGGGAATTCCAGACAGCATCAGCACTAGACAAGGAGCATTGGAAACTGGACATCTGCCCAAAATGAAGGCACTCACTCCCTCTGACAGGCCACAAGACAGCCCTGAGCATCTTTAGCTCCAGCTTCCCAAAGGGGATCCTGGAGCAAACCAGCCTCGGCACACGATGCCTCTGTTTCTGCCACCTCTTGTGATTTCAAACTTGCATTGACTCTGTAGATCATTTTATTGCAGAGAAATAATGTCAGAGCAAAAGGAAACGGGGATTAACACTGCTGTTAATTTATCATTAGCATCAGTGAGCTAAAACAAGTGGGGGGAGCACTTTGCTGAGCACAGTGCCAGAGTTACAGTCCCAGGGACAGATCTGAGGTAAGCAGTGTCTCCTCACTGCACCCTATTAGTGCCAGGTGACACCAGCTGTGCACTTGGCACCTCTTGTGGAGCCAAACCCAATTTGTCTGGTCCCTTTCTGCTTTCCTCAGGCACATTTTCACCCATGGTTTGTTCCTGCTAATATTCCAGACAACTGTAGCAGCCCAATAGTTCTTTGCAATGACATTTAGAAAGAGCATTACAGAGGGCCTGAAAAGGCACAATTTGTTTGAGTCATACCCCAGCATTTGGGGAGTGGAGGACCATTTAGAAGTGAAATGCCTTTTCATTTATAAAGGGCCATTTTTTCCACTTTTCAGTGAGATGATGTAGTGGCTGTCAGTGCTGGAACAAGTGAGCAACCCACTGAAGTGCATCATGAAAAGAACATCTTGAGTGCAAGTAAATTTTATGGCTGGATGGAGAGGTTGGACACAGCACCCACGAGCAGCAAGAAGGTAGGTCAGAAAGAGAGAACATCTCTAGCCCTGTCTCTCCCAGTTACTGCAGAGGCCCCTCTTTCGTGTGCATCTGGCTGAATTAATAACTGTTGGGTTGTCATAACACATCCTCATTCTCCACCCCACACCCAGAGGTGCTCAGGGCTGTCCGCACGAATCAGTTTCCCTGCCAAGGAAGAGCTGACAGAGCAAGATCTTTGCTTCACTGCTTCCTTCCTGTGCTTTCAGCTCAGCCCAGGATGAGGGAGAGCAGGGCAGGCAACACCAGCCCTCCAGATAAACACAGGGCATAGGCTCAGCCATCCCTGTGTGTGCAAAACCCACAGTGCTCCCTCCAAAACACCCATTGTCTGTGCAGGGATCACAACCCCAACCTTAATACTAGGTGAGGAAGACACAAATGCACAAAAATGATTGACTTATGGATCAAACCCAAGACAGGACCCTTGCCAGTGGGACCCACAGGGCTCGTGGCTGGTTGTACAGGACAGCCAGCACAGAGGGCCAGACTCCGCATTGCACGTGGAATCAGAACCTGGGAGTCTCCAGCAGAGAGTCAAAGACTTCAGATTCCTCCCTCACTTCCTTCACAGGACAGGATTTTAGAGTGTTTTTGCCCAGCTGGGCCCAGGCTGTAGTCTCAATTTCTTCAACAAAAATCAAAGTAGCTCTGAAAATTGGACCATCTTCTAATCCATACAAACGAGGTCTGGATGCAGGGGTCAATTTTTACCCAAGGGCTATTCTTTGGAGTGGATCATTTTCCTTATTGCTTGACTTTTATCCCTTATCTCTATCCTGTTAGGAAAGCCCAGACAATTGGGAAAAGCCCAATTTAAGAGAACTTCCTTAGAACCAGGTTTCCTGAGGAATTTCCAGCTATGCAGTGAGCTGTGGTTTCCCGTGCTCAGCCCTTCTCTATAATTGTAGTCTCCTAACCTGTCAGCCTGGGAAAGAGAAGACAATTTGGAGCAGCCTGGAGGCACACACAGACACAGGGGAGCACAACACAGCAGAGAAAGCCTTCTGCACGCCTGCAAAGTAAACTCATGTGCTTGAACAGCCTTGCTGGGCTTGTTTGCCTGCAGAGCATGTAAGGGAGGAGCCAGCAGAGAAACAACCAAGCCAAAGGATATCAGCTTCTCTCCCCCAGGAGGCTGGGTTGTCATCTATTTTGCTTTTTTCAGCTTCTGTACCCAGTTTCTGTGAATCCCAGGGGTGATTGTTAAGACAGCATTACAGCCTGATCCCTGTGCAGCTCTGCAGGCTCTGACAGACCACTGAGAGTCTTTTTTGAAGGCTGGAGTTAACTACCATGACTTACAGCAGCCTATGTGGACAAGAGCACTGCTCCATCCGCTTCTGGCTCACGTTTCAAACAGTGGCAAGTGGTGGCTGGATAAGGAGGGGCTACCAGGGCCACAGTCCTCCCTCCCAAGCTCATGCTCTGGTGCTGCAACCCATTCACAGAGCACAGGATGGGTTCTGTGCTTATCAGCTGTATTTCAGGTGTGCACTATTTTTAGAAGCTGGTCTAAACCTTGCCAGGCTCTGCTGAGTTCTTGGCTCGGTAGGTGGGGGGAAGCAGGCAGAGATGTTGATGGATGGGCCTCAGAGCACCCATCAGACCTGCATCCAGCCACAACAGGAAGGGGAAGCTGTACAAGGCTTCTCAGTTCCTATCAGGAGGGACCTCCTGGCCCTCACCCCAAGCACAGCTGCACGAGTGCTGGCCAAGCCATGGTCCCCACTCACTGTCTGGAATTCGGAAGAGAATGAGGTTGATTTTCCATCAGCCTCAATACCCAGGTGACAGTCGGAGCCTCTCTGCTCCCAGCTCTCCTTCCCTGATGGGGCAGAGGAGTAGAGGCACCTGCTGCCTTTGAGACTGGAAGAGCTTGGTTTCAGGATAAGAGCAGTCTGAAAACTGGCGTGCTGGGATGGAGCAGGTTCAGCACTTGGGTGGCTACAGCAGAGCAGCACAAGTGCCTGGGACAGGGACCCCCAGAGGGCCACAGGAGAGGTCATTGCTCTGGTCCAGGCTGCAGAGAGGAGCTGACCTGCAGTTCCAGGATTTGGAATCAGGCTGTCTCTAAGGCAGGCTTTGCTGAGGGCTCCCTTCTAGTCCAATGCTTTTCACCCCCTCTCAGTAACAAGGCAAAAACATCTGAGCAGGAACAAGGCTTCAAGCACAAAAAACAATCACGCTTTTTGTCTGAACCCAGCTGGGGAGCGAGTGGGAGGGAAGGCAAAGACTCCCTGTGCTCTCAGCAGGGCTCCCCCAGCCCAGCTGACCTTGGCTGGCTCACTCTGTGCTCCTGTAACACTTGGAAACTTCTCCCCTTATGTTGGTTAGCATCAGGGGGAGGATTTTCTCTCCAGCCTTCACAGCAGCCCCCGAGAGCCCTTTCTTTATGACTGTCATCCTCACACAGGCCCTGCCACTCCTTTTCACAGGGCAGTGTGGGATAAGCTCTGAGTCAGATCTTAGTTTCTCCTTCCAGTCACCGATTCTTTATTTTTTCAAACGCTCAGCCAGTTCTAGAGATGAAGATGCCTCATATGCACCAAAATCGGGACCCACAAGCGACAGACAGGTCATAAAACCATGGAATGGTTGGGGTTGGACCAAAGCCCATCCAGTTCCACCCCCTGCCATGGGCAGGGACACCTCCCACTGGATCAGGGGGCTCAAAGCCCCATCCAGCCTGGCCTTGAACACCTCCAGGGATGGGGCAGCCACAATTATTCAACTCATTAAAGGAAAGAGCCACAAGAAGATCTGAAAGGAAAGGACTAACTTGCTGGAATCTAAAAGTAATGGCAGGGGAAGCAGGGAAAAAGGATCTCCTACCATCAGGAAGTTATTTACAGTGGAAAGAGGACAGGTGGGACATGGATTTCTAGAACAGAAATCCTGTTGCATAAACAGGCTTGAAGGAAGCAGAGGGCTCTGCTGGGAAGTGCTGAGGCTGACAGCTACCCTTCCCTTATTCAGTCTCATACTCCTCCCACATCAGACTAGGGAAATAGTTGCAATTCCAGTAGCCCATAAAGAAAGAGGTGATTTGACGCATTCAAAACAATCAAAACAATTCCCATCTATTTTAGGGATAAGAGGCTTTTGTTCTAGAGCTGAGTGCTGTAATGCCTGACCCCATGAGGAAAGAACAGGAGCAAAACTAGTCCCCTGCACAGAAGTGGTACTATTAGACAGAAATATCCTCTTTGTTCCCACCCTTCCATGGTGGCACAGGCTTCCTCTGCAGAGCCAGATTTGATTCTTCAGTCAAGAAGGAAGAGACAGATAAGGTGAATGTAGAGTCCCATCCAGCCATCCACTAGTGGGAATGTAGAATCATGGAGAGGTTGGAGTTGGAAGGGACTTTAAAGGTCACTCAATTTCACCCTCCTGCCTTGGGCAGGGACACCTCCCACTGGATCAGGAGGCTCAAAGCCCCATCCAACCTGGCCTTGAACACCTCCAGGGATGGGGCAGCCACCACTGCTCTGGGCAGCCTGGGCCAGGGCCTCCCAACCCTCACAGGAAAACATTTCTGCCTAAGATCTCATCTCAATCTCCCCTCTTTCAGCTATCTCATCCTATCCCTGCACTCCCTGATCAAGAGCCCCTCCCTAGCTTTTCTGTGGCCCCTTTTTCAGTACTGGGTCTCCTTCTCCTCTCCAGGCTGAACAACCCCAACTCTCAGCCTATCACACCCTTTCTCTGCAGTCACACACCCAAAGCTTCTCAGGTTTAGCAGACCAGCAGGCTCCGTCCTTAGATTTTCAGATCTCACACCCAGGTCTGGTTCCTGCTCTTAAACTTTGGACAGCAGAGCTGGGCAGAGGAGGCTGCACTGTGGGCTTTTCAGGAACATTCTCCATAAGCACTCACCCTGTGCACAGGTCTAGGCTTAATATAAGGGGATAATTGTTCTTATTCACCAGTGTTCTTAGGACTCTGGAAACACTTGGGAATATTTTGCATAGACACCTGGACATTGTGTTGGAGAAACAGCATCCATGGCAGCAGAGCACCTCTCCAAGCTGGCTGCTCTCAGTTAGCACTTCATTTACATTTCCATGGCTTTCAGTTTAGTTTTTCATAGGGGTGGGATTATCCAGTCCCAGTCACACCCCTGACATCCATAATTAGGTCTTGCATAAAGTGAGCTTTAACAGCAAACAGCCCAAAGCTCTGCCACTGGATAACATGGTGTCCCTCGCCTTGAAACTGGGACACAGAGAACTAGAAAAGTGCTGCACATAGATTAGTCAGTAAATACCCCAAATTACCCTGAAATAAGTGTACTTGTCTTAGCAGTCTCCCTGGGAGAGCACTAACTCACTCCTTTAGCCTTTTCAGATATGTGCACTTTGCCTTCTACCCCATCATCTGCTCAAATCACCCAAGGACCATCATTCTCAGCCACCTCTGCAAGGTGGTTCTTACCCACATCTATTTCACAGATGCACAAAGCAGCATCAAAATAGCATTAAGTCACAGATTTACACCGATGTCTGGATCTGACTACAAAATCCTTCCTTCCCTGCAGGAAGGAGGAAGCAAACAAAGAAGAAGCATTGCTCAGGTTGGAAAAGAATTTGAGTTCATTGTGGGGTTTTTAAACAGATCAAAGAATGGTCCTAGAAGCCCCCCAAAATCACTGGGAAAGCCACTAAACATTCAGAGGATTAAGATGCCACAAACAGCAGCAGAGAAACAGCTAAACCTTCACTAACACCAACCCAAATCTCTCTACACGCTTATACTCAAATCCTGGTCTCTACTGAAATGTGAAAATCAGCATTTCCAGCTATTCCTCCCTTTCTCAGCTGTGCTGCTGAACCCAACAAGAAATGAGGCAACACTTACCACCTGCACAGTCATTTCCACTCCTAGGTCTCAAAGAGATGAGGACACCCAAAGCTGTGTAAATATATAGATGGGACACGGGCAGAAGAAAGGGAGGAAGTAATCACCCTTAGGCACTGTCAGGTGGTGATCTCAGGTGGTGCTGCTGGCCAAGAGCAGTGGCAGGGAAGCTTTGGTCAGGTGGGGCTGCTCTAAGTGTGGGTCCTGCCCGAATCCCTCATCCTGCTCTCATGTCTATCGCGCGGAGGAAGTCTGGCAGATCCTGTTTAGCAGAGTTCTCCCACACACGGGGCTTTTTCTGCCTCTGCCCTGCTTCCTGGCACCTGTCAAGGATATTGCTGTTCTGGTACTGTCCCTGTGGAAAGCTCAGAAACCAGCGAGAGCTTCTCTTCTCAGAGGCTCTGCCTCATCTCCCTGACAAGTTCTTGAGAGGCTGTGGCAAGCTTGTCAGGAATGGAGAAGGTGCATGAAAAGTGATGGAGAGGAGTCCCAGGGGGATAAATAAGAAAAACAAATGAAGGATGAAACTGTGAAACTGAAAAAAGGGCCCTTTTGTTCACAGTCTTCCCCCAAGGCTGTTTGTATTACTGCTCCCCATCCCTGGAGGTGTTCAAGGCCAGGCTGGATGGGGCTTTGAGCCCCCTGATCCAGTGGGAGGTGTCCCTGCCCATGGCAGGGGGGTGGAACTGGATGGGCTTTGAAGTCCCTTCCAACCCAAACTGTTCTATGGTTCTGTGCCTGGCTGTGAGGAGACATCCTTTGCCCTGGTTTTCATCAGCCTTTGCTCGCTGGAGAATCCAGGAACAATGCAATCTTCCCACCCCTATCTGTTAGATCTCTGACCCTAACCAGAATCAACCCTTTTCCAGGGCTTTAGTTCAAAAAGCAGACAATCAGTTTTAGTGCAGGGATTCCTGGACTCCTCCTTGCTAAGGCTGTTCATCAATCAGCGATGACAAGGCTTTCCTGTGGTGCAGCTTTGGAAGAGGCATGAATGCCGGAGGCTGAGCCTGTGCCATGAGTGCTGCAGTACCCTAAATCCTTCTGTAGGAGCCATAACTGTGATAAACAGGATGCCAGCAGGAATCCAAAGACAAATCTGCCGTTCATGGACCATGGCAAGAGACCCTGCACATGAGGGGTGTCGAGCCCAAATTCCATTTCTGGTTGTGAGTGCTCTAGACAGCGGGAGGAGCTCCAACAGTGACCTCATGGAAGGGTCTTGTGCCAGAGAAACACTTGGCGAGGCTTTGGAGAGAATATGTTTTGTCTCCAGAATGTTCACAAGGTTTTGCTAAACAGCCAGGTCCAGGAGGGCTGTCGGTGAGATGGTGCATCTGTTCTACCAGCCCTGCTTTGGGGTGCAGGGAATTATCCAGGAGAACAACCTCTCTGCTCCACGTGAACCTCCAGATGGGTTGCTTTCTGAGATCCTTCTGGCCCTTCTTGGCACAAGAAAGGGGGTGCTGGGGTGCTGGTCCCTACCTTTTCCTTCTACTCGTTGTTAGTGGGAGCCTGTGAGTTGCTGTGACACGGTTCAGAACGTGTTTTTACTGCTCTATAACACAAAGGAGAAACTTTTCCTTCTGGAAGCTGAGTTGTTCCGTGTGTTACTACAAAAGTGCCAGCACCTTTCCCAGTTCAAATTCACAGTGGCAAAAAAAAGCTGCTACTGCAGCACTCAGGAGGCTGCGAAACACTGACTGCTGATCCCAGACAGGATTGTGGTGTGTGGTGTCCTGCTGCCAGCACCAACAGCCTGCAAAGAGAAGCAGCCATGGACTGCAACCCAGTTGCCTTGGGATTTGACCTTTATTTAAGTCCACAAATCCAGTGTAAACAATCCCCTTTTTTCTGCACAAACCCCCTGTACTGAAAAACTGATGTTGGGATGAGAGTTAACTTTCCATCAGTGACAGCCATGACCCAAAGTACCCCTTCTGGTGAAAACGAGGCAATTCTGCTGCTGCAACATTTGTGCTTCAAGTAATCCCAAACAGTATTTTGCCAGTCCATGTGTGATAACCAACTCTGTTCTCGATCACTGCTATCTCGATGAGACGACCCCAAAGGTGTGTCCCACCCTTGGGCCACCACATTTGTGTGGCTCAAATTAAGGCAAGGAGCCACAAGATGTTAAATGATCAAGGTATGCACCAAAAATCTCCATCACCACAAGGTCCTTGATCCGAGAAACCAAACAGTTGAGGTGAGTTCCACCCACGGTGCCTTCACAAACAGGATTTGTCAAGTGGGAACAGGACTGGTGCAGCCCATGAGGAGCTGGCTCTGTGCCTGCCTACTGAGAACAGTTATCCACACCCTTATTCTACTGCACAACAGCCTTAATGGTAAAAGGGGTTTCTCTCTTTCCCCTGCTCCCTCTGTTTATGTAGGATATTGAGTTGCATTATTGTATGAAATAAATCAGATGGCTGAGTGAACTCTTTCCTTGTAACCCGAACTGGAAACCTCTTGTGGTCTGTAGGAGCCTGACTGATTGATTTCCTCTCTATGCTGCTTTTTTCCCTCTGGATTTCTCAGTATTCACTTGTGACTGGAAAGCAAATGCCAGGCTGATGAGCCTGGTGCGTTTGGCTCAGGTGAAACGGCAGCAAGTGCCTACAAGAAAAGTGGCCTTGGTGAAACCTGTCCCCAAAGGCTGGCACAGTTCCACCCTCCCTGTCAGTGGGTCAAGACCTCACCAGGGCAAAGGCACTGTGGGCAACACAAGTCATCTCCAAGAAGAAATAAGAGCTATGCAAAGGCAGCTTGCAGAAAACTGGGTGGATTTCTGCCCCCTTGCCGTGCAGTGACTCTCCAGCAGCAAAGCCAGCCCTGAACGTGCCGCGTGGCTGAGCTCATTGCGAGAGATAAGGAGGTTTATTTTCCAGCTGGACTCAGCTGACGCCTGTTCCTTCAAAACAGTGAGTGCTGTGTGAGTGCAGGAACGCTCTTTGTGTCTCAGCAGACGTAGCTGTTGCAGATGATTTAGGAAGGCTCAGGGATCCAGGAACGGCTGAAAAGGTGGGGCTGTGAACGTAAGGGCTGGAGCCACAGCCAAAACAGAAACCAAAGGGCCAAAGTCTCCCTGCTCCCACTGACCTCAAGGACAGGCTGGCTCATGGGTGTGGAGAGGCTGAGCTGGGCTTCCATGTTCTTGACAAAGGCGGCATTTCTCCATTCCACCAGCCCCCCGGGTGCTCAGCCGAGGAGCCCCGAGGAGCTCCCCTCTGGGACCCCACGAGGCAGAACTCTTGTTGTTGCAGAGCAGGCACTGTATTTTTCAGATAGGGAAATGGGTCACGCCAAAACCACATCCAGAAGCTGTTTCTCCCTCCATGTGTTCCACACATGTAGATCCCCACGCTGCGGGGGGCCACACGCAGCCTCGAGGAGCCCTTTTAGTGCTTGTGCATGTGGCACCGAATTTCTGGATAGAGGTGGTGTCTTTCACGCTGGGCTATAAACACTTCTGTGTCTCTGCTGATGGCTGTGGGATGGGGCTCTGAACAGTCTCCTCTGGCTCCCTGGCTCAGCAGGTCTCTCCCAAATGCACCAAGCAGACCCCAGCCTCAGCATCACAACCGGCGCTACCGCAGCCTGGGACAGCAAGCGGAAGCTGGTGAAGGAGCCAGGAGGACTTTTCAGGAACAGAGCAGACATCCTTGGCTTTCAGCAACAAGAGGCTTATGTCTAGGAGGAAATCTGCTCCCCTGCTTTCTATTTTTACTTCTGCTCATCTGTTTAGGGTCCAGGGTTTGGTTTCCTTACTCTGTTCTAGGTGCTTGGGAAACAATGAAAGCAGGCACAAGTGAAGCCAGCAGCATCTGAAAGCAGAGAAGCAAACCAGGCAGCACCACTGGATTCCTGACTGCTTTGTTTGGGATTTCTTTTTTGCCTTGTTTCTTATCTCTCCCCGAGCTTCACGCAAACCATTGAAAACCAGGTCCAGCCCTGCACATCCTGTCTATTTTTTACCTGCTGGAGGGCTGCCCACCGAGTCTCAGGGGGCAGAAGCACGTCAGTGCCTTCTGGTTTGACCTGGCAGTCCTTCCCAATGTGGTTTGCTTGACCTTTATGATGCTGAGCCCACCAGTCATGCCAGCAGTGGAACAAATATCTTCACAAAGAGATGTCCTGTCTGACAAAGCAGCGCCAGAGACAGGATGTCAAAACAGTCTCCAGCACCCAAAAGGGCTGGGAATGGCTTTTCAGCTCCCCCCTAAATACCCAGGGCTTTTATGAACATCAGATCCCAAGGGCAGATTGTTTTCGGGGTGATGCCCACTAGAGCCAACTGTGTTCCCATGTTTTCTTCTGCAGACAAGGGGCAGAGCCAGCTCCCTTCCCACTCTTGGCCACCTGCCCTTCCAGTTCCTAAGCTGGGCCAGTCTCTTTGTCTTTGAAGTTTACGCTGTGTTATCTGAAACCACGTTCCTTAGGCAGGTTCTCACCCTTTACTCTTGCTGGAGGGAGACAAAGTGGGTGCAAAGCTGGGGGTTGTGCTCATCCCCTTGCACTGATGATCACGTTCACTGAAAATGCCAGCAAATAAAGCCTCTAAGACTCATCTTAGAAAGCAGCATCCTTTATTTCAGCACTGGACACATGAGGGGATGATTTCCATCAATCATGCTTAACAAGACAAGAGCTGGTTACAAGATATATTTCCCACTTACACACATGTATAAATTTTCCCAGAAATCTTATGCATATTCTCTTACTTTCCAAAGACTAATCTGAATTTTATTATAAATTCACAACAGCCAAATCTCTGCTCACTGGGGCTTTGGAGCCAGCTCTGTCTGACCTTGTATCCCAGAGAGGGAAACACTGCAGATAAAGGTGATTAGAGAAGAAGACTCCTCTGTTCAGCACATCCCATACTTAACACAAGACGATATTTCCCTTTAAACAGTGTCTGGGAAAAGCACTATTTGAAAAAAACAAACTACCAAGAGAACATGCTATCAGAGGAACATTGCTAACTTTCAAAAAATACAGTTACATAGATGAAACAACTCTACTTCAGCTTAAATCAAAATATTCCACTTTTTGTAATAGTAACTTCCTGTATCACAATCACCCACTCTGTTATTGGGATTGCAACACTTCACAAAGGCTTCACCAGACTTCAGCACCTCCTGTTTGATGCCGTGCAGATAAAAGGGTGTTGACAAGAGAGTCATTTCAGCACGTTGGTTTATTAACCCTGCTGCTGGAGAGCAGGAGCCGAACACAGAGCAGGAGGAATTAATCCTGTGCAGTGCCACGAAGTTACAGGCAGAACCAGCAGCTTTGCCACAGGGATCCTGCCTGGCCGGGGAGCTGCAAACACCCCCAGCTCCACAGGGGACTCCAAGCAAGGATGCTCTTTAAGGGCCAGAGCCCCGTTCAGCAGCTCTCAGCCCTCTCACTGAATGCAGGGAACGTCCTGAGTAAATATCCTTTTGCTCCTTCTTGCAGTTGGCTCAGGAAAGAGGAGTTGTTACGCCTGGGTTTAGGGAAGGGGTCCAAGGACAGGTCCCCTGGGCAGCGCTGCCAGCAAAGCAGCATTCCTGGAGCAGAGCTTTCGATTGCACTTCATTTGGTGTGACTTGTGGAGGTGCTACGTGTCCCTCACCCTCCCCTCCACGGCCCTGGCCACACAGGCACTGCTGTCTCTCTGCTCTGCAGCTGGGGAGGAGCTGGCTTGGGAAACACGGATTGAATCCCTTCTGGCATTCAAATGCACCCACCCACAGCCTGGTCTGGTCCTGACACATCGAGGCTGCCCTGCCTGCCCACATCCCCTGCCAGCGTTTCCATGAACTCATGTACTGGCAGAGATGATAAATGCAAAGCAAGCTGGGGCAGCAGCAACCACCCTGGCAGTGCTGAGCACCCTCACGGCTCTTCTCTCGCAGTGGCTCTTTTTGTGGTCTGGTAAATGTCCTTGGTTTTCCCATGGAGAAACTGGGGTGCAGAACCTCTGCTTGGGTTGCCACTGCTCAGCCCAGGGGCACTGCCCAGCTGCCTCTGCACTGCTCTTTCAATAGGAATGATACAGCCCCCAGGAATCTCACTGCCACAGCTGGCAGAGTGGTTGTTCCCTCAGCTCTGTGGGAGCTGAGCTCCCATTCAGCTGCAGGACATGGTTAGGGAAAAGGGAGAGTGATGACGATCAGCTTGGGAAGCAATTGCTGGGCATTACGGAAAATGGGTGCCTTGTGCCAGGACACAGTGAGCCCCTTGAGATTTCTGATGTGAAATGACACTGATTTCCAGCAATAGAACACAGGATTGTGCCATCCCCTACTCTGTCTCCCTTATTCATTTCTCAGCCCTCACCAGCTGAATCAGGGAGTGCAGAGATAGGAGGAGTGGGGTGGTCTTCATCTGAAAGAGGGGAGATTGAGATGAGATCTTAGGGAGAAATGTTTTCCTGTGAGGATGGGGAGGCCCTGGCCCAGGTTGCCCAGAGCAGTGGTGGCTGCCCCATCCCTGGAGGTGTTCGAGGCCAGGTTGGATGGGGCTTGGAGCCCCTGATCCAGTGGGAGGTGTCCCTGCCCATGGCAAGGGGGGAACTGGATGGACTTTGACGTCCCTTCCAACCCAACCCATTCCATGATCCAAACGGGTGACAGCTTCTAGCACGTGGAGGTGCCAGGAAACATCCTACAACACAGCAGAGCCTCCAGAGCCCTTGGCACTGTCTGCACCCAGCCTGGCTGGGCCTCAGGAGCCTGGATACCAACACCATTCCTCAAGGAGAGAAACAAGGCCCTGTGTTACTTGAGATAATATTTACTTGCACTTTACTCCCTGAAGAAAAGGTTTGTTTTTCAGAAACACTTCTCTGTTGGTGATGCCTGGGGTGATGCCTCTTTCTTCTAAAGTGAAATCTTGATTTCTGGGCAGCAGAGACCCAAAAAAACCTCCTTTTTTTCCTGCTCCTTGCCTAATTTGTGTTTTTAATGTGCAGAGCCCTGATCAGAGGCAGGTCATGGTGACTGGCAGGGTGTTTCTAAGTTGAAGTCTCTCGCTCCCAAAGAGGACTGGGCTCTGCTCTCCACCATGCTGAGCAGATGCACCCTTCCAGGCTTTTTGTGCTACTATTGATTTTTCTTTTTAATATAAAATTTATTGATTTTCCTATTCTTCTGCAGCTCTTAAACAACGAGCCCTTCAGCAACGTGTGCTTGACAGATGGTTTCAGAGTGGTGTCAGCATTCTGACAGAGCTGTGCAAGGCACTTGGAAACACAGCTCTGTTGTCTTCTCCCATCCAGAACTTCTTGGGGTGGGAAGAGACTGGGGGCATCTTTACAGAGGCACTTGTGTGAGCCAACGCAGGAATAATGGCAAAACCAGGGATGAAAGGCAAAATTGAATTTCTTTCCATTGTCTGGTAAACCAGGGAATCTCCAAAGCACCCTCAGGGAATGCAGGCACCGTGGAGCTCAGTGCTTGCTGCAGAGTGTTGCCACAGTGGCTGTTTTCACCCAGGCACAGCTTCCCACTCCTCTTTGATGTTCCCCACAGCCCAGCAGGAATCCCAAGCACGTTCCAGTTCTGTCCCAGCCCTACGTTATCTGAACACAGAGATCCTGCTTGCTCAGCACACAAGACTAAACAAGGATGAGTGTGATTTATGTGTTATTGTACCCCCCAGCTGCAAGACAGCCGAGCGTGTTCACAGCCCCCCTCGCCAATCTCCCCTTGTGTTCCCACACACCAGTTTGACGCAGGTGAAGGCACTGGTGTGCCACAACCCCCCCCAGGTGAAATTCCCACTTTGATTCTCACCTTTGTCCCTGGCATTTGCTCAGCCACTCTTGCACCCCAGTCCAGTCCCAGGGGAGTGTTCCCGGGACAGGGCTGCATTCCATGACCCATCCTGCAGGCACTCCTGTACTGGGAAGAGGAGCTGGCTGAGAGAAGGAGCCCTTGGCAAGAGCTCCCTGATTATTCTTTCTTCAATTACTTCCATTCATTCTAAACAAATTCTCCAGCAGAGCTGGAAACAATCACCAGCGACCGGTTATTACAGCTTGTCAGAGAGAGGGGAGGTGAAGGAGGATAATGGAAATTTCCCCAAAGACAGTCAAGTTACAATTAAGCAGTTAGCAACACAAAGAGAGAGAGCAAAAGAAATTGTATGGCATATATGTCATTGGAATTGCACTCCCATGCATATCCCTGCCAAATCAGCCTAGAGAGTTATTCACGTGGAGTATTCAACTGCCTGTGGCAGATTGAGAGCGACAGCCAATCTCCTAAGAGCACTTTCATAGCATCATGGAACGGTTTGAGTTGGAAGGGATCTTAAAGCCCATCCAGTTCCACCCCCTGCCATGGACAGGGACACCTCCCACCAGATCAGGGGGCTCAAAGCTCCATCCAACCTGGCCTTGAACACCTCCAGGGATGGGGCAGCCACCACTGCTCTGGGCAGCCTGGGCCAGGGCCTCCCCACCCTCACAGAAAAACATTTCTTAATTCCTACTCTTAGGAAGAACCAGAACCCCTCCAGGCTTGAGTGCTTGCAATCCACATTGAATTCCATTCCTTTTAACCCACCTTGCTGTGTCTGGGTGGTGGAGGAACTACCCCAAGCAGAAAGTCAGAGCCCCAGTCCCCTCTCTTCGCTGCATGGCTGTAACTGGGGTCACTCTCACAACCAGGCTCTCTCCCTGCACCCCTCCCAGCACTGCCAGAGCACCCTCTGCAGCAGGTAGGATGCTCAGTTCTCAGCACAGGAGGGCACAACCAGGCAGCCATAACCTTACCCTTGGACCTAAGAGCCTGCATCCAGCTTCCTCTCATGGTATGTGCATCAGGTTCCAGCTTCCTTTCCTCTAGCCTCCCCCAAAGGAGGAATTTAGCATCTTTCCAATAAATGCTATGCTGTCCTTGGCTCTGAAAGAAGATCCTCCTGATTCCAGTTCAGCTTGACAGATGGTTCTTATTTGCACTGTCCCCAGCTGAGGGCTCCAATAATTGAAGGCATCAGAGCACCAATACTCAGCTGAAAGCACTGGAAATGTCTCAAATATTTCAGCTAGAATTCTTTCTGGGCTCAGAGGCTTCAACTGACAAACGCAGGAGGCAGGGAACTGGTTATTCAGCTCCTGGTTTCCACTGGCCTAGAATTTCCCTGTGTTTCGGACAGGTTCTGCATTCCCTTGGGATGAAGTGTGCTCTCATTTACCCTACTGCCAATCCACAGTAAATCCAGTAATTCCAGGCCAGATCTCTGCTTGTGTGAGAGAAGAGTTCATTATCTCAGGAGTGCCTGGGTAGATGGATATCAGAGAAATTCCTTGGTAGGGTTCTATGTTGAGAGAAGCTCTTCCTCTTGCACTTGTGGAAACCTGTTAGTGTTCCACTTCTGTCACATTAAATCCATATGTAATCTGTATATAAAGTTTCCATAAGCATTTATCCGCAGGGATGCTGAGGCCCATGAGGCTGAGGTAATGAGCTGGGTGTTGTGGAGTTGGACAGACTGTAATAGCACTTCCTTGAGAAGAGGAAATTTTACACATCAGGACACATTCCCTCCATTGCATTTCTGTTTTGTCTTCTGGCTTAAGGAAACTGTCTCCTATCACTCACTGGTTTTAAGCTGAAAGAGGGGAGATTGAGATGAGATCTTAAGAAGTGTTTTCCTGTGAGGGTGGGGAGGCCCTGGCCCAGGTTGCCCAGAGAAGCTGTGGCTGCCCCATCCCTGGAGGTGTTCAAGGCCAGGTTGGATGGGGCTTGGAGCAACTGGATTCAGTGGGAGGTGTCCCTGCCCATGGCAGGGGATGGAGCTGGATGGGCTGTGAGGTCCCTTCCAACCCAAACCATTCTATGAAATTTCTATCCCAAACTATTCTATGAAAACTAAAGATCCAGGCTCAAATGAGCATTGCTGTCTTTCCTGTGTCCAGCAGATGTGCCCCTGTCTGCCAGGGTCCCCCTTCTGCTGGGATCACCCTCCTAGGGGGACCGGAGTGGGTTTGCTCCAAGAGATGCTTTTCCAGCCAACGGGTTGCAGTGCATTTGCATCTGTACAGTGGCAAAATCCTGGGGGAAAGCTGTATTCCCCCTTCTTGTGCTTGCAGATGTGTTTGGAATGTGGTGGGAAAGACACACACAGGAGGGAAAAATCGGAGAAGACATCCGCAAGCTGCTGTGGATCCCCAGGGTAATAAAGGAGCCTTCCTTTAACCAGTTCCTTTATTAAAGAGCCAACATAGAGTCAGGAGCAGATGATCATCCTGAGTTTTGCCTCAGAAGTGAAACATCCACCTAAAAAAATAGGAATTGCAGTTGCTCATCCTGCCAAAGTGTTGGGTGCCATTCTTCCCTTCTGGTGTGGCTTCTGTTTGCTCCCCACACCTCCGCTGTCAGTCTCTGCCTTGTTTTGAAGAGTTAAAAGAAGAGGAATAATCACAAGTTTCTGACAGGACTGAAGGAAAACAGCAGGAAGTTGTGTTCCATGCAAAGGAAATATCACGCTACAGGATAAAAATGTTTGGCCTGAAGGCAATTTTTGCTGAGTGAGCACAGATGTTTGATAGGACCTGTTGTTCCTTTTGCTCACCTGTCAGTGAATCCAACTGATTTAAAAGGAAAGGATTCTCAAACCTGGCTGTGGTGCAAATATTGCAGTGAGCCATTCCCAGTGCTGCCTCTGTAGAAGAACCAGAGTTATTGGCAACGGCCTTCCTAATAAAACAAAAACTGATTTAATTTGGTATTTTACTTTACAGAAAGTTTTAATAACAAAGGGGAAATGAATCTACCTGAAAACACGCAGAACAGACCTGGTGTCAGAGAGCTGAGGCTGTACCTTGGGGGTGCCCTGGTCTGGCAGAGAGCACAGCAATGCATCTCAAGCAGTGCCAGAGCTCCGATGGGAAACTGCTTTGATCCGAAATTTCCTGTAGAGAGCACAGAGCCATCCTTAATATCCTCAGCCTTGGATGAAATCCCAAGGGCAGCTGTGCCAGCCTGCTTTCGGCAGGGCTGATGTGCCAGGCAGGGATTGTGCCCACAGATGTTGGGGGGAAGCAATGCCTGCCTCAGCTGAATCTCAGACAGCTTTGTTCTGAGGGCTTTCAGTCCTGGGAGGCTGCTCTAAGGCCTCCTCAGAGCCTTCTCCTCCTGAACAACCCCAACTCTCTCAGCCTGTCCTCATAGCAGAGGGGTTCCAGCCCTCGGATCACTTCCGTGGCCTCCTCTGGGCTCGCTCCAACGCATCCTTGGACGAGCCCGAAACGGGAAATTCAGTGTGTGAGGACCTTTTAGAAGGTGGTATTTGTAAACACTGTATACAACATCCTGCAAGATTCTCTAGGAAGCCAGAGAGGTGTGTGTCACCCTCATCTTGTTTTATGTTTTATTTACTAGGAGACAATCAGTTAATCCACTGCCGAGTCCCACCGTGAAGTGGGAATGCAGAAGTAGTGCCTTTGGCATCTACTCAATGTGTCAGCTTCAGGGTACTTACAGAAAAGAAGCTTTTTATTCTTACTGCTTCAAGCATCCAAAAATGTAACAGTAATTATTAAAGCCTGGAGCTTCAAACTAGACATCCTTTTAGGGAAAGACAGAAGTCTCTAGCTTAAAGGAAAGAAGCTCAAACCAATTACTTGCTGCACTTTAATATTTCCCTTTAAGGCAGGCAGTCCATTACGCTCATATAATGGCCCTGTGGAAATGCTAATGTGTTCTTCCTCTTCTGAATGACACCAGAACAATTTAGTCAGCACTTTCACCCTGAAAAAAACTAAAGAAATGGAAAAGCACTAAAATGCAAACTCTATATTCCTTCAGCCACTCAGGTTCTGGGATGGAACAGTCGCATTTGTCCCTCTTTGGTACATAGAGACAATGAGCAAAGCCAGAACTGTGAATGAAAACCATCAGATCAGTTGCACTTAAAGTGTTGTGGAGGTGGTTTGTTGAGGCTTTGGTTTAATGCAAGTGTCAGGATGGGATAAATAGCAATGCAGGCTGGCAGAATGACTCAGTTGAAGGCACACACAGAGCCAAAGTGGATTTATTGCAGTGCTGCCCATCTGCACACAGCACAGAGACACCTGCTGGCTGCAGCCCTGGCAATTCAATTCTCTTTCACCTGTAACCACCACTGGTTGCTCCTCTGGGTGGGACTAGGGCTCTGCAGGCAAAACAGACTGGAAAAATCAATCCTCTAAGCAAGCAGAAATTACATTTTAACTTCCAGTGACACGTACCGTGGTACAATGGGCACCACGTGGCTGTGTCTGATGCAGCCAGTGCTTCGAGACAGAGTAGAAACAACTCCCTCAGTGGAGATTTGGCATGATCTTTATTTAGAGATAACACTTGAAATGGTTATATCTGGGAGACAGGGGAGCAACAGCCAACAGGAACACAGAGGTCACAGTGATGAGCAGCCCACAGACCCCACTAACTGAGCACTACAGAGACCTAAAGTAACTCAAAAGGAGGGAATCATGCATCAAGCTGCCTTGCTCCTCCCCACCTGCCATAACGAACCACAGAATCATTTCTGTTGGAAAAGCCCTTCCAGATGATCAAGTCCAATCCTTCTCACACTCACTGTGCTTTTCACTCAGCTGCAATTCATGGCATGCCATATGACAGAGGAATCTGAAATACCAGCTCAGAGATCACCAAAATCAAGAGGGAGATCCAGTCGAATTGGCTAAGCATCAGTTCAGGTCCTGTGGGGGTTCTGCAGAATATCAGGAGGGAATTCAGGCTGGGTTCCTTCTCAGCAGGTTTCAGAAGAGCTGCAGTTGCCCCACACTTCACCCTGGGTATTGCAGAGCACAGCAGGCTCTCCAGAGACTGTCTTGCTGCTGTGTTTGTGTTGTGACAAGGGGCAGTCAGTCTCTGTGGCCCATTCAGTCCTTGTTTCACACAGAGAATACAACACAGTGCCGGTGCTGAAATGGCTCCAAGGTTCTCCAGATATCCAGCCCTACTGCAGCACTGAAATTCATAGCATCCAGCAGCCAGTTTGACCAGTTCTCCACTCTCAAACTGCAGCACAAACCCTAAATCTTGGTATCCATGACCCTCAGAAAATGAGGCATTATATGCTGTCCCTCGCAGGCATGAGAACATAGCCCAGACCTGGGAGAGGACTTGTGCTCAGCAGCCACCACGACTCTTCAGCTCCTCCTGCCAGGAATCCTAACCCCAACCTTGAAGCCCCAGCCAGATTTAGCCCCAGAAAACACCACCTGGCTACAGCAGAAAGGACAAGGAGCTATTTGCTGGTTCATAACCATCAGTCATTACCTGCCCAACCTATTTCTGATCAGCAGCTGGCAGGGAAGAATCCCAAAGGTCAAAATTTGTTTCCACAGCCATCCCAGTGACCTGACTCCAGAAGAGCAAAAGGAGCATAAGCACAGCTATAGACTATGGGAACGAGGGATCACTGAGTGGGGAATGAGCAGCTGATGTGTAGGAAAGTGGTGGATCCCAAACACCAAAGAGGCAGCTATCTACAGATGCCTTTGCAAGAGGTTGGAAACATCAGCACTCCAACCCTTGGGAAAGTCCCAGCTGCTTCCTCTTGGCTGGATGCTTCACCAAAGGCTGTCTTTCTCAAAGAGCTCTTGGAGGCACAGAGCAAAGTCAGCAGCCACTCCCACCACTGTTTCATCCTATATACAAGGACCCTTTGTCCCACGTGTGGCAGAACATGCTGCCAAGACTGGAGACAGCGCTGTGCTCGGCGTGGGAGGAGTCCTTGCTCTTTTCAGGGCTGAATATTGTCTTTGCTATCAAGGACTCGTGTTTTCTGTATTTCCCTCACCCGTGGGCAGACCAAACAAAGCTGTGGGAGATGGCTCATAAGCTGCTTTCCCTTCCTCTCACATCCAGGTACCACACAGCCTTCATCTGCAGAGGCCTCAGGATGACGATTCTGGGAGGTGATGGTGGGCAGGGAATGACCGGGAGAAGAAGGTGCTGCCCGAGGCAGGGCCCCTGGTGCTGCAAACTCATACCCAGGCCTTGACTTGAGTGTTCCACCCCTTGGCACAGCCCCAAAGGCCTCCCTCCTCGTACCAGCGCCACTTCACCCCCTTGTACAGGGCCCTGCTGTACGGCTGGAAGCACATGAAGAGACGGAGACGCCTCGCCAGGCTGCAGTAGGTCACCATGGCCACCACGATGAGAGGGGACATGATGACAAATCCAAGGATAATGAGGGCTGAAGAGCTGTTGTCATCCAAGAAGCTTTTGCAGTAGCGGGCAGAGGAGTGCAGCACCTGTGGGAAGAGCAACACAGAGCTCGTCACAGACCTGGTGGTGGACAGGAGTGGTGACCAAAGTAGCCTTGAGTTTCCAGTGCTTTCACAGCAAGACACACCTCTTCCCTCTCTCCAAGCTGAGCTCAACAATCTTCAGGTTACTCTATGTGACTGACAACGCATTTTAATGTGGCTTTCCATTATTCCAGCATCACTGTGAGACAAGAGCATTGCACATCGATCCCGAAGCGGGAAATACCAATCTTTATTAAGTCATCAGAAAAGCACAGCTTAGCATTTGGTAGGCAGAAACCAAATAAAAAAGCCTCCTGCTGTTGCATCGATGTGGGAGGGAAAACATGCTGGGAATTATAACAAAGTAAATAAAATACAGCAAGATATTAGATCCTGCAGACAGAGGATGGTCACTCCATAGCTACCCGGTGGCTGGAGCCTCTCCAGACTCCTGCCCTGGAACAGACCCCTTCGTGTTCTGTCCTCTCTGGACACACTGTACTCATTTCTACCTCCTAGCACCTCTGGAAATCCCCTTCACCCCATGTTGCTGCAAAGCATCCAGCACACTGACTGGTCCTTGCTGAGTGGTGTTTAAAGCCCTCCTTTCATCCCAGCAGCAGGAGATCTGAGTCAAGCCACTCGGCTGTTCTGCATTAGCAAATGCTACAGGCAACCCCCGTGTCCCTTAGCTGCTTTTTCCTTTATCCATATTCTCTCGGCAGCAACACAACCCATCATGCTAAAAAAATATCCCTCTAATAGATGTGCACGGCAGAAATCAGCCTCTGGCTCCTGGGAAGGCACTGAAAAGCAGTATCCCAAACACAAAGGACTGCTCTTATCAAGCTGCAATCCTTCTCCGTGCCCATTAAAGTCTGTCCTAAAAGACTCTTTGCAGCTCGGTTGCTTTCACTTCTGATGTACTTGGCTGTACTCAAAAAAACCCCTTTGCATCTCCTCAAAGCCTTTGATTGGAGAGCACTGTGTTTGCAAAGAGAACTTGGGGTTTTCCAAGGTGAGGGTTGAGCCAAGTGAAATAATTCCCATGAGGCAGTCTTCATCTTTTTCCTCACTTTGGGCTCAATTTGAAGTTCATATTTATGAGTTGCAAGGACCAGGTTCAAATCAAAGGAAACATTGATTTAAGGGCTTTGCAGACAATCTCCTATTAAACCTCCCTAAAAAGCCTCACGTCTTACAGAATCTGCGTCCACGCTGCACTTGGGGAGACAAAGCACACTTTTAGCAAGGCAACAGCCCACACTGCGCTTTCTCCCAAGAATTTACTAGTTTATTTCTTGTGAAGACTTACTCTTTGATAAAACAAAGGTCATTCTACACACCTGCCCTTGTGTATGTGAAAATCCTAACAGCCACGGACTGCAAAAGGGAAGTGTTGCAACCCGCAACAAAGGGCCGCACGACTCTTCGGGTAGATCAGTCACCTCTGAGCCACTTTTGCTCCTCCAGAACCTCCCAATTTACCCTGTTGGGCATCACAGATATTTGCATCCCATAGCAAGACATTTCCAGAAGGTCTCAGAGCCACAGTGGGAATTGCCTGGCCCAGAGGTACGTGATTTCTCCACGAATTATGCTTCCCTCCAACCAGCAGCAGCACCTTGTGTCTGCCCTGTCCTACAAAGCAATTATGGTGACAAATGTCCCCCTGCTCATTGGTTTGCAGGACCAGGAAAAGCTTTGCAATAGCAGCAGCTATGAGCTGCCATAATTTCAGGGCAATAACAACCAAAGCCAAGTTTCTCAGACCAGCAAATACATCAGTACTGGAAAAACAATAACAGCCCAGTCCCTTTGTCAGGGCTGACAACTTGTGTGGCTGTGATGTCAGCTGAATGTTACAATGCAATGGCTTTACTGGAAAGTTACTGCACATCCACCAGGCAGAGCTATAAATTCTTGCAGCCAGCTCTATGTCTTAACATGCTGTTGTGTCCCAGGGTTTAGAGGACTCAAGAGAACAAACTGAAATCCTCCTACAGAATGAGAACCTTTCCCACACACGCAGCTCCTCAGAGTAAATGTCACTGGCACTAAAAGTGCTGCCAAAGAAGCCATTCTCCCAGAGCAGAGTGACAGACAACACACCTGGGAAATGTGATTTAACCCTTCAACCAGGCAGAGAGGGTGCCTCCTCCTTCACACCGTGCACAGCTCCACAGAAGTCAACAGAGCCTTACTGGGTTAAACTGGGCAAACTGACTGCTGCTGCGTGGCTGGATCCTTTCCTACCAGCCATGCTAGGACCAGCTCGCTCAGACAGAGGCCCCAAAGACTTGGGTGACTAGACAGGATGCAGAGATTTCATTAAAAGGAAGGAAGAAAACTTACTTCTTTAATATTTCTCAGGTAAATACAGTGGTTTGAGAAGATATAAATCCTCTGGCCTTTATTCAGATTCTGTGCAATGGGGAGACCAATAGCATCTGTATTTTGGGTCAATTCTCCCTCCTGGGTGAAAATACTACAGGGTGTGGGTGTTTTTTTACCCACAGAGTAGGAAGTAAAAGAGCTCTTCTAAGTTAGGATAACCAGCAGGGTAAGTCATATTGGACTGGTCCAACAGTTACTGCCTGCAAGGAAAACAGAACTGCTTTTCCACATCCACACTTAGTCAAGTAATTCTAAAAATACTTATAGAAATAAACCAAGAAGAAATTCATAGGTAATGAAATCCAGAGGGCAGCAACCAACTGGAACAGACACGCACCCAGCCGGAGCCCTCAGTGACGAAGCAGGGTCACTTGTTGGTGAGAGAAACTGTACAGTGTGTTTGGGAACACGTCTGAATGTCAGACTGGATTGTGATAAGGGGTTATACATTCCATTGGACACCCCTAGTTCTATAACGTGTCGTTAGGCAGAACAAATATGACAAAAGCTGTAAAGGGTTTACTTAAATGGGAAGAAACAACCCCCGTCAGAGCCTGTGCGGGACCTGGGTGAATCCTGGAGGAGGTCAGGTTGGCAGTAACAGAGGTCACAGAGACAGAAATACTTTGATGTTCAAATGCAAACAGCACCTCTGTCAAGCCAGGGATTGTATTCACCCAACCTGCCACAGCTGCGTGCTGTTTCCATGGGAATACACCTTTATTGCCCAATTAAGCTGCCATTTCCCACAATACTGGAAGAAGGGAGGGGTAAAAATGTATGTGGCTCACTCGTGCCAGCGTTCGGATGTGCCCGTGAGATTGGCATCTCACACGAGCCCGTTGTGAAATGCTGTAGATTCCTCTCTGATCACTTTACACTTAAACAACCATAGAAAGCGCAGTGCCCAGGGGCTCAGGACCAAGGGGTCCCATGCTGTCTTGGTCCCCGAGGAGCTGGGCAGCCAAGGGCAGCTTCGGTAAGCGTTGTGCCTCTCCGAGAGCCCTTCTGTCCTAACTGACTGACACAATGTACCAACTACTTTAAGACAATTGCTCCAGAGACCACAAAGCCTGTATTTCCCTAGATGAACGCACATGCCAGCCTTGCTGCAAGCTCTGTCACAGGCACCAAGCAGAGAGATTGCTCCCTTGAGCAGCCTAGAGCTGGCAGTTCAGCATGAACCACCACGAACCTGTTGTTGTCAGCCCAGCCTGCTCACATGCCCCCCATGAACAATATCTGTACACACACACCCCCCTTGTGAAAACAAAGCCAAAGCTCAGGGAGTCCAGCCTTGCCTGTACAGACACTGGGCTAAAATAAAACCCTTACAGATGGCCCTGCCTTAGAGGTGGCTGTTAGACACCAAAAGGAGCAAGGCTTACTTACCTGAGAGTGGCACTGGAAGCCAAAGTAAACCACCACAATGGTAGGAAGCAACACAATGGTGAAGATAACAAACAACAGGAGCAAATTAATGAGAAAGACCAAAGCATTCATGGTGAGCACCACCAGGGTCCATGCCAAGCAGCACCAGGCACTCCTTGGCTCCCTGGGAAGGAGCTGGTCGTTCATGTCATATGGCGGGAGGCTCGGAATCATCCGAGACTTCTCGGAGAGGTTTTCTGCTCCAAAGTCCTCAGTGTCCTGGCCAGACATTCTTCAAGAAGGTTGCTGATCAACCCACGCTCTTATCCAAAATGGTTTCTTTGCTTCTGGCGACAGACCTGGGAAGTAATTTGCAGAGGCTTTTCCTGCCTCTTCCACACACGGACAAGAAGGCTCAGCCAGAGATCATAACAGAGCAAGGAAGGAAAGCCCTCTTTTGGCCACCTGCTTTCCCAGGGCCTGGCCAGCACAGGCTCTCTCTTTTCACAAGGTTTTCCAGCAGTGTCTCAACCTCAGTTTCAAAGTAGATGTGGCTGCTGGAAGTTTGGCAACACCTATTATTTTGCTTTTGAATCCATAGTACTCCTAATTTGTTGTTGTCCTTCCTAGGATTATGATCCCAAGAGGTCCCAAACAGTTGTCACCTTAGCTTTGATTGATAGGCTGCTCAGTTCCAAAGACTGCCTGGCTTTAGTATCCTCCTCCACCTTTGAGCACTGCTGTTTGCTAAGGATACCAAGCTTAGGCAATTTCAGGTAGTTCCTGGACTTCAAATCATCTTCCCATGCTCTTCGCCCTGTACCCAGGTAAATATTCCTGCTCAACTCTCATCCAAATGAAGTAACTGGTGAAAACGATGAGCAGCAGCTGTTGCTCCACTCTCTGCCTTGCTGGAGTCCTTGCCCACACCTTGAAGAGCTGGAAGCAAAGACTGGAACAGAGCGTGGTTTCAGTGCTCTCATCTGCCTGCAGTCACAGGCACTCAAATACAAGCAGTGTCTTCCCTTCCCAGCTGGCTCTCAGAGCTTTGCAACGCTGCTGTTTGCAGAGTTGCTCTCTGTGCTAGCCAATCCTTTACATCTGTCTCCCTGCTGAAGTGATTCAGCACCCAAGAGCTACCCTCAAACTATAAATGCCCAGGTCAAGATGGTCCCTTTCCAACTGAAATTACTCTGCCTCTGATTCATTTGCTACAAGCTCTCTCTCTAGATTAAAAAACCTTAGAGAAATTATTAATAATCACTATTTACCTCTCAAATATTTTGTTCTCTGCAGTCATCACTGTTATTGTTTGCAGGACATGCTGATATCCTTGCAGCAAGGGCACAGCAATAATCAATTATTTCATCTGCGTCAAATGTTCAATATTATTTAAGAATTTCAGTGATATCTGCCCATTTATGTAGCCTTTTATATGCATTTTTGTATGCACTGCCATGGTAGGGAGAAGACCTCCTCAGTTCCTGAGGAAACTGAGGAAGGTTAGGTCTTGGCAGAAGGCACAGCTCATCTGTGGCAACATTCAGGGTAAGAATCCAGGAGTCCCGTGTTCCACTTGATTTTATTTTTCAGAAAAACCTGCCTGAGAAAGGGTTATCAGGAAAATGAAGTTCACACAATGCTAAACAGAAAGTGATTTTATAATACAGATAAGTGGTAGCTTCCCTTCATTAAATACTCTTGTTAAAAATTGTACACTTAGGGTGCCCTTCCCTGGTCATTGTTGGGTGTTTTGGTGTCTTTACCTGTCTTATTTATTTTCTGGCTGTAGCAATATCACAGCAGAATTAAAGCTAAAGATAGTTTCCTCCAAGGACTTGGACAGACCAACTCATGAAGCATTTACTGGGGGCCCAGAAGAGCTCTAGGTTAGGGATAGCAGATATCTGGGCTTTGTTGTTTGGTATTTCCTGACTGGAGAGAAAAGCCTTTTGCTCCCAGGAAGCAATAGGTGAAGGAGATAACCTTGCTCTGGAGATGGAGAGACCCATTCTCCACCCGAAGCAGAGAAAAGCTGCATTATCTTTCACCAGGGACTGGTGCTAATGACTTAAACTAGATTTCTCTCCAGTAATTTTATTTCCTCTAGCTCTAGTATAGAAGGTGACACTGAATTTAATTAATCTGTTTTGTTATTATTTACTCTTTCGGCTGAGTTCTCTCACAGCGAAGAAAAAAACAGTTGATGCGCCAAGAGAGGAGAAGAAGATTAAAAATAGATTCTGAGCCTGAAGGTGCTGCCAGCAGCCTGTATCCTGATTTATTCCAGAAGGAATACACTAGTAAATAAGAGAAAACATTAATTTGTAGCACAGGTTAAAGTCAACATCTGTTTGTACCAAACTCTGCTGCCTTTGGAGGAGCAGGGTAGGGAAAATAAGTGTGAAAACCAGCAAGCAGTTACTCTTCCTCAGGCAGCAGGCACCAAGAGCTTCTGGTACTGGACTGACCAAAGCACCAAAGCTCTTTGTTCACAGCCAGCCTGCCAGATCCCAGCCAGAAAGGGGAGTCCTGGACCATTGCAGTGTTCCTCACTGGAGAGAGCTGAGACCAGAAGCACAGAACTGAGTAGAAGGGGTTGAAGGAGTCATGGCATAAACTGAATTTCATGATGGAATACTGTCCTGAGGAATTCTATTCCCTTCCATTGAAAGCTTGTTATTGTGTTTGGTTACCCCACCCAGCTGGAGTGCTGAAGAACATCTCGGGTACCACAGTGTACTGCACGCTCTCATCAAGGGGAATAATGGTTTTCCTTGTTTTACAAACTGAAAAATTACTTCTTTAACTGATGATAAATTCATTTACCACAGCTCTGCACTGTAAGTCAAAACACAATAGATAACTCCCAAATAAGATGTTTTTGAAAGGTGTGCTACCTGATCCAAACGTTTACAATTGAATTCAAAAGCACTTCTGCTTGCATCCCAGATGCTCTCCACTGTTCTAGACCAGGTTTCTCACGCCATGCTGCCACCTTCCCTCATGCCAAGCCCCTTTGCATTCTGAGACTCCACAGAGCTCACTGCAGGATGGGCTGAGGAGCCAGCAATGACTCTGACAAGCACAGGACCAGCTTGGATAAGTACCTGTCCTAACAAGGTACAGCCCATCACCACAGTCATTGTCCTCGTGCCAATCTTATTCCTTTGTCAATACAAAGGGCTTTTACCATCTGTCAGTGAGGGCATTGTTCAGTGGTAAAAGCCAAAGCTGCTTAAGTAGCCATAAAAGTGCCAGAGATTCTAAAAAGCTTCGCTAAATCCAGTTTCCAAAGTTCATTTGCTGTAATGAAAATGCATTTTTAGTCTGTGGGAAGGCTGAAAATTGTGTTCTTTAAATTTATTTTCCTTTGGAAAAAACCCACACATTTGAATGATTCTTCAAATAACCGAGTGAACTTCATGTCAAACAAACCCCAGTGAGAGTAAGAAAGATTCCCTAAGCCTCTAATTCTGTGAAATTGCACATCCTTAATGAGCACATTGCCTGTAAGGGGGAAAGAAGCCTTGATGGTGGTGCAAGTTACGGAGCATTTTCTAACAGGAGAATCATTCCTTTGAGATGCTGAAATGGGTAATGATTAAAGATGAACAAATTCATTGCTATGAAGTAATTTTTCCACTGTTCATAATGACAGCACCATCTTGTGGTTTGTTACAGTTCATAAATTTTCATTTTATACCTCACAATCTCCTACACAGCAGGATACTGTAAGACATGCTATCGAATTTTTCCAGGCACTGAAAACAACAGTTTTCATGCTGCTTGAGCTTTGTTAGTTTGAGCAATGCAGCCCAGTAGTGCAGAGATGGGGGCTGAGCAGGGACTGCAAATGAGGCCCAGTGCTCATGTAGCTTCCTATCCTTGACTGGAGAAGAGCATAGCCAACAACAACAAAAAATAAAACACAACTGAAAGCAGCAGACCTGTAGATCCTGATTGTAGAATGGAATGCTGACAGCATTTCCAAAAGGAGTTTGATGAATAAAGGCATTATGCTGTTAACCACAAGAAAATATTAGCAATGACCATAATTCATTTGGTCTTTTTGTAAAAACCTTTTGGTTTCACACTACAGACACCACAGATAATGTTTTCAGAGCCGTTACACCTCATTCTAAAGTGCCTGGTCATTACCAGGAGTAGTCAAGCACTACAAAAGAGGGGAGACATCGCTCCCTACAACTACCTGAAAGGAATCATAGAATCATTTGGTTGGAAAAGACCTGTGAGATTATCGAGTCCAACCATACGTGTCCACTACTAAACCAAACCATATCCCTCAGCAAAGGAGGTTGTAGTGGGGTGGGTTACTTTTCCCAAGTAACGAGTGATAGGACAAAAGGAAAAGGCCTCAATTTGCACCAGGGGAAGTTTAGCTTGGATATTTGGAAATATTACTTCCCCAAAAGGGTTGTCACGCATTGGAACAGGCTGCCCAGGGAAGGAGTGGAGTCACTATCCCTGGAGGGGTTTTAAAGTGGTGTAAATGTGGTGCCTGGGGACATGGTTTAGTGGTGGGCTTGGCAGTACTGGGTTAAGAGTTGGACCTGATGATCTTAAAGCTCTTTTCCAACCTAAACAACTCTGATTCCATGCTCCTGCAGCAAGATGCAGATTTGGCACATTTTGATCCACACCCAAGGGTCTGCTGGGTAACGACATTCCCAGTGATCCGCGGGGGCTTTCACCAGACTGAGCTGCGGAAACAAACTCTATAACTCACATAAGTTATAGAATAGGTATGTTTTTATTTCACTAGCAGGTAACAGGGTGGATTATTCCAAAAGCCCTGCGCACCAAGACAAAGAATCTGCGTGGTTATATGTGTGACAATAATATATAATAATGAGATTACCTAATTCTACCAATACATACGCATAACTTTTCCCCGCTTCGTATTAAAATGAGTCCAAGAGATCATTTCCATTTTCTTCCCTCCTTTATCGAGATCTGGGCAGCTGCAGGGACAGCATCCACCCAACAGTCTGCTACAAAGACAGGCTGAGAGTTGGGGTTGTTCAGCCTGGAGAAAAGAAGGCTCTGGGGAGAGCTTGGAGCAGCCTCCCAGGACTGAAAGGGGCTCCAGGAAAGCTGGGGAAGGGCTTTTTACAAGAGCCTGGAGTGATGGGACAAGGAGGAATGGCTTTAAATTGGAAGGGGGAATATTTAGATTAGACATTGGGAAGAAATTCTTCACAGTGAGGGTGGGGAGGCCCTGGCCCAGGTTGCCCAGAGCAGTGGTGGCTGCCCCATCCCTGGAGGTGTTCAAGGCCAGGTTGGATGGGGCTTTGAGCCCCCTGATCCAGTGGGAGGTGTCCCTGCCCATGGCAGGGGGTGGAACTGGATGGGCTTTGAGGTCCTTTCCAACCCAAACCATACCATGACGCTACGATTCCACCGACACCACCCAGGCGGGCGGGGCCGGGGCCGGGGGTGGCCCCAGAGCCGGTGCCCGGTGGGCGCTGCCGGTGCCGCCCCGGAAGGCAGGGGGCGGGGCGGCGCGGCGATGGTGCTGCTGGGGGTACCGTGCTGGCTCCGCAGCCGCCTCACCGACCGCTTCTGGAGGAAGCAGGAGGTGCTCAAGTATGCGAGGGTGAGTGTGCGGCTCCGGCTCCGGCTCCCCGAGGAGCCCCGGCCCCCCCGGCGGCTGGAACCGGAGCTGAACGGGCGAAGTGTCCCGGCACCGGGCATCCCTTCCCGGCGTGTCCCGGCTTTGAGGCCGCTTTGGGGGGGGGGGGGGGCTTGTCCCGGCTTTTTAAACTGAGCAAATGAGCAGGAAAATAAACATTTCAACCTTACTCTGCAGGTGCGCTTTGAAAGGTGTAAGAGGTGGTGTCAGAATGTGGTTTCAACTCAAGCTCAGGCTGTTGTACCCAGGCTAGGAAAGAACTTTTTCCAAGGGCAGGCTGCTGGCATCCCAGATAGCACCACGTGTTGCTGTAGGATTGAGATGGGAAGTGTTGGAGTGAGGGTTCCTTGCTCTTGCAGGGCCTCAGCTGCCCACAGCACCAGTTATTTATTTCTCTGTGCGGTGCTGGATTCTTCTTCACTGGGTGAGCTTTAAGGTCCCTTCTAACCCAAACCGTTCTGTGAGTCTACATAAACTGACTGTGCTCGGGGTGGCTGAAAGCACTTAAAGATAACAAGAACATCTTGTTTTCATTCCAGCATTTTCGTGGAAGGAAGAACCGCTGCTATAAGCTGGCTGTACGAAGTGTTCGGAGAGCTTTTGTGAAGTCTACAAAGGCCAGAAGGGAGAAGAAGAGATTTCTCAGAGCGGTAAAGAGCAACGTGTTAGATAAAAACATTAAAGTGGGAGAAAAGCAGAACTGAAATAGCCATTTTTCTTACTGGTGGGGTTCACTCAAAATATTTTATCAATGGGTGAAAAAGTTTAAAGTAAGCACAGTTCCTTCGTGGTCTGAAAAAGATCACCTTATGAAGATTATACATGTATATGTTGCACTGAGAAGACTGTAGGTCTGAAAATGTTATTTTTACTAAGTGTGAGCACATCAATGTGACAAAAGGTTTACTTTTAAAGTATTTTCTAATCCAAGATGTTAATTTTTACACTTTCAGCTCTGGATCACTAGGATTGAAGCAGCTTCTCTTGAACATGGTTTGAAATACCCAGCATTCATAAGCAATCTGGTTAAGGTAAGGATGGTGCTTAAAGAATAATTACTTCAAAACAGAAAATAGGAAAAAATGTATAACAGAGGTTTTCTGAATTACCAGGCAGGTTAATTTCTTAGAACTCTGAAATCTTTCAAGTAGATGTAGTCTGACAGAACATACCAAAGGGTTGCTGGTTACTGTCTTAAGAATGCAGCTGCAAGGAACTGAAGCTGCAGCCTCCACTTGCCACTCTTTGAAGGCTAATGGTGGAGACTTCCCAATTAAAGCCTGAGCAGGGAATAGCAGAGGAAGGCTTGGGATTGAAAAGCTCCTTCTGGCAGACTAAACTTGTGCCAACTCTGTCTTACTTCCTAGTTCTAGTGACGAAAAGCCTTTTGCTTATGAAAGGAGTTTTGTTCATTTCAGAAACTTAAGTTCTGCTCTAAACTTGTTTCTCTTCCTTATACGCATGATCCCTTTTTAATCTGGTGGATATTGTTCCTCTACACCTTTGTTCCGTGCCCGGAACTTTTACTGCACATCTTAAAAGCAAAGCTTATAAAATGTTTTTTCCAGTTGTTGCTACTGCAGGCACTAAGGGACAGGTGCCCATACCTAAAGAAATTTAAAAATGTATTAGCAAAAACATCCCTAAGGAATCTCTACTCTTTGTGTTTTGGTGAGCATGGACAGAGCAGAGAGTGGTGCTGTTGTCCTTTGTTCTTAAACATGCTGAGGAATTGGTTTTCATTTGTTGTTACTGAAACTATAAAATTAAAACTTGTTTCTCTTGGGTCTGATCGTAATAAATGGTGGTGTTTGCACTTCTTAAAGTGGGACTACACAAATATATAGCATATTTCAAAGCATTTTATCTATATTTCAAATAAATGGGTAACTTAGTACTTTTGTTGACATTTTTGTAAAGTAATACAGTTTCTGAAGTTTATGAACTCATTCTCCTGGTTACTCTTGTCATACTGGTAGAAAATAATCAAGCACTGCCTTAAAAGCTAGCTAATTTTTTCTTCTTTTTTCTTTTCTTTTCCCCCCTCGAGATGCCTGTCCCTTGGATTTTTGTCTCAGAGCAATGTGTTTTTGTGAGGTTCTCTGTTAAAGAAGCAAACTGTTTTTTATCATACCTTCTTCTTAGAATATGCAATTAACCGTGCAGTATCTAGCATTGTTAAGATCCTGCAGTCTTTCTTCCTGTGTTCCAGGACACATTTCAAGGTACCAATCATCTTCCAGCACAAGCAAAACTGAATATGTCTTAAGAACTGAAACAACTGCCATGACTTAACTTGTAACACGTGGCCTTCCATGAAATAAGAGATTCTTCTGTTCTTGATTTCTACCAGAAAGACTTCTGAGTCAGTAAATTTTACACAGTGGCTCAGGGAGACATCCGTGGCCAAGTAGTCTGGCGTGACAGTTCTCTGATGGTCCCAAAATTGTAGACTTTGCAGTGTTGTTCCTAACAATTAAAGTACTTGACCAATGAATTTTCTTGTGTTTAGTCCCAGGTAGAGCTGAACAGGAAAATGATTGCTGATTTGGCTATTTATGAGCCGAAGACATTCAAGTCCCTTGCTGCTTTAGCCCAGAGGAGGAGACAAGAAGGCTTCCTTGCTGCCCTGGGAGACGGAAAAGAACCAGAAGGGATATTTTCACGTATTGTACACCACTATTGATATCAAAAGGGCCTGCAGATATGTGTTCTAAGTTGTGTTGTGAATTGAACTGGCTCACTGAGCACTGCTAAGGAACAAAATCCCCTCAGGATGGTTCTGGAAGGAGGAGGGGGACAGTTGGAGGGGTAAAGCTTCAGCCTTGGTGACATTTTTCCCTGTATTGTTCTAACTGAAGTGTGTTACACACTACTGTTGATATTAAAAAAGGCTGTAGATATGTTTTAAGCTGTGTTGTGAAGTGAACTGTCTCGCTGAACACTGCTGTGGATCAGAATCCCCTAAGGATGTTTCTGGAAGGAGGACGAGGTGGGTCAGGGAGTGACTTTTTCGCCTGCATTGTTGCAACTGAAGCGTGATGAACTGGAAACTGCAATTTGAAGTCAGTGGTGGTGAGCCAGGCCTGTGGAACTTCCAGTGTTTGTTAACAGAGTTAAGGAATCATAGAATTGTTTGGTTGGAAAAGACCTTTAAGATCAAGCCCAGCCATACCTGTCCTTTACTCAACCAGATCACTTCATCTACCTCATCTTTTAAAAGAAGATTCCAAGGATGGTGACTCAACCACCTCCCTGGAGCAGCTGTTCCAGTGTCTGATAACCCTTTCAGTGAAGAAATTTTTCCCGATAACCAATGTAAACCCTCTCTGGTGCAACTTGAGGCCATTTCCTCTCATCCACCCAGCTCACAACCTCCTTTCTCGCAGTTGTAGGCAGTGATGAGCTCTCCCCTCAGCCTCCTTTTTCTCTAGGCTAAACAAGCCCAGTTCCCAGATACTTTTTACTGGAAAATCAGTGGTGATTTAACGGCGAAAAAAGGGTTACCAGGTATTTTTTACTGGGAAAACTTTTATGAGTGACTTGTGGGGAAAATGGGTTCCCAGATTGTTTGTTTTTTTTTTTAACTGGAAAAACAGCTGTGAGTGGTGATCTGAGGGGGAAAAAGTGGTTCCCAGGTATTTTTTACTGGAAAAGCTTCTATGAGTGGTGACTTGTGGGGAAAATAAGTTCCCATATTTTTTCTCACTGGAAAAGAAGGCGTGACTGTTCATTCGTGTGGGAAAAGCGGGGACAAAGCCGGCTGCGGGGCGGCCGAGGGCGCTAAGGTCGCCGTCGCTGCCGAGGGCGGTGGCGGCTCCCCCCGCCCCACTTCCGCCCCGTTCAAATTCCCAACGGGTGCGTCACGCCGCTGCGTACGAGCCGGCGTCTGACGTCAGCGCGACCGAGCCAATGGGCGCTCGCCTCTTCGCCGCGCTCTACCAATAGGCAGCGAGCAGGGGCGGGACGACGCTGGGCCGGAGGAGGGGAAGGAGAGCGGGGCCAGACGAGGCGGCGGCAGCAGCACAAAATGGCGGCCGGGCCGGGCAGCGCGGCGGCGGTGGGAGCGGTGGGGGGCGGCCCCGCGGCGGGACCGGCGTCGTCAGGGAGCGGAGCGCCGGCTCCGGGCCCCGGTGCGGTGCTGATCGGCGACCGTTTGTACTCGGGGGTGCTGATCACGCTGGAGAACTGCCTGCTGCCCGAGCACACGCTGCGCTTCACGCCGTCCATGAGCAGCGGCCTCGACCCCGACACCGAGACCGAGCTGCGCGTCACCGGCTGCGAGCTCATCCAGGCGGCCGGCATCCTGCTTCGACTGCCGCAGGTGGGGCTGGGCGGGCCGCGGCCTGGCCTGGTGGCGGGGCGGGGGGGAGGCCCAGGCCCCGCTGCTCCCGCCTTTGTTCGCCCGGCTCCGACCCGGGCCCGCAGGGCGACACCTGTCGCGGCTTCAGATGCTGTTGGAGCTGTGGAGGTCGGGGTTTGGGGGGTTGGGGATTGCGGCCTGCGAGGCCCCGGGGCGGTGATGTCAGCGGGTGCCTGCGGGGCACGCTGGGATGGGGCCGGGGGAGGAGGAGCTGCAGTGGATTCCTGTGAGGTGGGGAGGGTTGTGTTTCCTTAATGGAATTACTTAATCAAACTACTGGAGAGTGTCGAGAGGAGGCCACAAAGCTGGAGAAGGGTCTAGAGGAGACATCACTGAGGAGTGGCCGAAGTCACTTGGTCTCTTCGGCCTGGAGAAGAGGAGACTGAGGGGGGAGCTCAGCTGTTTACTGCTTCCTCTCAAGGGAGGAGGAGGAGCAGGCGCTGAAATGCAGAAGCATTTGGACAGTGTCCTCAGACACATAGTGTGAATGTTGGGGTTGTTCTATGCAAGGATAGGAGTTGGGCTCAATGGTCCTTAAGGGTCCCTTCCAACTCAGGTCATTCTGTGATTCCTGGGAAGCTCCAGTGAAGGGCCTGGTTAATCTCTTAGCGTAAAAGTTTCCAGGCAACTTTGAGCTACCGAGTCTTAGCTGCTTACACTGTGCTTTGAGTGTAACATGATTGGGTGTCCTCCTTTCTCCCACCTTTTTCTGGTATGCTACTATAAATTCCAGCTTTATTGTGTTCTGGAGTCATGGAATCGGATCATGGAATGGTTCGGATTGGAAGGGACCATGAAGGTCATCCAGTTCCACCCATCCTGCTGTGGATAGGGACATCTTCAACCAGCTCAGCTTGCTCAGAGCCCCATTCAGTCTGACCCTGAATGTTTCCAGGGATGGGGCGTCCACCACGTCTCTGGACAACCTGTGCCACTGTTTAACCAGCCTCGAATCTCCCTAATATCTAGTCTAAGCATTTTGTCTTTTAGTTTAAAATGTTTACCTCTTGTCCTATTGCTAGTGCTTGGGTTAGGGTGTTTTTTATTTAATTTGGAGCACATTTTCATACTTATTTCAATAACTTTGCAATTTGCCATATATATTTGACTTACAGACAGTGTTTATGATGTTTATGACGTTTTAGGCAGCTTTAATTCATTGCTGAGATCAGGGTGCTCATTGTCTTTAGATACCCCTAGACTTAATCTCATACTTAGTCTTCTGGGTCTTAAATTTGTTGAAAGAGGGGCCACAAAAAAGCTGGGAAGGGGCTTTTGATCAGGGAGTGCAGGGATAGGATGAGGGGAATGGTTTTCAGCTGAAAGAGGGGAGATTGAGGTGAGATCTTAGGAAGAAGTGTTTTGCTGTGAGGGTGGCCTGGCCCAGGCTGCCCAGAGCAGTGGTGGCTGCCCCATCCCTGGAGGTGTTCAAGGCCAGGTTGGATGGGGCTTTGAGCCCCCTGATCCAGTGGGAGGTGTCCCCGCCAACGGCAGGGGGGTGGAACTGGATGGACTTTGATGTCCCTTCCAACCCAAACCATTCTGTGATTCTCTGAAATCATTCTAGGTAGTTTCTCTTTGGATCTGATAGTAGTGTTGTTAATACCTGTTGTGGTTTCTTCCTTTTAGGTGGCTATGGCTACGGGACAGGTGCTATTTCAACGCTTTTTTTATACCAAGTCTTTTGTGAAGCATTCCATGGAGGTAAGAAAACATTAAAAAACATTTATGGCTATGAATGTTATTTCATCTTTGGTCTGTTTTGGCGAGTTGTCGTCTTGGATGTGTTTGAAGTGTTGGTAACTTAGTCTGTAGACTTATTGATCAGCGTGATTTTACAAAGCTACTTAGCACTGATTTTGCCAAATTTTTAGTATTTCCTTGTTTTAGCATCATTTTCTCTTGTTATCCCTCCTTAAGCTGTTGGAGGTGATCAGTTCCTGATTGAAGCAAACATCAGTGTCTTGCAATCCTTCTGTTTCAGCACGTGTCCATGGCCTGTGTTCATCTGGCATCCAAAATAGAAGAAGCACCGAGACGCATAAGGGATGTCATTAACGTGTTCCATCGCCTTAGACATCTACGGGAGAAAAAGTAAGTATTATTTGAAACAGTCTGAAGTGCTTTATGTTGTATTTTAATTATTAAACATCCTGGGCTGATGGGAGCATCATTCCCTGTTTTGTAAATCAAGAAGAGATCTCGTGAAGGAGAAAAGTGACTTATCCCATTCTATTCAGTAAATATTTTTGGCATTACAAATTGTGATGTCTCTTACACAAATACAGCTTAACCTGTGTATGGGTCTTCTTTGAGGTTAAAGTTGTCTTCTTCAAAATTTGAAATTCTCTTGCAGAAAACCTGTGCCTCTAATACTGGATCAAGAATATGTGAACTTGAAGAATCAAATTATTAAGGCAGAAAGAAGAGTGTTAAAGGAGTTGGGATTTTGTGTTCATGTAAAGCACCCTCATAAGGTTTGTACTATAGATGTTAACTTTACAATCTATGTTTCATATGCTGTAAGTGCTTTCAGTAAACTGCTTGACTGCGTGGAAGGTGTGTAGTTAATTCAGTGAAGGTAGCTTCTCGTGATCCCGATGTTTTCTTTCTCATTTAAGAGATTCTTACTAGTTAAGCTTGTGTCATGCTGAATGATGAGTGGAGGTGGATGCAGATGCTAAGTATTCCTTGAAGTCAAATTACATAAGTAGGTAGCTTTGGGGTTAGAATTAGATTCTTAGGCAGAAAGGAATTTGGAGACCTAGGGTTGTGATATTGCATTATCAGAAGCACCGAGGTTATTAACCCATATCAGCTGGTTAACAGTGTTTCTTACGGTCTAAAAAGCACACTTGGGCGCAAAGCACTTGGCTAGAAATGAAACCATTTCCAGTATCGTGTCATACCAGGAGGATGTATCTACTGCAAATGTTGGAGAAGGGTCATACCATAAATGTTGTGCCTTAAGTAGTTGAGTGTGGTGGAAGAACCTCCTGCTTGTGTGCCAGCAGAACTTGGGATCCTGCTTTTTTTTCCTCTTAAAAACTGGTCCTTTCTTAATGTCTTCTTAAGTCCACTTCACTTTCAGAATTTACTCAGCGTCCGGAGGGGAATTGTACATGTTAATTGGTATAAATTTTTGCTTTAGTGTTTTTATCTGCATCCTTGTTTTCCTTTCCAATCTAAGAAAAAACCTAGATCTGAACAAACCAGCGACACACAGCACGTTAGATCTGTTCTCTGTGATACTTTTATACTTCTGTTACTGTTTATTGTGGCTGGTAATATTTTTCTCTCAAGTTAACAGCTAAAAAGGAATTGTGAATTGTATAGGAGAATGTACCTAGCTTGAAAAAACCTAGCTGAGTAGCAGGATGGCAGCTCTGATGATGGAGAGCTAGGAAAGTCAGATCTGGTTGAGTGTCATCTTACACCAACTCTTGCATTGGTGAGGAGAAGCTGTGTGGATAAATATGTTGCAAGCGCTCACGTGGAGTGTTTTAGAGCTTGTAAGAGAATAACAGATGCCTCATGGGTGTCCCTCTGAAATAAATATGTGGCTCTCAAGATTCTTGTTAATAACTCAATAACCCATATCTTCCAGATAATCGTTATGTACCTTCAGGTATTAGAATGTGAACGTAACCAACACCTGGTCCAGACTTCATGGTAAGTTGATTTTCTTTGTTCTACGAGACCAGCAAGGGCAGTAGCAGAAATATGTCACTTGATGCACTCTGGGCTGCATTGCTCAGGAGTGATTGTGGGCCACACCAGACAGCTCCGGTGTTTCTTGGCGTGCCCCAAACTACTACCCAAACGTTGATCGGCCTCTTAAGTTAGAGGCGCTGTTTTAATGGTAAGGTAGCTTTCCACCCTGACTTCTCACTTCCCTCCTCTCTGCTTTCACTTTTCAGCTGAAGGGAAAATGTTGGGTGGGTTATAGCATTTTTCCATGGTGGTTTCTTGTTCTTCAGAGAAAACTATGTGTAGTTAAAGTGCGTTAGCAGTGCTGGGAAGTGGCTTTTCCCAGGGCCTGGGCTTGATCACAGGTGCATCAAACACTCAGCACAGACAAATTTCTTTTATCTGTACGGATAAAGCAAGATGTCAACTTCTAAGACTGGATAAACTCAATGTTTTCATGTTTGCCAAGAAATGTCCTCTGCCTTGTTGCTCTCATTACAGCAAAGATTTGCTTGGGGATGGGAAGCTTATGTAAAATTCCAGGTCTTTATTAAAAAATAGATAATGCGTTATAACAATACAATGGTTAAAAAAACCTTTAGTGAATCCAAAGATCATATTTCTGCTGACTGAACTGTCTGGTACTGTGAGCTGTGTGTAGAGAACCAGTTTTGACTTTTCTTTTCTGTACTCTTTTGATCAAAGGGTAGCCTCTGAGGGTAAGTGACTAAGACTTCTCCTCTGCTGCCCAAGCGCTATGGTGCAGGGATAGCTGCCGTCTTCAGCCAAACCAAAGCAGGCTCTCCAAAGAGAAGGCTGACTCTAGACAGGTGGTATATACATGATAGTATAGTAACTGGCCAACTGCTGCTTGTGCTTATACTGTTTGACTTTTATTTTTATTGTGCATTTTGACTGTTGTATATTTTATCACCTGATTGTTGAATTTCTGAACGATTTTTAATGTTACATTTCTATAAATGTTAACACGATGTATTCTTAAATGATAAATTAAGGTGGGATTTAAGGTTTAAAGGGTTAAATTAACACAATAAAACTGAAATATAGTTTCCATTTGTAAACTATAGAAAATGTTTGAGTACATGTGTGAAGCTTGGAATCAAATGTAATTTTTAGAGAAACTTCCCACTGCCAGATTTCACAGTACCATTGCATGAAATACTTGAATGAGTTACAGACTACTTGTTACTGTTTTTCTGTTTGTTAGGAAAAGAGGGGTAGGTGAGGAGGAGGGGGGAAGTTACCCCAATTGAGAAACAGTTCAGACTGTTGAAACAGTTGAAATATGACATTTGTGTGCTGATGCTTGTTGCTTCCAGTACCTGAAAACTGGTGGATATCCGGTATAATTGGTTTTTGACTTGTGCATTTTGACATTACCTTTCTCTTAAAACATTGTGACAAGGATTCATTTCCTCGTGTGTCTGATTCTGAGCCCACAGGGGAAACATGCAGAGGCCAAACTTGGAAGCAGGCATGTTTTTCAATTTGGCAAACTGGAAAAAGGCTGTATGACTTCCAGATGTTTGAAGTACCGCTTTTCTTTATCGCTCCTTTGCCAAAAGGTTTGTGTTCTTTTTGTAGTGGGACAAGAAAAGCAGGTTTTGAAGTTCCTTTCTCCCAGAAAGATGAGCTCATGTTTAGCACCGCTTTTCTGGGGTCGCAGTTGTTCTTTGTATAAACAAGAATGTGAGACAACTGGGGCAGGTGGGAGTTTGATCTTCTTGGTATTCAAGTTCCTTTTGTCTGTCCTGGATAAACTGGTTACAAGTGTCTGGACTGTGGTCTCTGGTTTGGATGTCTTGGGGGTTAGTGAATCCTTGTATACTGGGTACCCACGTGGTTAATTACTATCAGGAAGTGTTTTATTTAGAGGACTTTCTGTTGTGTCTTGTTTTAGCTTTTCCCCATCTGATACTTTGCTTGACATGTGTGCTCAAAAACCTAGATCTTTTTAAGCCCATCAGCTGACAGATTCAGAGGAAGTTACTTTGTGTATTTAAGATTTAGAGGAATAATGCCTAAGTGTACTGACTGGAATATATGCCATATTTTACAGTTTTCTCATTCTGTGAATGTTCATTTTAAGCAACCTTACTGAAATGGGACAATTTGGAAACCGTATTTCATGTGCCAAAGAGGAGATGTGCCTGAATACTGAGTATTCTCCTGAACTGATGTTCCCAAAAACCTTGATTTCTTCTGTGGCTGCTTTTTGCATCAAAAAGAATTCTGTTCTGGATGGAAAACAAATGCTGCTGAAAGAAGAGAGACCTCTTACATTCCCAGTGGAAGCTGATGCCTGTGTTATGAAGCGTGGACTCCATTTTTGTGGGAGAATTACTACTACAGGAGCTGCAGCTTCCTGCAAACCATCTGGGCTCAGCCCTATTGCAGATAAACATGTGAACCTAAAAGTCTATAACTGAGCGCTTCAGGTTATATTGTATGTTGTTTTGATGAAAATAACTTGTCTATTGCATGAGAGCAGGCCAGTAGAGATCCAGAAGGAAAAGTAAGGTTAAAATTGGTTCTCTTTTCACAACTGAATTTTCAGCAGTCAGTCAAGCTTAATTTCTGTCACACATCCCTCCCCTTGAGGGATTTAGATTATTATTTTTATTTTAGTTAAATCATTCAGCTTTTCTTTAGATTTACAGGAATGTAATGTTGAAGTCTAGTAACTGCAGAAAGAAATAGTTCTTGTAGAAGTAAAAATCAAAAAGCCCGAAAAAAAACCAACAAAAAACTTTGCAGTGCTGTGCAACTTTGTTGGTATCCTGTCTTTCAGGAATTACATGAATGATAGCCTGAGAACAGATGTCTTTGTAAGATTCCAGCCAGAAAGCATTGCCTGTGCATGCATTTATCTTGCAGCTAGGACGCTGGAGGTGAGCATACAGTGCCTTTCTTTTCAAATTTGTTAGATCTTTTCATAGAAGCAGAAAACTGAGCGTGTCTTCCCCTCCTTTTCAGATTCCACTTCCTAATCGTCCACACTGGTTTTTACTCTTCGGAGCAACAGAGGAAGAAATTCAAGAAATCTGCATAAAGATATTGCAACTCTACACTCGGAAAAAGGTTTGCTGCTTTTTCATGTTCTAAGCCTTCTTTGAGGGCTGCAGCTGAGAACAGGAGTTGGAAAACCTTGAGCTGCAGGCCCGGTGCCTGAAGTGGAACAGGATAGAAGTCCCAGCATCTGGGTCTTCCCAGCTCCCCCCATAAGTGAGTAAGCAGAAAGCCTGGTTTACTGAGTTTTGTCAGCAGCGGTGCCCCTGTGTTCACAGGTTGATTTGTCTGACCTGGAAAGTAAAGTAGAAAAGAAGAAATTGGCTATCGAAGAGGCAAAAGCACAAGCTAAGGGCCTGGTACCAGAGGGACCCCCGAGTCTGGATAACACATCGGGATTTTCCCCTATTCCCAAAAATGGTAAATAGTGCACAACTTGCTTCTTATAACTCTTTCCCATCTTAAGTGTCTTTTTACCCTTTTGGGATGCATATACAGTGGGGTTTGTATGTTTGCTTTTTTAAGCTGGCTTCTAGCAACTATTCAAATGGCAGAGCTTGGATAGCATTGGAACTTTGTGATTTTTTGAAACAGATAAACACTTGCTTGCTTTTCTAGAGTCTCCAAAAGAGGTTAAAGGAAACAAACCTTCCCCACTACCTGTCCAGGCAATGAAGAATGCTAAAAGGAAAACAGAAGGAGCAAAAAGAACAAGTTCAAATAGCCCAGTAAACGGGTAAGGTTTTCATAATGAAGCAGCCTACTTTTCCCGTGACTCCTTTAAGTAGAACAACTTAGTGTTTAATGTGTCTCACAGGGTTCAGAAAGGAAGAGAAAGCGGAAGTCGAAGTGGAAGTAGAGATCAAAGTTACTCAAGATCCCCATCCAGATCTGCATCCCCTAAGCACAGGTATGTACTCCTGCAAAAGGGTTTACTGTGGGAAGCTCTCAGACTCAAATTTCCCAGAGTGAAAGGAGCTGCAGGGTCTGACCTGGTCATACCGGTGCCAAATAGACTGAAAGGAGTGTGCGAGCATGTTGGGCCACTTTGGGATGTCAGCCTGTTTGTTGGTGACACGTGGCCCACCAAGCAGTGGGGTTTCTTTGCTGGTTGGGATTTTATATATTTCAAGATGGGTGTTTGTGGCTACAACTTCTAATGAGTTAAGTTTTTATTGAACTGTGCTGGAGTAGTTAAAGCATTTTCTGCAGTAGATGAACTCTTAACTCCAGCCTTAGTCTCATTGGCAGTTACTCCTGGGATACTGAGCAACTGAATTCAGTGCCAAGTGCCTGGTCTCAAGCTGTGCTTGCACACCTTGGCTCTGTAAGTGAGAAGCATTTGTCTGTGGGGTACTCGAAGTGTGTGTGTAGTGACTACATTTAGGTGCTAACAGCAATGTAGAATAATTCTGTTTAATGAAAAGAAAATCCTGTATTTTCTGTCATAGGAAAAGCGAAAGTTACTCCACTTCAAGTGGTTCCAAATCCCACAGCCGTTCGCGGAGCCGCAGTGACTCTCCTCCGAGACAGTTCAACCACAGTGCTAGCTACAAAGGTTCCAAGGTGAGAAGCTACAAGAAATCAAAGGACTACAAATACTCAACACACAAACCGCGGAAATCACGCAGCAGGAGTTCGTCACGATCCAGGAGCCGATCCCGAGAGCGCTCTGACCATTCGGGGAAGTACAAGAAGAAGAGTCACTACTACAGAAATCACAGGCACGAGCGTTCCCGCTCCTATGAGCGAGCAAGTCATCGCTACGAGCGAGAGCATCCCGGTCACAGTAGGCACAGGCGGTGAATAAAGCAAAAAGTTCTTTCCTTTGCAATTTAAGCAGCGGAGTTCTTCCCCGTTTGGTCTTTGCAGTATAGGGTTAACCTGGCATGTAAACCACTCAGCTTGAGTAACGTCCATTCTGCTGGCAATTCTGTACTTTCTATCACGAATCCGAGGGAAGGATTCTAACAGGACAGGATGGTGTGGAAAACTTAATCCTGTAGATGTCTTAGTGACTGTTCTGCCAGAGGGTCACCTTATAGCACTGCAGAACTTGTTTCCGGCTGCTCCTACGCCTGCTCTTTTGTAATTCGCAAACCTTAGTGCAGTGGAGTGTTGTTTGGGACTTCCAGTTCTGCAAGCAGGACCTCCATTGCTCAGCAGTTGGAATACTGTGTTGAACAGTCCTTCCCTGTGGAACTAGAAGGCTCCAGACCGTTCATAAACACCATGGGAGTGGCTTGGTGCTAACAACGCTGTCTTTTCATACTGACTCAATTATGTTGTACAAATGTAAGGTGACTTTTCTAGAACTGTTGCCTATATTAGGTTCTATACATGTATATATATTTTGCAGTGTTACAGTACAGTATGGAAATATGGCCTTACTAGCCTTTACTGTTTATCCACAATGTAAATAAGCATTTGTTTAATACAGGTGGAAGATATATACAGAAGACTCAAAACTTGAATTCTATCGAAAAACTCGTGTAGAAGAATCTGATAAATGTGAAAGTATTTAGCTCTGTGTATTGAGAGTAGTATATTTTTATCTGTGCAATGCTGTGTGCAGGCCACCAGCTCATAAGGCATTTCCTATATATTCGTTTTAAGTGGTTTGAAATTCTTTACTCAGGATCTTTGACACTCTGAAGAATTAGTAGTTTGTCGATCTGCATGCTTGTTGAAGAACAGAGCATTTACAAACAAATAGCAACCCCTCCACAGCCCAGTAGTATCAGTTCTAGTGGTATAACTGAGCTGTTACTCTCATGCTCCCCAACTTCATTAAAGTATTTGATTTTCTATCAAATTCACTTGATAGTGGTTTCTTACAAGCTTGTACCACTGTGCCTGCTCCTAAGGAGCTGAATGAAAATATTTCCCAATTGTAGGAGATTTCAGACATGCCTCAGGTGTTGCACCCTGCGTGGAGGTGCAGTAGAGGTTGTGCTGGGCTCGTCCTGGAGGAGCAGATGGGGTGCACTGTGAAATAGGGTGCTGATATCTGAGACTTCAACCTCTGAGTAGATCCTTCTAGAACTGCTACCTGCTGGGTAAAGTTCCTCTGCTCTGGGGGAAACAAGGTGCGTGAGGCTTTTTGTGGTCCGTCTTGCAGGTGTCTCAGTGGGACAGTGACTCTTCTGACACTTTAACATCCAAACTGTCATAGTTTTCTTAGTTCTAATATGGAGGGAAAGCAGCTGAAAGGATTTGCAGTCGGCCTTCCTTTTAGCTGACCTCTTGTCTACCAGTTTCCTGAGCTGGAGGCTGCGTAGGATTACTGTGTGTAATTACCAGTAGAATTTGACTAATCTTCATTTGAACTCCTTTTGACCTCCACAGCTCCCTCTGACATTCTGTACCGTATGGGAGTTACAGGTTCCTATAACACCACTGGGTTACCTGTTCTAAATGCATCGTTGCTGGATGGTTTTGGAGGGTGCCCCTGTTGCCTGTGCTGGGGGAAGGCTGGTTCTTTCCTGGGCCCCTTGCAGTAGCAGTCGGTTCGTGGTTCTTTATCGTAGTTCTGATTGCATCTCAGCTGAGAAAAAGCAACTGATTGAGATAGGCAGCAGATACACTGAAAGCTCCTCAGAGCTTTGGCAGAGCACTGCTGTGGGGTGTAATTAATCCGTTCCTGGGTCAGGAAACTCCCTGCCTTGGACTTTGCTCACTGATGGAAACAAATTATTTCATACTTGTATGTGAATTGAGTGGAAGTCGGGGTAATGAAGTAGCTCAAACATAACGTGATACAAAAAGTAATGTCGATCTGTTCAAACATGAGCTGCCTGACCTAACTGTTCTCGTGAGAGTTCCCATTTTCCATCTTTCTCATTCTAGCTACCTGGATACAGCTTGGAGCGGGTCAACCTCAGATCTCCATTTTGCAGTTCTAAAAGATAGTCATTGTTTCCATGTTCAGTTACTCCATTCTGCTCCGGATGCTTCCGGAATTGCCTCTTGCCCAATTCCTCAGGTAAGCAGCATACAGGGAGGCAGGGTTTGCAGCTGCACCTCCTCCAGAAGGACTTTGGGAGGGGTTGCCTTAGTTAAGCCTTCGTTTTTCTGGCTGCACGTGGCTTCCTCCCATGCAGGTAGCATTGGCAGAGGTGAGGCCCAGGCTTTGTGTGCTTTTCTACAGGGACATAATGTCACTTGGCATAAAAATCAGCACCTGTGTTGTGTGAACTACTGTGCTGATGTACAGCACTGAATAAATAGTCATCTGCTTTCGAGTACGTTTGTTAAAACCTGGAGAGGGAAAAACAAGGCAGAAAGTGTCTATTTTTACATTAAAGTGGTTTGGTTCCAAAACAAAAGGGATTATATCACAGGATTAAAAGACGTCCTGTTCTAAAGAGAACAATCTGTCTTTCCCAGCAAAGCCTGATACAGATAGCTACACAGAACGTCTTGGCAGCAAGCTGGGTTGGGAGAAGGTGCTTGGAGTAGCCAGGGGAGGGCTGAGAGGGACCTGTGGAAATGTGGGGCTGATGTGTGGATGGGAGGAGCTGCAGCTCTGTGTACCAGAGGTGCCTGTTCTCACCCGTGGCACGGTGCACAGTCCTTGGGGCAGGCAAACGTGTGGTGGTTATTTGCTCAGGAAGTCCAAGTTAAGAAAGTTTCTGCTTCTTGGCACTCTTAGTCCAGCTGCATTTTGTGAGTAGCAGTGGCTCTGGATGCCTTTACCCCACTTTCTGACCACCACCCAGTGACTGTACCTTCTTTAGATGAAGCTTTGGTTTGGGGAAGCGTTTCGGTGCTTCACCTCCATCGAGACACTGTGCAGAACATCATTGGTTGTTGTCTAGAATCCATTGTCTGTCACATGGCATGATGTGATCAAGAAATGAATTGGTTTTGTTGTGCAAAAGAAGCACAGAGGAAACTTTCTGAGGGTGATTTTTTGGGGTTTCATTCAGCTTGTGTGGCCCCATTTGTGGACCTGTTTTGTTTTTCCAATTTGGTGCATATGTGGAATAACTGTTAAATGATCAGCGTTGAGTTCTCCTGAAAACTCTCGACTTGGTTTGTGTGGGTCCCCTTTAGTGCTGGCCCTCAGTTCATCGTTGTCTATCTCAGAAGAATGTATGGAATCATAGAATGTCCCAAGTTGGAAGGAACCCACCAGGATCATCGAGTCCAACTCCTGTCCCTGCCTGGGACAAACCCCACCATTCACACTGTGTCTGAGGCCGTTGGACAAATTCTTCTGGAGTATTGTCAGATTTGGCGCTGTGACTGCTTCCCAGGGGGGGCTGTTCCAGTGCTCCACCATCCTCTGGGGGAAGAACCTTTTCCTAATGCCCAACCTAACCCTCCCTTGGACCCTCCTCATCTTCAGGGCTCTTGTTTCTCTTATGAACTTTTTGGAACCAATGTTGAGTTGTACATTCATTGACATTTCCTTGGCGAAAGGCTTGGTTGATGTTGCAGCTGCTTTTCATCCCATTTTGAACAACTACAACAAAATCGCTCAACTTCATTGTTTTTCCATCTTTGATTTGACAGCGTAATATAAAAAAAAGAATAAACAGTGAAAACAAAACCATTAATGTGAACAAGTAGGGCAAAGATTGTGCTTTAAAATGGTACGATACGTCAACAGAGTGAGATAAATCCAAAAATCTGCTGTGGAGGGGGCAGTGGAGGTTTCCCAGTGCAGGGATGAGCACCCCAACACCAGCCCAGAGGCTGCTGATCCTGCCACGGGCTCAGCTCCCGCGTGCAAAGTTCCAGCTACGCCTGGCAGCGCTGGCACTCGTGTGTGCTGACAGCAAGGACCCAATAAATTACAAGTACAAAGAGGGCGATGAAACAGTCTTGTGCCTGACAGGGGTTTTTTTGAAAAGCCTCTAAAGCCAACAAAACACTGTCGGTAATGCACAAAGAGAATTGTGTTGCAATTAACACCGTACACATGGAAGGAAGGTAATTGATTAAACAGCTTGGAAGAGAGGAGTGTTAGCGAGACAGAGATTTCTGGAACAGAGCTTTGTTTGGAAGAAAGGAGAAAAACACAGGTATTGGCATACGGGGCAGCCTCGCTGCTGGCTTGTTGCCACACCTGATCTTTGCACAAAGATGAACTTTTCCCACCAGCTTTAGGCATGTAATTCCACGGATCCACTTTAAATTAAGAGGTGAGGGATCCACACATTCATTTGAGCCATACTCAGACAGTGATGTGATGCTCTGGAACCCCTTGCTGCTGATTTCTGGGTACGTGTGTGAGCTCTTGCAGCTTATGTGTGGCTGAGGGTGTTTTCATTCCAATCCTCCATGCTGATGCTCACCTCTTATCTGCGATGGATGCTGAGCTAATCTTCAGCGTGGCCACCACCCATCTCGCCCCTCAGACAATGCTGTTTTGAAAGCCACTGAACCTTGAGAAGGTGGAGGGGTTGGAGGCCCTTCCCAGGGGTCCTGGTGTGGAGGAGCACTTGCAGTTGATCCATTCCTGGCATGTGCATTCCTGTCAGCCTTCAGAGCACTTGTCCTCGTGAACACGATGCCCTGAAGCCAGAAGAGGATGAGGGATATTCACACTGCCTGAGAACTTAAAAGCTGGAGAATCTCCTCTCTTTCCTGTATAGCTGATGGAGTGGAATTTCAGTTCATCTTCTCTAAACCCTGCTGGGATGAGTCTGTCTCCCAGAACCACCCAGGAATAGCAGCTGCCTGAACAAAGACCAACCCTTGGCAGTGCCTGCTGGCCCATGGTGATGGAGGACGTTGTATCGCTGGGAGCTGGAGTGTGATTCTCTAAATCCCATCTGAGTGTCTGAACCTCGCTATGGCTCAAGGAGAAATGGACTGGCCCAGCCGTGCTTCGTGAGCAGTAAGTGGCATTGGCACCCAGTGGTGCCTCCATCCTCCTCTGGACCAGCACCGACAGCTGGTACAAAGCCAACGTGGCTTCAAAATGAGTGTGGCTCCTCAAAGCACATGGAGAAGAACACTGACATGGGAACAAATCGGGGAGAGCGCAGTGAAGGACAATGCACCTTAGTTAAAGTTGATCCCTGCCACGGGCAGGGACACCTCCCACTGGATCAGGGAGCTCCAAGGCCCATCCAACCTGGCCTTGAACACCTCCACGGATGGGGCAGCCACAGCTTCTCTGGGCAACCTGGGCCAGGGCCTCCCCACCCTCACAGCAAAACATTTCTTCCTCAGATCTCATCTCAATCTCCCCTCTTTTACCTGAAAACTGTTCCCCCTCGTCCTATCCCTGATAAAGAGCCCCTCCACGGCTTTGGCCTTTTCCACAGACTTTGAACCAAGTACCAAATAAACGTCTTTGTGCTTTAGTTTCCCAAACACAAGGGGAAAGGCTATTCTTGACCTCAATCAGGATGAATTTAATATTTTAGAAGCTTAGTGATCTTTTGATAAAGCAAAGAAGAATATAGTACTGACAGATGTAACTCAAGCCTTGATACCTGCAGTTGCCAATTTCTGTGCCTGAGCGTGCACAACTCAAGAGCAGACAGTCTGCCTGGGTGAGGTGTGAGGAGCAGCTAAAGCGAGGAAGCCCGTAGTGATTTCCAGGAACAGGTCACCCACACCACAGGATTAAATCAACGCTGACAGCAGCCAAAAAAGGCGGCTTGGTCTGCGCCTCTGCAGTCTGGGAAGGTGGGTTCAGTTCCTGCCTCCATCACCCCGCGCAGGACCTTGCATCTCTCCGTTCTCCTGCCTGCTCCTGGATGCTGGGTGAAGTGGTTTCACCCCTCTCTGTTTATCTTAGGAACAGGGATCCCTGCTTCCAGCGCAGCCCCGTGATGCCGCGCACGCCGCAGCCGTGCTCGGGCTGGGGGGAAGCGGGCTCAGGCCTCTCCCTGCAGGAGTTTGCAGAACAGGGGTTTGTAACCGCACAGGGACCGAGCTGAGTTGTGATCCCAGTGAGAGAGGGAAGGGCAGATGCATCCTCACCTGCTGGGAAGGTGATGGCTTTCCCAGTGCCCTCTTTCCAGGCGGGATGATGAACTCATAGAATCACGGAATGGTTTAGGTCCCTCAAAGCCCATCAAAAAGCCCTCAAAGTCCAACCTCCCTGGCCATGGGTAGGGGCAGGGACACCTCCCGGAAGATCTCCGGCGAAGATGCTGCGCTGCTGCCCGGAGCATCCCTGCAGAAGACGCTCCGGAAGGGCGGAAGCCGAGACCCGGGGCTGCGGGCAGGGCAGCGGGGGAGGCGCCGAGCTCAGCCGAGCCGAGCCGAGCCGAGCCGAGCTGAGCTTAGCCCAGCCGGGCCGGGCGGGGCGGAGGGGCGGGATCCGCGCGGCGCAGGTTAAGAGCAGCGTGGGGCTGCGCCGTGAGCACAGCGAGCCGAGCCGGGAGGAGAGGAACCGAGCCGTGCTGAGCAGAGCCGTGCTGAGCCCAGCTGAAGCGAGAGGAGCCGTGCCCAGCTAAGCCGAACTGAGCCAAGCCGTGCCCAGCCGAGCCGAGCTGAGCTGTGCCGAGCCGAGAGGAGTCAAGGCGTGTCGTACTAAGCCGAGCCGTTCTGAGCCCAGACCGGCCAAGCCGTGCTGAGCCAAGCCGAGCCAAGCCGAGCCAGCATGGCCCAGCCCCGCTGCCGCTCCGTGCTCATCACCGGCTGCAGCCGGGGCATCGGGCTGGGGCTGGTGCGGGGGCTCGCAGCCGCCAGCCCCTCGCCAGACTTCGTCTTCGCCACTTGCCGGTACCCCGAGAAGGCGCAGGTAAGCGGGGCGGGTGCAGGACCCCCGAACCCTCTTGGGCTGCAGCCCGGAGCACAGGTCCTGGCAGCGCTGCAGCCCGGGGGGCTGGTGGGAACGGGGAGGAGAAGGCGCTTTTATAAACGTAGAAAAGGTTGAGCATCTTTGGAACCCGAGCGCCGGTGTCCCGGCAGCAAGTGTCCAGGACAGGATGGAGATGGAAGTTGAGCTGCTGCCCGGGATGGGTGCTTGGATCGGATAGAGCTTATGGCATGAGCCAAAAGCCAGGTTGGATGGGGCTTTGAGTACCCTGATCCAGTGGGAGGTGTCACTGCCCGTGACAGGGGGCTGAAACTGGATGAGCTTTAAGGTCCCTTCCAGCCCAAAGCATTCCATGATTCTATGAAAATCCCCGAGGCTTGAGGTAGAATGAGCACAGGATATTTCCATTTGGGTACTTCTGTGCATTCCCAAGAGGAGAGAGGAGCTGGAGGCGGGCTGGGCAGCTGCAGCATCTCAAGTGCTCCCGCCAGCCGCGTTCTCTGGTCCCTGAGTTTCTCGCTGGATTTGCAGCTGGGGATAAGAGTGTCCTTGTCTTCTCGTTTTGCATGGAGCCAGAGCCCTGCAGGGTTACTCCATCCCCCTAGAAGCCTTCCCAGTGAAACCCACTACAGATTTCGTCATCTCCACTGCATGATGTGTCTGTGTCCGCAGAAGGAGCTGTGCCCCATCTGCCTCTCCCCTTTCCCTGCTGGATTTGCAACAAGTGAGAAGACCCAAATGAATTCAACACCCCTTTTAGTGCCCTTCTTGGCTGGATTTGGGACCAGAGCCTTCTGCTGAAAACACAGTAGCTTTTGTTGTATGTTGCTGGTGAATTCACTTGCAGCCTTTTCCCCCTTTCTACCTGCATTCCTCCTGCTGCAGCATAACAGCAATGTGTTTGGATTCTCTCCCCATCCCTAGACTGTTATAAATGACTGTCAGACAAATTAATGCACTCCCTGAACCTTGGGGAGGCAAACTGATAAGGAGGGTTATCAGTTTGATCACTTTGTGGCCACCGGTGTCCTCTGTTGCATTTCTTGTCCACTCGTGGCTCTCTCGGTAAGGCAGGATGCTGCTAGGGCAGCGCAGCGCAACACGCGGGGTTCGCCCTCTTCCTTTCCTAGGAAACCTCTGGCAAGAATCTGATCTCCCAGTTCTGTGACTCTCTCAAACCCCTGTGCATTGCCACAGGCATTTGGTGGGAAAACAGATACCAAAAGCCTTGCTTCTGCATCTCCCCTTTTTCAAGCTGCCTTAACGAAAGGCAAATTCCCTGGCACGCGCAGAGAGAAACAGAGCTTGTAAGTCTGTTTCTTGTGGTGGATCTTATTCCTTTCAGTGCAAACTGTCATCACACCGTGTTAGCAACAAACAAAATAATACAATCCAAAATAACAAAATAAAGAACTTTCTTTGCTGCTTAGCTGCGCAAAAACTTCAAAAAGTGCTGAGGCTGCCCTTGAGAGCACAGGGTTCTCAGAAAACACTCGGCTCTCCGGTAGCGCTGTGCTGCTCTACTTAGAAACTGAAGGAAAAGGTCTTTATGTTGTTCCTTCTCATCAAAACAATCTCTCCAACACAAAAGCACATTTAGGCTATTTCTGAATCGAATTGCTGAGAAACAGCCCAGCAAGATCGAAATGTGGTGCACAGCCTGCCTTTCAGAGGCACCGCTTCCTGCAGCCTCCCCCCGCCCCCCTTCTGCACCACATCTGCTCCTGAACAGGTACCGCTGCCGTTCTGATCGCTTTTAACTCCTGTTACACCATCTGGCCTTTGTCCCAGCTCTATTTCCTACCCGTGATTGCACAAGAGAGCGGGGCCGTGGTGGCACAGGAAACCAGCGGAGATATACGACCCATTGTTAGATCGAAATCTCCCTGCCTGGCTGTTTGTTCTAAAGCTGCTTTAGCTGGGGCTGAGGAAGGTTCTCCTTTTTCACCACTTGGCCCTTGTGTTCAGCAGTGACTTCTCATTATAATGGTCTCAGATCAGTTACACGGAGAAGCGAAATGGGAAGAGCTTCCTCGGAAACATGATATGAGGTTTTATTGCATTGCCAGTACTTAAAAATCTTGAGGAAAAAGGCTGGTAAACCTGCACAAGAAGATGAAATCGTCTTCAGACTGTGCCTGGGAAGAGTCTGGGTCACTCCTTGCTTGCAGCAGAACCTGGGAAGACCACTGGCAGTCGTGTCTCCAGGAAGCTGGCCCAGGGCCACGTTCTGCAGGACACATGGGGTACATCCTGAGCTTGTCTTTTTTTAAAGAGGGACAAGGTTTCTCCTTGGTGGATCAGGGTGGGTTTTTGTTCTTTGTAAGGACCTCTAAGCCATGTGCTGTGTTTTGGCAACACATCAATAGAAATCTCTGCAGCCAGCTGAAAGCATATTTCTAACAGATGGGTTTGGAAACTCCACAAGGAAGGGGAATCTTTACGAAAGGTATTGCAGCAGTCTCACCAGCGTTATCTGTCCCATCTTCAATGCATAAAGTTGGCACAAAACGTTCTGACCTTCTGAGGTGGGTTCCCACCCAGCTGTTAGTCCTTCTAGCTGGCAGAGGGCAAGCACAGGCGTGCTCGAGGCTCCAGCTATGGGAGTCTCAGCACCTCATACAAGTGACCATCTCAAAGTTTTGATCCATCTTGCCAGGTTGCTCGAGTGTGGTAAGGACAGGCAAAGGGTCAGGGATTCTCTGGTAGCTGAGAGTTATCCAGGGAATCTCTCGGCAGAGTGGGTGCTGTTGCATGGAACAGAATCACAGAATGAACTGAGTTGGGAGGGACCTATGAGGATCATCGAGTCTCAACTCCAGATGACTGCATACTTTGGGGTCCTCCAAGCAGTGGACAGGCAAGAGCCCCTGTGAGGACCTGACTTTAGAAAGAGATGCTGGAGAAGAGTCTGACTTTGCTTTCCTCTGCCTACTACGGAAAGCAGCGCATCTCCTGCTCACCCTGGGATAATGCTGAGCAGCTGCAAGTTTTGCACGTGACTGTGCTGGCAGAAGTTGTAATAACTTGAGTTCTTGTGCTGAATAGCTCCTCGGTGGCCTCCACAGAACATTTGCCTAACAAATGGGCTCCAGATCACACGATAACAAGCAGCAGGCCTGCAGGCGCATCTCCTTGAAAAGCACAGCACTAGAACCCTTTAGCCCCGTTTTCATTCTGATCTGCCTTTACTGGGGATGCTCCAGTGCCGAGAGTGGAAGCGGCTACAAACCTCTTGCAAATTAATCCTGACATCCTGTCTTTTCACCCCAGATGGACAAACCCAGAGGACAGTAATTATTAGGCAGCCTGTAGGGCCTTATGGATCCATCTGTAATTCTCCTCCCTTCCTGCTTTTCTTTTTTGCTCTTTCTTCCCCAATTCTGCTTTCCCATAGAAGGGAGAAAACTCTGACCCAAAGTCTAAAACTACACCTGATGATGGAGTAGCCCCTGTAGTGCTCCCTCTGACTTGCTGAGGGCTGGAAGGGGGAGATGGCCTCCTGGAGAAGGGAGATAGCTGAAGGGATCGGTACTGGAAGCACTGGCTGTAGTGTAAATCTGTTCCCAGTGTTTCCAGTTCCCAGCCTGGCTCTGCTAGGCCAAGAGAGAACGTGGGACCTCAGGACAGGAGCATCTCTTGTTCCTTCTCCCCGAAGCCCAAGTGTGCTCCCAGGTGAACAACAAAGCATTCAGTTCCGCGCTTTCAAGTCCTCTACTGGGCTCTGGAAAGCTTCCAGGGCTTAATGTGCCGTTTCCCTTTCTCTGAAGCAGGAGACAGCGTTACTAACAGTGCTGTGCCTGTGTCAGACCCAGAGCTCACACTGAAGTGCTGCTGCACACCAGCTCTGCCAGGTTTGGGGTTCTCCATGCTGCATATTTTAGCCGTGTGGTCTGCTGCCGGGAAGAGCAGCTGAGCCATCTCTGGAGCAGTGCTCAGGCAAGATAAATGTGTCATATCAGGCAAAGGCAGCATTCTTGAAGTCTTTCTGAGTCTGGGTGATCGCAGTATTTCTTTTTGCTGGAAGTATTTTGCACTTCCTGCAGAACTAAAGTCTGAGTCAGAGAGGGCTGTGGGTTTGGGGCAGCTTGGTGTGAGCTATTGTGTAATCAAACAGTAAGTTGGCTGTGTTCTGGGATACTGAATAGCCCCTCTCAGAGAGCAAACATGATCTGTCTTTGACTTTGTCCTGAGTGCAAGCAAGATGATGTGAAAGGATACCCAGGTACCCTTTGCCTGACAAAGCAGCCTGAAGGCTGTTTCAGTTGGGCTTGATTGCTTCCAACTGGCTCAGCAAGGCCAGGTCCTTTCCAAGGGCTATGGTGAAGTGAATAATGCTTTCATAAAGAAGGCAAAATAAATCTTGCTAAATGACACAGACAACATAACATTCCTGGGTGAAATCTAGCAGTAAATATTCCCTGTACTGATGAATCTGTATCTGGAGTCTTGAGTGCCAGAGGATCTTGTTTAAATTGGAGTAGGCTGACTCTTTGTTAATAGAGATTAAAATCAGCAAGCAGGAAACGACAGACTCTAATAAGAGTTTGCTTCTTTCTTGAAATCCCTAAGTTGATTCTCAGGGCAATGACTCAGGTGCAGAGAGCACCTCTAGAGCTATTCTGAACACAGTGTTAGGGGGTGGTGTTGTGGGGTTTTGTTTGTTTGTCTCGTTTGGTTTTACCTTGGCTATCACTGTCCACTCACTAAAAGGCCCTGACCCGGCTTTAAATGAAATTGCATGAACTGACATTAAAATCCAGGCCGCACTGGCTCTGTAAGGCCGAGATCTTCTCAGGGATTTAACTTGTTTGTCCTGGGTGCAGGGCCTCTGTGCTAGTGTGTTGGCATAAAAACGTGAGCACAAGTCTCCTTCTATGACAAAGTCACCTTCTGGGTTGATGTGGGGTGGGTATTGTCTACCTGGATTTCTCCAAGGCTTTTGTTACAGTTTCCCACAGCCTCCTTCTGGACCGAGGGATCCATTATGGTCCAGAGAAGTGATCATGCAGTGGGTGGGGTCAATAGCTCCTCCTCAAACTGGCAGCCAGTTACAAGTGGGGTCCCCCAGGGATCCATATGGGGCCCAACGCTGTTTGATATCTTCATAAGTGATCTGAGTGGTGGGGTCAGGTGTGCCCTGATGAAGTTTGCTGGTGATACCAAACTGAGTGGGGAAGTGGACACTTCGGCAGGGGGAACCACCCCGCGGGAAGAGCTGGACAGGCTGGAAGAGTGGGCTAACAAGAGCCTTATGAAGTTCAACAAGGACAAGAGTAAGGTCTTGCACCTGGGAAAACATGATCCGGGAGTGCAGCCAGGCTGGGGAGCAGCTCCACGGAAAGAGACCTGGGGGTGCTGGAGGCCCACAAGCTCAACAGGAGCCAAGAGGATGCTGGGCTGCATCAACACAGGTATCACCAGCAGAGAATAAAGTTGTCATTATCCCACTCTGCCCAGTGCTTGTCAGGCCACGTCTGGAATGCTGTGTGCAGTTGTGGTCCCTGATATAAAAAAAGATGTAGCCAGGCTGGAGAGGGTCCAGAGAAGGGCCATAAAGCCTGCCCTGTGAGGAAGGGCTGAGAACAGGGTTTGTTTTGTTCAGCCTTGAGAAAAGAAGGCTTAAGGGAGACCTTATCACCATGTTCCAATATTTAAAGGGTGGCTACAGAGAAGATGAACACTCCCTGTTTACAAGAAGTCACATGGAAAAGACAAGGGGTAATGGATACAAGTTATTCCTGGGGAAATTCTGATTGGACCCAAGAGGAAAACTTTTCACAATGAGAACAATCAGCCATCGGAATAATTCCCCAGGGAAGTGCTGGATTTCCCAACACTGGGCACTTTCAAGGTTGTGCTGGGCCATCTTGTCTAGACCGTGCTTTTGCCAAGAAGGGCTGGGCCAGACGATCTTTGAGGTCCCTTCCAACCTGGTATTCTACGGTTCTATGATTCTATGAAGTCTGCTGCAAAACAGTCTCTCAGACAACTTTGATGGTGTAGGTTTGGGGTGTTTGGTTGTTGTTTTGTTGGGGTTTTGTTTGTTCTGTTCTGTTTTCTGGGGGAGAACAAGGCATTTGACAGATTTGACAGTGCCTTTCAGGAAAGCTTATCCCTCCGGTGGGCAGTCGTATGTGCATGCATTGCAGTAATATTTTCAGACATTTCTGGACACAGGAGGCTTTTGATCTCTGATCAAAACTACTTGTGGTGGGTGAAGAGAAGAAGCAGCACCCATGGCTGGTGGCTTGAAATATCTGTGTCTGATTGTGCTGCTGTGAACTTGTCTTGATCCTCCTCTCCACGTGTTCCTTCCCATCACAGAAGGGAAAAGAATAGTTTTTTTCTGCAATTTTTAGGTTTTCTAACTGGGTTTTTCAGCTTATGATTATATCAGGTGCAGTAACATTCCTGAAGACCAAAGCTGTCTCAGTTAGCTTTATGCCTGGAAGCTGCTTCTGAGAGACTTAAACCACTGAAGTGGGAGTTGGTTGTTAACCAAGTAATTAACTAAATGGGAAAATCATTGAATTTTAAACCTGATTTGCATACAGCAATTGTAATTTCGTGCTGTTTATATATGGAGAGTGCTACAGTGTTTGGAGTTCTTAACTGAACATATTGCTTACTCACTTCAGAGCCTCGTAGCTGCTGTCACTACTCTAAACATCTCCAGCCTTTTAGCAAAACTTAGTAGCTCGTTTCTGTCAGAGTAAAGCAATCTGACTATAAATAAATGAACAAATACCTAGAAGCCAGAACATTTCTGGAGTTTATTATCAAAGAAGTGATGCTGCCAAGTCCAGTGGACAGTCCAAAGCCACATAATTATTGCAGGCCTTGACACGGCAGAACTATTTCATGCCTGGCTATCAATAAACAAGATAGTGTGTTCTGTTGAAATCTGTCCCACTAAGCCCTATCCAAGGCAAGGAATGTCTTGTGGGTTTGTGCTTCTGGCTTGTCTCTTCCTTCTCCTTCCCTTTGATAGCCTGAACTGCAGTTAGAGATTGTCCTCAGTGGGACAACAGATTTTCTAAAGAATCCTGGAGAGAATCCTGCAGAGTGTGAACTGAGATTAAAAACACAATGCATCACAGCTTGACAGAGGACATGGAGTCCTCAAGTGTCTCCAAGTGGCTAAAAAGTACTCTTTCAAAACCAGCCCTCCTGACCCCTGTTCCCAAAGGGTTTCTAAAGAAATGGATTTGCTTGAGCTGGAATGTTTGGCCAGAGTTGCTCAGTCTCCTAAACATGCTGGGAGTATGTAATCCATCTGTTAGATCTGGCCACGTGTCTCACTTGGATACATGGCACAGAAACCTGGAGTGTTCCAGCTAGGCCTGTAAATCCAATTTGGACACACTTTGTCCAGCAGGAACACCGGTACAGTACTGATTTTCTCCAAGAACACTAGGCATTCCTCTGCAGAGAGGTGGCAGACGGTGGAGTCACCATCCCTGGAGGGGTTTAAAAGATGGGCAGATGAGTTTCTGAGGGGTGGTTTAATATTGGACAGGTACAGTTGGACTCGATGATCTCCAAGGTCTTCTCCAACCAAGCAATTCTATGGTTCCAGACAGATGACTGAATTATAGCTATTTAGCAGGGAGAGAATTGTTCTCATGGACATGTGTATATAACCCATTTCTTGTGTGCTTTACCTTCAGTTACAACAACTGAAGTTGATGAGAGTGCTGGGAAACAGGATTTTCATGAGAAAATTGCTAGGAAACTCTTCCTGCAAACAAACAGTAATTCCAAATGGCTTTTCTTAAGCACCCCTGTTGTCCTGAACAGATGTCTTGCACTGGGTGAGCTTCAGAATCACGCTTTTCTTACAGAAGTGAGGAATTACTGGCTTGGAATGCAGTCTGAGCACGGGGTCTGCTGTGGAACTGGCAATCGTAGCCACTTGATCAAAGATCTTTGATTAAACTGCAAATACACCTTTGAGTTGTACCCGCTGAGAAGCACCTCTATAATCTAGTGTGCTGGTGTCTTGACTAAGCAAGCAGAGTCCAGTTTCTTGGATCAGTTGACCCCACTCTCAGGAAAGCTGCTCAGCAGCTTTTGTTGGAAAACAAAATAGTATCACTGCCTTCAGTCCAATTCTGAAATGAATGGCAGATACGATTCTGGAGGTGGAGATCTCAAAGTGTTTTATATAACAGCCATGGAGACATATTAAAAAGATAACACAAATAATTTCTTCTTCCTAGGAGCTCCAGCAGCTTAGCAAGCAGTACAGCAATATCAAGCTCCTCCAGCTGGGTGAGTAAAGGGCTTACACACATGTTCAACTAAGTCAGATGAGTGCACCTTGAGAAACTGGTCTCCTGGGTGATCAGTAGCTGTACTTGACCTCCAGCAGCTGAAAACGATCACCCTCACCTTAAACTAACACTGGGAAAACATAATCTCTGTGAAGACTTCTGTGCATTGTCATCTGTGTGTGCTGTCCCCATCCAGACTACGCCCCAGCTTTGATTTAGCATGTCTTGTACAGGGACAGATGGCATTTGAACCACACAGTTCACTGCTCATCGTGGCTGTTCTTGGCTCCTCTGTGCAGATGTGGTCTGCGAAAACAGCATCAAGAAAGTCGTCAAGGAGGTGGAAGAAATTGTGGGAGACAAAGGTCTGAACTGCCTCATTAACAACGCTGGCATCAACGTGCTCGCTTCCTTGGAAGAAGTCACAGCAGAGACAATGCTCACCATTTATGAAACCAATACAGTTGCCCAGCTGATGGTCACCAAGGTAAGAACTGGGAGGAACGTGCTTAATCTCTGGCACGATAAGAGGGGTTCCCACTAGTGAGCTGGACGTGTAACCCAAGCGTTTGTCACCTTGGAACTGCACAGGTAGAGGTCTGGTACCAAACTGTGTGCCTGGGGAGCAGCAAGAGATCCTTCCTGCCAAGGATCTTTCTGCTATGAAGTCACTGCAGTGGACAGGTTGGGCTAGGAGGAGGCAAAAAGAGACTGAGTGTCCTTGCTACTTACAGCTGGCTGTTAGAGAAAGGTTTCCTGTGGTCATCTCCTCTGGGGAGCCATCGCCATCTGTGATGGTGGCATAAAGTTGTAATGCAATCCTTCACCGAGAAGAACCTGAGAGTCCAGCTTGTCTTGAGTGTGCCAAGAGCAAGCTGACCAAATTAAAACAAACTCTTGTTTTCACAGGCATTTCTCCCCCTCCTGAGGAAGGCAGCCCAGCTGAGCACAGGAATGGGCTGCCACAGAGCTGCTATCATCAACATGTCCTCTCTTGCTGCCTCCATGCAACTCGTCCAGGCCAATGAGATGTTCCTCAAGGTCTACCCCTACAGGATAGCAAAGGTTTGTAGGCTTCCCTGAGCTGTGCTCACTGGGTGAGGGCCACTCTGAGCTTAAGATGAGGCGTGCAATGCTTCCTTGGATAGTTTGACACAGGAAATGTTCTTGTTCTTATGTGGGTGGAAAATGGACTTGGAAAACCATGCATCTGGAGCAAGCATGCCAACTTCTAAGACCTGCTCCACCATTACTCTGATATAGATCCATTTCAGAGAAGTTTGGCATTCAGGGAGGAACTGCTGCCATCAAGTGCATGTCCTATCAGTTGTGTTCCAGTCCAAGCAACATAGCAGGCATGAAACTCAGCAAAGGGTGTGCTGACCTGTACACACTGATGCCAATTACTGAGAGGTGGAGTTTTTAGTTTTGTCACATCCAGAGACTGAGTTTGTACGAATAGTCAAGATTAAACATACAGTTTCTCCTACACCACCTACTCATAAGCTGTTAACATGCTTGTTTTCCCTGTTCAGAAGTAAAAACCAGGATGTTTGTGTAGTGATTATTGCAGAAAAACAGAGTCCTTATGTCAATATTATTTCCCCCACAGCTCCTTAAGAGTTACAAATGCTACTTTATCTTCCACCATACCTTAATTTCATTTTTGGACAGGAAGCTTATGGTGGTAGAGCTTTCACAATGCTCCTCCTAACAGGTTATCTCTGAGAATGAAGCCCACAGCAAGTCTGGATAAGTTACTGTGGTGCTGTTACTGCCCCTTTGTTTGTCAGGAGACAGCGTGGAGGAAGGGGAGGTGCCAGTTAGCTTCGATTAAGGTCTTGCTCAAGGTCTGTAAAACCAGAACACTAAGAGTTTCCCCTCTTGTAGACGGCACTGAACATGATCACCAGGTGTCTTGCTGCAGACTTGAAGTCGGATGGAATTCTCTGTATTTCTTTGCATCCAGGCTGGCTTCAGACAGACATGGGCGGAAACATGGTAAGTGACATCTCTCTGGAAACATGAAAGTATGACTCGTTTGTTGTCCCAGCCCTTGAGCAAGAACCCACTGTACAGTACACGCTTCCGTGTGTTGCAAAGACAAACATGCAAATACATCCCACTTGACTGTAGAAACCCCTTGAATGCGTTTGGTTCTCTTCTGCATAATAATCTAAGCTTGATTTGCTCTAGGCTCCCATGCAGGTGCAAGAGGCTATCCCAGGTATCCTCTCCGTTCTGGACCGTCTTGGGGAAAAAGAAAATGGTTCCTTCCTGGACTGGCAAGGGGAAACTCTGCCATGGTAGAAGCGCACAGTGCGCTACAGAAAGAGCATGCCAGTCCCTATTTAACTTGTGCCACTAATGCCTGTGTCCCTAGGGTTTTCCTGCACTCTAGTTGAAATAGCCAGTCTGACATCCAGCCTCTCCCTAGGTGTATCTGGAAAGTCAAGTGGAGGACTCCTTACTTGGTATTGCTACTGCTCTGTTCTAACGCTTCCTGCAAATACTACTGTTCATTCCAGGGGCTGGTTCCTCTTCACTTCCAAAACCAAAGTGGGTCTCTCACTCTCTGCAGAAGTAGATAACCTGACCTCAGAGGTAAGGCCAGTGTGGGCTGTCAGATTCCAGTACGTTCAGTCTGCTGTAGAAATGGTCCTTTGGTTTCCTTCAGTCCTAACTGAGCCAAGGCTGAAGCGGCCCAGCTCTAAACTGTGTGGATTTGGTACTTCTGTAAATTTCTTCGCAGCCTCTGAGTGTCCCCAGGTTGACAGCACACACCAGGCACTTGCTTTGTTCCCAGTGGGTGACTAACATCCTGATACGGGGGTGGGAATGTTGTTTTGTACATAAACTTCTAAAATGTCTCCAATAAAGTCTTGTTTAAACAAATAGTCTATTTACTAAACCACTTCAGTTAACTCCTCTGGATGTAGGTTCCTCTTTCTTGAGCAGAGAACCATACCTCTGCCTCACAGGAAGGAACGCTACCCACTTGTGTCTCCTTCGGGATAGACGGATTTAACACGTTGGGGTGTACTCGACGCTGAGACACAGCCTTGTTCTGGTCTGAAATACTGAAAGCAGGTGGTGAAAAGATCTCTGTGTTCTGGCTGAGGTAGGGATAAAAGCAAAAAGTTCTTTGAACTCTGGGACTGGCTTCGACATCACTCCCCGATGCCAGCTGATGAGGCGCTTTCATGCTGTGCCAAGGGGGCAGGTTCCTGTACCAAGGGAGAAAAGACAAAGAACAGCCACACAAGTGGGAGAGGCAACCACAGCTGGACCTGCCCTCGGGTGCCGCCCAGGGTGTGTGAGGCAGAGGTCTTCAGCTGCCTTCTGTGATCCCAGTGCTGACAGGGGTGTAAAGTCGTCTTGGTACACTGTGTGTCTGCACCCAGACCTATTTTTAGCGACTGAACAAAACACAGGGCTTTCCTCTCAGCTGACTTTCCATCTCCAAGTGTGACTGGGGCATCAGCACAGCCCTGATCAGTAAGGGCCAAGCTCAGTTTGAACTGGTGAAATGATGATGAAGAGACTGGAGAATCTCTCTTAGGAGGAAAGGCTGAGAGACCTGGGTCTGTTCAGCCTGGAGAAGAGGGTGGGAGTCATAGAATGGTTTGGGTTGGAGGGGACCCCAAAGCCCATCCAGTTCCACCCCCCTGTCATGGGCAGGGACACCTCCCACTGGATCAGGGGGCTCCAAGCCCCATCCAACCTGGCCTTGAACACCTCCAGGGATGGGGCAGCCACCACTTCTCAGGGCAGCCTTGGCCAGGGCCTCCCCACCCTCACAGGGAAACATTTCTCCCTAAGATCTCATCTCAATCTCCTCTCTTTCAGTTTAAACCTGTTCCCTGTCATACTCTCCCTGCACTCCCTGATCAAGAGCCCCTCCCCAGCTTTCCTGGAGCCCCTTTCAGCACTGGGAGGCTGCTCTAAGGTTTCCCTGGAAAGGGAGGAGGATGGGACCACACATTTCTCAGTGGTGCCCAGTGACAGGACAGGGGGCAGTGGGCAAAAACTGCAACACGGAAGCTGCACCTGAGCACGAGGAAGAACTTCCCCTGTGAGGTGACGGAGCACCGGCAAAGGCTGCCCGGGGAGGTGTGGAGTCTCCTTCTCTGGAGACACCCAACCCGCCTGGGCATGTTCCTCTGCAGCTGCTGGAGGTGCCCCAGCCCGAGCAGGGGGTGGCACTGGAGGAGCGCCACACGTTCCTTCCCACCCGACAGTGCTGGGACGCTGCAACCTGATGGGAGCAGCTCCGTGAGCCGGGGGGGAGACAGGGGAAGGCTACGAGGAAGGAGACAGCCAAATTCCAAAAGCCTTGCGAGTGCCTCCTGCCCTGGGCCCCGCTCCCCCCTGGGTGGGCTGAGGAACTGAGGGGGCCTGAGCCCGCGGGGCGGGTGCCGCTGGGGGGCGCTGTACGGGCGTGCGCGGAGACAGCGGGCGCTGCGGGGGCGCTGCGGGGGCGCTGCGGGGCGGGCACCTGCGCAGAGGGGCCAAAAGGAGCCGGGTGGGCGTTGCGGTGAGGGCGCGTGCGCGGCGGGTGCCGGGAGCGTGCGCTGCGGTGTGGGCGCTACCTGCGGGCGATGCTGCGGTGAGGGCGGCGCTGGGGCGGGGCGAGAGGCGCCGAGGGGGCTCCTCCGGCGGGCGCCGCTGGGGGCGCTGCGGGGCGGAAGAGGCGGGGCGGAAGCGGCGGGAACGGTGAGTGATGGCGGGAGGGGCCGGGGCCGCGGGCGCAGAGAGGTGGAGAGGCTCCGGGCCATAGAATCACAGAACCGTTTGGGTTGGAAGGGACCTCAAAGCCAATCCAGTTCCACCCCCCTGCCAGGGGCAGGGACACTTCCCACTGGATCAGGGGGCTCAAAGCCCCATCCAACCAGGCCTTGAACACCTCCAGGGATGGGGCAGCCACCACTGCTCTGGGCAACCTGGGCCAGGGCCTCCCCACCCTCAGCGTGAAGAATTTATTCCTAATATCCAATCTAAATCTTCCCCCTTCCAATTTAAAGCCGTTCCCCCTCATCCTGTCACTCCAGGCCCTTGAAAAAGCCCCTCCCCAGCTTTCCTGCAGCCCCTTTCAGACCTGGGAGGCTGCTGTAAGGTCTCCCCAGAGCCTTCTCTTCTCCAGGCTGAACAACCCCAGCTCTCTCAGCCTGTCCTCACAGCAGAGCTGGTTTGGCCTTCAGGTCTTCTTTGTAGCCTTGGTGAGCCCTGTTCCTGGGAGCACCACCGAGCTGAGCCCCGGGCTGGAGTTACCTCACTTTCACACCTGGAACAGTGAAGGCTTCGTAAGTCACTTAAGTTTCTGCAGTACCAGGGTCCTGCCGGCAGTCCCACAGCACCCTGGTGAAGTGAGGAGGGTGTTTGGAGCCTCTCAGCCTGCCTTTGGGGAGGTTATAGTGTAAAAACAACATGTTTACCTCATGTTCTTGTTTTAACAGTTTTACTGGCTCTGAAGAAAGTGAAGCAATATGTTAATATCACAGCTGGGTTCGCGCTTACTGAGGGCTTCACGAATTGCAGGTATAAAGATGTTGTGTAACCTGGAGTTCTGCCTTTCGTTGGGGTAATTAGCCTCCCAGAAATTTCTTTTCCAGTAAGCAGGGCAGGAGGGGTGAGGCTGTTGTTGATTCAGGGTTTGTGGAATGTTATAATGGCTCAGATCTGTTTTGCCAATGTTGTGTAGCTCTGATTTGACCTCTCTTAAGCTTAGGAGGAGATTCCTCATTAGCAGAAAGGCTTAATACAGCAAACAGTCCCTGGCCATTCCAAATTGTACTTATACAGTTTATGCAGTATCGTATTGTACAGTGTAATTTTAGCAGATGGTGTTACAGGAGTATAATTAAATTCAAATTAAAAATGACTTCCTTACTTTTGTGATGGGAATATAACTCTTGTAAGCTTTATTAGATTATTCCTGCCACCGTTGGCTGGTGGTGTGTGAAGTGCTTTTCTTTGAGATACTGTTGGACAATTCTGCCTCTTAAGTGAAATTCTTCCCTTCTCAAAGGCCACCTTTTGCCAAGGTCAGCGTCCTCCTTTCTTTGCCATCATTCCACGGCTGTGCACTATAGCACGCAGCCGTCTAACAAGAGCGGAGCTCAGCCTCAGCGGTGGCAGGCGCTGGACCCTGAGCTGGAAGAGGTGCTGATCCCCAGGAAGCTTTCCATCAGCCCCTTGGAAAGCTGGCTGACAGCTCGGTACTCGCTTCCTAAAGCCGAAGTCCTTGATGCTCAGGAAGAAGTGTGCGACGAACCTGTGCAGCGGTACGACTGCCCCCCGTCTGACGAGGGAGCCGATGTGGGGGAAGGAGAAGGAGCTCTTAGCAAAAAGATTCAGTGTAAGAACGTTTTGGAGATTCGCAGAAGGAAAATGAATCGACACAAGTACAAAAAGCTGCTAAAGCGGCGCAAGTTTGTGCGGAGGAGGATAAAGGAAGGTCGCAAGAAGAAACGTCAGGTGAGGTCAGGGTGGAGGGAGCTTGACATAAATGTGCCTGCTTCTCAAACTGGGCTTTGTTCAGGTGTCAGGTGATGGGGGGGGGAATTGAATTGGGGAAAAGTGGCAGCAGCTCAGAAAGCCTTAATGAATTCAGTGTTTATTGGTACAGTAGCTTTGTGTGCTTTGTGTTTGGCCTGGACATCTTCAGAAGCTGTAATTCAGAGTATTTCTTTGGTTTTAAACATCTGTGTGATAGTTACAAGATGTTTTTCTTGCATGATAGTAACTTATATGTGGCCAATGGAGAGGTTTGTGTGAAAAGTTAATTCACATCTGTGTTATATCAGGGAGAGGGGTTTAATCTTAATTTCTTTCCTGTCTTGCCAACATTCTCCAGTGCTTCCTGTTGTCTTTTTCTGTTTAGAAGCCTTTTACATCCCTTAATAGAAGGGGGGAAGGAAAACATGAACCTTTCTTCCGACTGTAGGTGTTCTTATTCAACAGTGCCTTTCAGTAGTCTGTTAGGTTTGCTGTAATGTAGTTTAGTTCCTTCTCTGGTGATTTTCACCTTGCTGGGGTGCAAATAGGGGTTAATTGTAATTGTTTCTTCAGATTATTAGGAAGCAATGTTTAACACTTTATGATGAGGAAGTCATCTTAATTTCCTTACAGTTTCACTTTCCATCTCCTCAGTTTCCCTCACGTAGAGTTTTAACAATGCTGCCAAGATCCTTGGGCATTCTAATGTATTTCCTGCAGAAAGGCTCTAACTATTGACACTTAGAACAGGCTGCTTTCTTAAAGGCTTTTGGTTCTTTTGTGTGCATCGTACCTAGATTCTCCTTGGGACACATAGGCAGTGGCTGAATACTTGAGTGTTGCCTCTTGAGCTATGTTACCATTTTTTCCTTCTTTTTTTTATGTTTTAGGTAAAATTTGAGAAAGATTTGGAGCGCATCTGGAAAAGAGCTGGTTTGAAAGGTCCTCCTGCAGGATGGCAAACACCTAAGATATTTCTGAAAAGCACAAAGCGATAAAAACACTTGTAATGAGTTTCAGCCTGTAACTGTAATTAAAAGATATTTAAGTACAGCAGATTACTTTTAACCTTTTTCTGAGTGTGATGAGATTAGCAGGAGGATGCTTTCAGCCTTGGTGAGCAGTTTTGCAAGCACAAACCTGACAGCAATGTGCTTTTCCTCCTCAAAAGCATGGTGTGAGCCCTTGTACGGTGACTGATGCTGCTGTGTGCAGTCCTGTGCTGCTGCCCCAGCTGTCTGTCTGAGCCAACCACAGCTGAGTTCCTGAAGTTGTTATATAAGATTAGACTGAGTGATGTGCTAGAAGAACAAATCGGTTGTGAGAGATGGGATAAGTGAAAGAAATCTTCTGATTGTAAGTATAACTCTGTATGACACAAGCAGATGAAAAGTTCTTATCAAAATCATGTTCTTTCATAGTCTTCATGGAATCACAGGATGGTTTGGGTTGGAAGGGACCTTAAAGCCCATCTAGTTCCAACACCCTGCCATGGACAGGGACACCTCCCACTGGATCAGGGGGCTCAAAGCCCCATCCAACCTGGCCTTGAACACCTCCAGGGATGGGGCAGCCACCACTGCTCTGGGCAGCCAGTGCCAGTCTTGCTATAGCAGGGCTGATGTTTGCTAAGAGTTACTGTGAAATAGGAATTGGATCAGAATTCTGTAGAATATATCTGCAAAAGCTATACTTTTCACTTACCTGAAGCTTTGATGTGCATATGCCTTAAACAGACATTGCACAAGCATCCTTAAAAAGCATATTTATTTTTTCTGTTCCATTTTGTGCTAATAAAAATTGTTACTTTTTTCTGTGACTGAAGCCTGTCCCATAGAACATCCAAATATTGGGTTGGTGAAAGTTCACAGCTAATTTTTCATTAACTACGAAAACTGGTTTGTGCCCAAGATGACCCTGTTGTTATCAGCTGGTTTTACGTGGTTGAAGAGAGTCATGAAAGCTGTGAAAAGTGTAGATGTCTATTTTAAACCCTGACAGGACCTGATATCAGGGTTCTGGTTTGTGTTCTGCTTCTGATTTTTTCTGTGAGGCAGTTAACTTCAGTTCTGTGTGATTTTAGCTCTTCACTGTTTTTATTCCAGGAGATAGATGGGGTGGAATGAACTCTGAGAGAAAGGAGGGGAAAGGAATCAGCTCCCTTGGGCTCATCGTTCTGCAGCCTCCAGGGAAGCCACCCTGCAAATGCATTCCCTTTGATCTTCTAGGAGCAGAACACCTGACTAAACTGAAAGGGAAGGAAAAAATAATCCGTGGAAGTCATTGCTGCAAGGTACAGTTGAGTCTCGCTGCAGGAAGGACAGGTGACTCCTAGCACAGACTGAGCATGTCCGTGTGTGGCTCTCTGCTCTTCTCGCTAGATGGCAGTGAATTCCCGGCCTCTGGCACTCCTTAGCCATTGGTGTGGAAGCACGGTTATTGGTGCTGTACCTGTGATTCCAGTTTTGAGGTTTGTTCTTCCTTGATTTTCTTTTTGTTTTACTTAATCCTATAACATCCATTTGTGTTCTCTGCAGTCTCTCAATCTGCAAGCTGCCCAATGGTACTTTAAGCCATTTTTCTCCACTAAGTCTTAGCTTGGACTTAACTCCCTGTAGTTTCAGATAAACACTCTCTTGCTCTTGGAGAGCATCACAAGGGGGCTGTAGATCACAAACTTGTCTGTTGTTCTTAAGTCTGCTGGAATTATGCAGTCAGAAAACTTCCTATGCTGATTTTCTGGATCAGCACCACCTCCTTGCTCTCAAACATTTTCACATTGAAATAGTAACAAAAGATAGAATTACTGAAATAATTCTTGCAAAGCACAATCATTCAGTACCTTGTGATGTTCCAGTGCAAGTGAACTCTTGCACTGTGGCAACGTTGTGTTATATTAGGACTTGTGTGGTGAATTGCAGGTCTCCATGAGGTAAAATAGCTTATTAAATGGTATGCTCTCTAAGTAGTAATCCAAATTATAGCCTGCCAAGAGCAGCCATTACTTTTACATCTATTAGCTGTAATTGCACGACCATGCACAAGTCTGGGACTACTGTGTAATTTACAGAAGGGTCTGGAAACCACCCGTGGCAATTACTGTCACGTAAATGCTGTATTCCTTTTTGCTGAAGCACCTCACAGCATGTCTCTGTTTGTTTTTGTTGTGACAGGCACTGCAAAGATTTTCTCTTTTAGGTGGTGCTAATCAGATAATACATATCAGGCTCTATCAACTTCCTTGAACTCCCTTGAGCACAGGATGCAATTTTAAACTCACTTTATTAAAGAGAGAGAATCAGGTGAAAGCTGCACCTCTTTTTCTATAGGGGGAGCACCAGTGCACAGTTTACTGTTCACAAAGCTTTATTATGAGTCACTCTTCTCCAAAATCTGTGCATGCCAGCCTACCTGCACACTTAGTAAACGTGTCTGTGTGCTTGTGTCTGTGGCAGCAAAAAAAGGCTGAAAGCAGAAAATGTTTGACTTCTTTATATTAAAAAAAGAGTTCTGTAGTACTGATGGGGAATAGAAAATTAATTTCAAATGCCTTTTCACAAAGATAGCAACCACAGTGAGATGTCAGTCCTGCTTTAGTGCAAAGGAGGGAGCCAAGAAAGTTGGTCCCTGTGGTAACAAAGATAGAACCACAAATGGGTAGAAAGTAGAAACACGTTGTGTGTAAATTGCAGCAGCTGAACAATTTTGCTTAACCTCTTCATGCACAAAGAGCAGTGAGCCAGGCACCTCTGGTGGTCTGGAGTCTACAGGAGAGGTTTTAGCTCTGTATGGCAGCTCCTGTTCTCCACAGAAAGTGGCTTCTTGGTAGTTGTCTGCTGCAGTTTTGGCTCACTTCAAATTAATTATATTCAGTTTTGAATTTGTCATAGGAAAAGGGAAAGTCCTGCAGTCAATGCAAGACGTTCCTTTCCTCTGGAAATCTGGAAACCCTACAAAGCACGTTGGGCAGTCTGCTGGCTGTTCAGGCAGCCCTGGGGCCATGCAGACAATGAGTCGGAGCCCGTGGATGTCCTCTCCATGCTGTCCTTGGCATGGACAGAGGACAGTGCTGACTGTCCAGGAAAGAGTCATGTGGGGAGGAAATGAAGTGGAATGTAATGATGGCTCATGAGACCAGACCTGAAGCTGATTGAAACCAGGAGCTGCATAGGTTGTAATGGGACCAAAGACGTCACGTTGAAGGAGAACACTGACCTGAGTTGAGGCTGTTTGTAGAGAAACAAAAGATTTGGCCATCCTTAAATCCTAAAGCGTGGGGAGACAGGACAAAAGTTGGTATTACCCAGACAGCCAGATTTTTTGGGGTTGATGGATGTTAGGATTGCCTTGAAAGGGTCCAGACTGAGTTTGTTCGCTGTGTTTTCAACTGTGATTTCATGGGAGCAGCCTCATGGGTTGGGGTGCTGAGAACGGGCACATGAGATAAAAAACTAATAGCCTGGAATTTGTCAGGTTTATTTTAAGGGAATTATCAGTTCATGGCAGGGTGCTGTATCATCAGCTAGTGAGGAAATGGTTAAACTTGAAGAATAAGCAGTCATAGAAGAAGGTGCCAAAGAAAAGCTGCAGAAGGAACTACAGCAGTCAAAGTTGGTAATGTGACCACGTGTAAACAGCACCTGTTACTCACCGGCTCCATTCCCTGGGTGCTTTTGAGTCAGAGCCCTTTCCTCTGCCAACAAAGGGGTTTTGCTGCTGTCAGCAGCGAGGTGGCTGTGGAGCAGCCAGCTGGAAGCTGCTCAGCAGCTGGATCAGCAGCTGGATCAGCAGGTACGCCCAGAAGGCAGAATCTGTGACTGGTCACCCAGGCTTAGCGGGCCCTGCTTTGGCCTCCCTGGCCGTTCACCTCGTTCCAGTTACTGCCCAGAGGACGCTGCTGCCTGTGATCTCCTCTGTTGCTTTTCCCCAGGTCTGAATGGGCATCCTGAGGGAACTCAGTGCCAGGTTTTGCTGTCTTTGTGATGCCTGTATTGTTGTTGGCATCCTGCCCCCTGTGAGAACTGCTGCTGCAGGGCCGTCGGAAGGCAGGACAGAGCTAAACGTGTCCTACTTTCTGATAACATCAGCCATGCGTTCTAGCCCTCGGAAAGACAGGAAGGGCTCTCTCTCATGAGTAATTTATACAGAAACCTGGGACTGTGAACAGAAAGCAGGCGGAAAATAACCATCTTGGTATCTGAGCCTTGGGTGCAGCACCTTCTCCTTGAGTGATTTCTAATTATGGAATATTGCTGGGGAGCGGAAAGGGGAACAATTAAAAATACACATCTTTAGGGAAGCTGGGACTTTTAAAGGGTAGAATTAGGTACTTGAGCCTTTGGGAGTAATTCCCAATATCAGGTTAGGTCAGAAGGAGTGTGTGGGGTGGGGTCTCCAAGTTTATATCCTTTCTTTCCTCTTCCTAAGCTATTGTAGAGTGGATTTTGGTTTGTGAAGCGCCTCCCGCTCCAGAATGGCTACGTTTTTGTCATGGATGACTGTGATAATTTTGAAAAGTGCTCTGACATTTTGAGTGAAGGCACTGTGGAAATGTTCCTTCAGTGTCACTAGAGCGTGGTAACAGCTGATGCTGGCTTTGTGTGCTTGGGAGGGATGCTTTTGCCTGCTGTTCTGCGCAGTTACTGAGACACCCCTCTAACTGTTTTATTCAAGTACCACATTATTTTATGGACCCAAGAAGTGCCACAGGAGCAGCCTTCTCTGCTGTGGTTCTATCAGGAGCATCTCATTATCTATGACTGTGAAGAGCCAAGTTTCTATAAATTTACAGGAATCTCTTTTCAACTAAACCATTCCCTCTGGACCCATCTGCTGAAGGTAATTTTGCTACAATCATCATGCTGGGGTACTTTGCTCTCCCGTAACTCCTCAAGGGCCTCTTGGAGAGCAGGCAGGTTTTGCAGGAAAAAATAGGCAATATTTGTGCTTTTCGACCATTTTTCATAAATTGCACATTTCAGAGGATGCACCAACTGCAGAATACTGCAGAATACTGTCACCAATACTTCATTGGTGGCTGTTGGTGTTTATGTTTAATAAGCAGGTAAGAAAGAACCTCAGTTATTGGCTGATTTAATGGAAGACAGGAATAGTAATGGTGCTTGTTAGAGTAAGGAATCCTGTGAGACTAGAGAACAGGGAAAAGTTCCATGTTATACCACTAATGTAACTGGGATTATTGTGCTGCTTAAGATACAATAAGAAATGAAGAGCCAGGAGCTTCTGAGCTCTGACACATTTCCTTTGTGATGCTTGATAAAATACTAAAAAAAGTAGTTTTTCATTTTCCTCCCTTTTTAAAGGGGCTGGAGAGAGCCTTTTTGTCTCAAAAGGGTGGTAGAACATTAAGTTCAGTGTAACACTTGGGTCTCTGGATAGAAGGAGCAGTGCTGGTTCAAGCAAGTGGGTTTGTACACAGAAATAGAAGACTTGGTTTCTAAAGGAGGCAATGTAAGCAGCACCCTGTTTTCTTTAGCAAAAGCTGTGGTTGTGGGAGTCCTCTTTAACTGATTTAGAGCAAATACACGATCTGCATAGACTGCCCTTGAAAGCTGGCCAGGCTCCATGCTCGTGTGTCTAAATTTGGCAGCAGGATTATATTGCATTATGGAAAGCAACCTCCCTTCAGCCAAAGCGTTTTTATTATGAAAGAGATGGCCGACAAACCTGAGGTAAATGATAAAACTCTCTGGGAGGCAGCCTTTGAGCACCCTGTTCAGAGCCAACCTATTAATTTTTCCACTCTTTCCCAGTCATTTCTGATCTCAAAATAAGATGCTGTGCCTGGAATCCCACTGCTTAATTATTTTAGGCAGGTGCAACGGGCGGGTTGTAATTAGTGTGAGGAATGGAGTTTGCCTTCAAAAGCTCATAGCACCAGAACACTGTTCCCACGTACAGAGGGACCAAAAGATGTGGTTTGAGGCACGGTGCTGGTGGTCATAAGTGGGACACAAAGTGGCATCTCTTGGCTAAATGTGCCTGCTCCCAGAGTACTGTCTGAACTCTTTGGCTCTTCACAGAAATGCACAGTGCGGTGTGCTCGTGGCTTGAGCTTTTCCCATGCTGAACCCGACCTGCTGCTGCCGGCGTGCGAGGTTGCTGGAGAACTGCTCTGGACGAGGCTGGCTGTGCAGGGGATCACTGCTGTCACTGTTGTTCTGGCATGGAAGCAGAGCAGGTTATTTGTGAGAGACAAACAGAAGTGGGGACCTGGGCAATAGTGATTATGGCGTCAGAGTCTGTTTAAGTATTCGCGAATCTCCTCATCCTCCTTCGGATGGCTTTTAGGTTCAGACCTGGATGTTCTTGTCTCTGATAAAGGAAAGCACGGGGCTCCTTGGTGATGTATTGTAGAACAGTTTGGATCAGAAGGGACCTTAAAGCTCATCCAATCCCACCCCCTTGCCATGGGCAGGGACACCTCCCACTGGGTCAGGGGGCTCCAAGCCCCATCCAGCCTGGCCTTGAACACCTCCAGGGATGGGGCAGCCACCACTGCTCTGGGCCACCTGGCCAGGGCCTCTCCACCCTCACAGAAAAACATTTCTTCCTAAGATCTCATCTCAATCTCCCCTCTTTCAGCTCAAAACTGTTCCTCTCATCCCATCCCTACACTCCCTGATCAAGAGCCCCTCCCCAGCTTTCCTGGAGCCCCTTTCAATACTGGGAGGCTGCTGTAAGCTCTCCCCAGAGCCTTTTCTTCTCAGGGCCTGAAAAAGCTGTAACTTCTGTACTGCTGCCAGCATTGTGTTGATGACTGTCCCATCATAAAGTTTTGGCAGTATGGCCAAAGACTGCTGGGACGTTCTGCCTGTGGCAAGAGTGGAAGGAGTGAGCTTCTGGCTGATGTAGGATTCCTGCACACTGTTCTCCAGTGGCTCTCGGTCCAGTTACTCCTCCCCTACCTTCCTTGTGTAGGATTAACGACTTCACTGTAAACTGCCTTGAGATCTGGAATGAAAATGCGTGCCAAGTGCAGGTCTCTTCACAGAGGGTGTTGCTGAACCAAAAGACAGGACCCTGATCTGCCTGTCAGCTGCCTGTTTTCTGGATGTTACAGAGTGGATGAGTAACAGCCAGGTGGAATGTCACGGTTCTGAGCTGCTGCCTTCTCTCGCATTTCTTAAGGCAAACACAGTGGCTGAGTAAATGTTCAAAGCAGTGATTTGATCCCTCAATCATTTCCTCCTGGATCTCAGTGCTGTCTACCATCTGCTGAATTGGACCAGGACTGGGTATCTGTTCCCTAGAGGGGAGCCTCGTGGTTTTGGTGTGGGTTTGAAAAGCGAAGATGCTGTGGAACCACAGCTCCCTTGGGAGTGAGTCAGTCCCCTGTCATGGCTTGGATGCCCTTCTGTCTCAGGCACTTGATATCCAGAAGTTGATTGGGGGGATCATAGCTCTAGGAGCTTTGGGGGACACTCAGTTGCAAGTGGGAACTGGTCAGGAATCCTGAAAAATCTCCCCCTGCTTCCCAGCAACACGTGGTTGTGTGAACCTTAGAGGAAGATTAACACGAGATACATGCATTGAGCCAGCTCCTGAAGTTGGGATCGATGGGAACTCCAATTCAGCTTTGCATGTTTTTCTATCCTCTTAGGAATTTCATTGTTCATGCAATGATTTTTGAGCTCGTACCTACATTTTTCTTTGATTATTTTTAATTCTGTGTGTTGAAGACACTCCTGTCTTTCAGAATAGCCAAGGAGATCAGTACTTATTATTTTAAATTTTACTTTGTTTAAAATTTTATAATTTCACTGTCATCTCCTGAAAAGAAGCAGCAGGCATGATGGCTTTTGTCCACGCTAGGGAATCAGGATCCTGGAAATTCTGAGAGGCGAGGGGGATGCAACAGGCAGTTGTGAAGTTAAAAACCAGGGTTCTGTCCAAATTCTGTCTGACTTCCATGTATCATCGAGGCTTTCCAGAGCTGAAAGACAGGAAGGAGGGTTTTGTCTAACTGCCCTCCAGCCTGATTCCCCGTCAGCCTCCGTGCACAGTGAGTCTTCACGCAGAGCCAGGGCTTTCTGGGCTCCGAGAGGACAGAGGCAGCGCAGGAAGGGGCCGCTGGGCTGATGTGCAGCTGGGCCGGGCTGTGTTCCTGCTCCTGCCACTGCTCTGCTCTGGGAATTGGGGTGAGTCATTTCCTTCAGGCTTGGCTCCTTCCTGCTCCCATCTGTTTAGACTACAGGTGTAAACTGCCATAGGCCAGGTAGTAGGAGATTTATACCTGCTAAATATCTGCCTTTGAGGATTTTTTTGGGGGCACATACATGAGTTTGGCTTTTCTCCCCACACTGAACCCAGCTTCTTGGATTTTGTGTTGTGGAAGAATTGTCAAAACATATTTTTATCTTGGAAAAATAATCTTAAGGCTTCAGTCTGGAAAAAAAAATAAGAATCTGTATTGGTTTCCTGGGCAATTCCTCTGTTTTTATAACTGGTTTCTATTAATGGTTTTGAGATGAATCCCAGGAATCTGAAGCTGACTGCTTCTCAACAAAAGGGGGTGTTTAAATAGAGTGCCATCCAAAGATGCCAGATGACAGGAACCACTGAGCTGCAGACAGAGCCCTCTGACCCATTAGGGTGGCAGTGCTGGAAGGACACACATGGATGGGTTCAGTAAGGGAGCAATCTGCTTGGATGCAGTTTAGCTCCTCGTTTGTGGATATCCAAATCCCTGCTGGGCAAACTGCAAGGCTCGGTGCATTGAAACCTCTCAAAATTCCATCTAACTAAATATCTTGCATACCTGCCCATTCATGTTAATTAATTCATGCTCCAGTGTCTTTCCAGCTGGAGATCCAGGACAGGAATTGCCTGCAAGGGACAGCCCCCACCTAACACACAGTGTTCCTGGACACCCTCTGGTTTTGCTTCAGGAGAGCTTGGGCACAGCATAGCTTTGGCCGTTGCCGTGAGCACCACTTTGGGGTGTTTTGGTGAACTTCCCCTTTGCTGGAAGCAGGTTGTCCCAGGGGTGGTGTTAATTGTGGCTGTGTTATCGTTTACACATACCTGGTGTAAAGAGTGTCACAGATGTGTCCTTCCCAACCAGGCTCAGCCTCGGCCACTGGTTTGGTGGCTGCATTGCGGGCTGGTGACCACAGTGGACTCCAATGAAATAAAGCAGAAAATCATCTGGTCAGACCCTCAACTTGTCATTCTGAATATGCTCTTTGGAGAAGGCAAATCACGGGCTTTAGAGTTTATGGCTTGGGAACAAACATTGTAATTCTGGGGCTGCAAGAGGAACGCAGCTTGTTGCATCACGGGAATAACGACAGGCTGTGCCTGACAGCCCTGTTATTGTGGTTGGGTTTCAGTTTTGTGCTTTTAGTTCACAGCTCTTGCTGCAAGTTGGGTTATTTCAGGCTTTTCTATGGGATTCATTGCAGCCCAGAGATTTATTTTAATAAGAAAAGCTTTTCAAGCAAATGAAGCCTCCCAGGAAGCCTGTACCTTCTAGTAATTCACAGTGTTACATTGCTCTTTTCCTCCAGGAGGCAACTCTGAAGGTCCTACCCATGCCAGACCTTTCTGAGAAAGGAGCACTGAATATGGGTTCATATTTAGCCCTCAGAGCATTACAGGTCGCTCGCACTCCTGGCATGACAAGGGTTATCTGAGCAATTCCCACCAGAAAATAAGTGGGACTTCAGCCCCGAGCTGTGGTGCCCCTACCTTTCTCTCTGTTGCTGTTTCCATGCAAAGCTCTATTTCTGCTTATGTTCCTGGCTTTGCAGAATCCTTGCTGTCCTTGCCACTGTTCCCATCGATCTTTATTCCCAAGCTGTAGCATTCCCTACTACTTTTCAGTTCTAGGAATTGTCCCTGCTTCTGCTCATAGGTTGGTATTTTCTCCTTTCTTTTGAACGTAGCAGAATGCTATAGGTTCTGTACTTAAAGAAGTTGTTGGTAATAAGCATGGAGTGTTGACAGATCCTGTACATAAAGCCTTGTGCTGTAATTTGTGTCTTTGTGTCAACAGAACATTAATCCTGGCATTCCTTTTTAATACTTTACAAATATTTATAGCTGTGAAAATGAGGCAGAAGCGGCCACTTCCACTCCTGCTTCCCAGGTTTAATGGTTCTCAAAACTGCAATAAAAGGATGGAGGGTACCTCTTGGCATCAGACCTTCTTCCTTCAATTCAGATTTATTGGGAGGCTTTTCAGCACAGCCTGGAGCCTTTTCTTCTCCAGACTGAACAGCCCCAACTTTCTCAGCCTATCCTCACATGGGAAGTTCTCCAGCCCTTGGATCATCCCCATGGCCTCCTCTGGACTCGCTCACGAGAGCAGAGTAGAGGGACAGAATTGCTTCCATAGGCAGGGTTGCCTCTGGAAACGTGGGATTCTCTGTGCTGGCCTGATCTGTCAGAAGGATGGAAGGTGCAGAGCTCCAGGAAGCAAACACACTTGTTTGAGTGCAGTCAGATTCCTTTGCCTTACATGGATTATGTTCCTTTCTTCGGAGGGGATTTGCAGTCAGAACAGGCAGCTGTGTGTGCTGCAGTGGGCAGCCAAAGGATGCTTCTTGCTTTGAGGATCAATACCCAAAATACCTCTGGACGTGAGGAAGGAGAAAGATGAGGGAACACTGGTCAGCCCAACCTCCATGGAAAATTTACTTAAAAATTGAGCTCCTGAATGGGAAAATTGTTGACAGATCTGCCCTTCCTGGGTCTCTTTGGACTTGCAAAGCCATAGGAGGACAGGTCTGATGAGACTGTGCAGAATTAAAGACTGAGGAAAAGGCACGGATCTGTGAAACAGCCTCCTGTGTCCCTTTTTTCTCCCCTCATTGTGAACCCCAGAGAAGAAGCTGTTGCTCTTTCCTTCCCGTGATTGGTTTTCTTTAGGAGACTTCAGTGGGTTCAGCCTGAACTTGGCTTCCTGCAGTCAGGAAATAGCCAATTCGTGACAGCAGCAACCGCAGCAATCTGCATCCATCCCAGAAGTCATGCAAGACACAGCCAGTAACCTCTGCAGTGCCAGAGCTGGGAGGCATAAAGGTGGAAAAGCAACCTGGAATTGCAGCCTGGAAGGTTCTGCCCGTGGTTGAAACACCGAGGGAAGGAGAGGGTGCTGTGTTTGTTCTCAGCGCGATGGGAACGGTCTCTTGCCTCCCAGCCAAACGTTTTCCAGATTCTGCTCTGATGACGTAGCTGAACAAAAAGCTGTGAGATTGGAGCCTTTCATCCTGCTCCCTGGCCTGAAAGAGACAACAGGAAAGGCTCCTTCTTCCATGAGGCTTCTGGCTCAGCAGCAGGCGGCACCTCAGCTGCCGCAGATCAGTGTTGTCTTTGTTGTGATGCCTGAGAAGGTGGCAGCAGGGTTTCAGTTTAGGGACCTGGTGCAGGAGGAGCCTTTGCTGTAGGCAGGTGGTGATGGAATTACACTAACACAAATAACTGAGGGTTGTGAAGACAAGCCCATGTGTTTGCATGAGGGTTAAAGGTGGAGGGGACATATCCAGGCTGTTGACATGGCTCAGCTGATGAGTGTGGGACCTTGGCCTGTGACTCTATTTGGTCACCCACAAATTCCCCTGCTAAATATAAACAACAGAGCTGAAGCCTGCAGGGAAATGTTATGGGCTTCTTATCTGAACATAATTTTAGAATTTTCACTGGAAGCAAACCAGTGGTTATCTGGATCTGGTTTGGACAGTGTGAAGATCTGCTGGAGTTAAGAGGAGCCTTTTTTCAGGGTCACATCATTTAATAATAATAACAACTCCAGTTTCACAGCATTTCTTTGGAAGTGTCTAGTTCTCTCTGCTGCTGGGCTAAGTGAAGTTCTGACCTGATTTAGCCTGGATCTTTCAAAAGTTTCCCTTATTGCAGACTATAATTATTTAGATGTTTATTTAAGGATTTGTTATAATGTCCTCCTCTTTCCTGAAACCCAGCCCCTCTGGGGTAGAGGAAACCTGACAGAAACTTTTCAGAAGGTAAAATGCAAGCGGGACAATTGTGTTTGTCCTGGCGCCAGGCAGGAGCTACCAGCAAAGCTCAGCTCTTGATGAAAGGCTGAAAGCAGAAGTTCCACATCTGACCCAGCTTTCTGTGTTCTGGGACAGGGAAACGTGCTCACAGTGTTCTGAGGCTGTAGCATTTGAGGCTCCTTTGCCTGCACTGCCCTAAGCTCTCACATATTCAGTCTTTGTCGTTATTACCCTTCTGCTAAGATAGCTGCTATTAAGCCCTGGCTTACAAATCACAGGACAGAGTAAATATTGTTTTCTAGGTTGTCTTCTGAGACTTGAACGTGAAGTAAAACCATATGAGGAGACAAAGATCAAAAAGCCACTGAAGGCAAGAGAATAAATCCAGTCTCAAGCAGACAGCTGGATGAGTGTGGGACAGAGGAAGGAGCAGCTGGATCAAGTAAAGCACAAGGAAAATTAGTTCCATCCCCAGGGGGAGGGAGAAAGATTTGTTTCTACAGCCCAGAGCTGTGTGGGACCAACTCTACCCGATAAAACTTTTACATCAAAGTCAGGGGCAGAGCAGAAAGTCCCAGAGGGAGGGGAGAGAGAAGAGGGGGTGTTTGTAGTAGTCGTGCAGAAGGCGTCAGGGAAAGGAAGGAGGTGGAGTGGAAGTGGAGGGGAGAGCAGAGTGGGGAGGTGGGGAGTTAGAAGTTGGAGGTGGAGTAATTCTGCAGAGTATGAGCTGCTGTCCACAGCTTTCTGGATGTGAATTGATGAGGTCATAGTGTTTTCCAGCTACAAAAAAAAGAGAAAAGTTTAAAAAAACAAGTCTTCAACTTGTTTTTCAAGAGAGGCGAAAACACGGAGGAGCTGAAGAAATGGAGCAACTAGCAAAACTCCTTCTGTGGCAGCTTTTGCTTCAGCAAAGTAAGCTCTTAGCTGATGGGCATGATGTTACTTGTTTTTGTTTCAGCTGCAGAGGAGGGGGCTGGAGGTTGGCTGGAAGATTTTGAACTGTTATCTTTGTAACTTTCTAAATTAGCTGGGTTTTCTTCTGCCAGGGGAGGGAATCGTGGATTTCTCATGGTTTTTGGAGAGGAGAGAGAACAGAGAAACGTTTGAGGCTGTTTAAGCAGTGCTCCATTCAGCGTGTTTGTACAATCTATTTTTTCCTATTAGTTACCTTAATCAGCAAATTAAAAAAGTAATAAGCTCAAATGTGAGTACAGTAAAGCTTTCATAGTTAGAGTTAAGTGAACCCAGGTTATTTTATGCTTTTGAAGAGGCAGAAACAGCTGCTCTGTGTGTGCAGGAAAATAGAGCGGTGGGGTTTATTTTTTCTCCTGTCAGCACAAAGGAATGTTGTGTAAGGTGCAAGAAAGGAGTGAAGACAAGTCTGATGATCTTACATTAACAGAATGGCTTGTACCTGTGCCTTGATCACAGAGTTTTCTCTAAGAGCTGAAAGCAAACCTAGGGTCCTGAGAACCTGGCCAAGCTCAACAGAGAAAGCCCAATAAGCCTTGAATGGCAGGAGGAGATTTGAGGACTAATTGAAAACCCCCAGCAAATGGACACTTGTGGCTTAGGGCTCTAAGGAAGGCACCTGTGAGCAAGGACCAGTTATGGCTCAAAGCACAGCATGGGAAGACTTCATTCAGGGTGCTGAGCTGGAACTGAGGAGCACAGCTTTTTGGGGAGTAGTGCCCCCTGCTCTTCCCTGCCCTGTTCATGAAAGGCTGTGGCTACCACAAATTCCTCAGTGCATAGGTGGAGTAAGCTGAAGGATTCTCATTTGGGTCCCTAATTAGCCATCCCTAGTTTTGCAGTGCCTCAAGGTAAGCTTTAGGAATCGGCAAGGTATGGGCTCAGTCATAGGGACAGAAAGGTTAAGGTGGGTCAGAAACCAGTCTGTGTGGGTGAGTTAAGCCTGGGGAAGAGGGAGAGGCCAGATATTGTATTTCAGAAGCACCAACCAGTCTGGCTACTTCCCAGTGTGGTTGAGCACGTTGGCAGAGCTTGAGGAGCACCCAGGGCAGGAGTAGCAGGTTGGGCTTGTTGTGGAGCGGTGGGAGAGCTGCACAGAGACAGCAGTGTCCCACCTCAGGAGGGATTATCTCAAACAGACATTTTTCAGGTGTATTTTGGAGTGAGAGCTGTCCATATGTCAGGTAGCCCTGATATTTTAGTCCTGCTCTGTCCACACAAATCAAGTCATAACATAAAGAGTGAAGATGGGAAGGGGAGAAGGGAGGAAATCTGTGCTGTTCTGTATTTGCTGAGATGATCTGGAGAGGAACCACGCTCTCAAGTGTTAATGTCTTGCAGGGAGGAGCAACACCACTGTGTTTGGAATGGCTCTACAAACTATTCTGTTGGCCTGGAGCCAACGTGAAGTATACAAAGCAGAGAAGGGTTTATAAAGCTGAACTGTCTGTGAGAAGTTAAGGCAAATCTGTCAGGGATCCTGATTGTGCAGTGATCGAGATGATGATTGGTTTCTTGTACAGACAGAAGGCTTTTTCCTTTCTGCTGAGGCAGCACATTCTTGCTTTTTGCCAGTTGATGGGCAAGTTCATACCTGCAGTGAGGTGTTGGAATTGCTGGGACTAAATGGGTGGTTAAGGGCTCTCCATTCCTGATAAGGACTCTGCTGTTGAGGAAGTTGTCCCAGGAAACCTTTACAAATAAACAAAGTTAAAAGCCCAGTTCAAAGCCCAGCTTGACCATCAGTTGGCTTTGTAGGGAAAACCTTGTTTTGCTGAAAAGCTCAGCCTTGCAGCCCCAGGGGGCAGGTGGTGAATGGGAGACATCAAGGTGCAACTGTAGTGCTCTCTGTCTCCTTCCTTTCCCTCTTTGAGATGGACCCAAGTGTTATTCCTGGTTACTGGTCAGTGGGTTTCAAAACTACCAGAAGAGATCTGAGCTCATTTGTGCGGCCATCACCTTGGTGTTACTGCCCCAGAGGCCATTGCGGCCTCTTAGGCGCTGGGTCGGCTCCCTGAAGAGTCTGGATGGATCCCCTGTTGCTCTCCAACAGGGTTTGGAAAGAGCTTGGTAGCACAGGCTGCTGGTTTTGCAATACTTGTGTAATGACTCTACAGAGACCACTAAATCCCCCACACAGACAATGGGATTTGTGGGAGAAATAAGGGCTCTGACATGGATTTTGTGGAGAACAGGTCCTTTCTGGAGGGCTGGACCATCGCTCCGTGCCCCTCATGTAAAGGTGAGGTCGTTTCCTCTTTTAATAGAAAAAAGAAGCCGAGACAGAGCAGGAGATATCAGAGAAGGTGTGCAGAGGAGTGATGAGCTAAGCTGACTTAGGCAAGCGGAGTGTCAGCCTCGCAGACGTGTTTCAGCCCACACACCTGGTGGGTTCTGAACTCATCTCTCCCGTGGCTTCCTAGTTTGATTTCTTCCCTGCCCAGCACTACAGTCGGGATGTCAGTGCTGTGTGCTGCCCGCTGAGGCACTGTCCAGGCAGCTCGTCCTCGCTCTGCTGACATGTTGATATCAGCTCGAGGCTCTTCTCGAGCTCAGCAGAGGCACTGCAGGTAGAGCTGGCGTTGTCACATCCCACGGATCATATTTGGCACTTGGGCTACTACTCAGTGTTTGCAGTTTCCTTTTCCAGTCCCATAGTGCTTCATCCTCCACTATGAGACAGGAGCTTCGTGGCTTCATTAGGACATGTGAAGCAGACCCTCTGCGAGCAGCCATCTCCAGGAGGAGAGAAGTGGAGGTATTTTTTAGGCCAGACTCATTTTTCTGTTTGCACTGCTCCAAGGACACTGCCTAGAGAATTCTGAGTATGTAAGATGTTCAGAGCCTGAGGCTTTTCCTTCTAGTTTGCCTGCAGTTTTCGTGGCTTAATTCTTTACTTGAAAAGTGGATGGGATTCAAGAAGTTAAAAGCTGGCTCTGCCTTTTACAAGGGATTAGCAAACACTTTTGCAGGCTGCTGTCCTCTTCCTCTATTGTAGGACCAGCAGAAATACCTCTGGAATCCTGCGGAGAGGCGTGCTGAGTCTGCACAGAACATGCCAGGGCACAGTTGGGTTTTTGTGGGTGCATCACAGAGGGAGGACAAAGAGATTATCCATCGCATGGAATTGGAAATTTTGAAATGAAAGTGAGTTCTGTGTTGACAACCGTTAAGGAATTTGGTGGTTTTCAAGGTTCAGCTCTTGGAGTCCTGTGATAACAAAACCCTGAGCTCTCAGTAGGTGCATAAATACTCCTTGGTTTTACAGTCGCAGGCTGGGAAGTGTGACTCGCCGAAATATCTGCTTCCAGTTGACCCCAGTCCTGTAGTTCATGAGCTGTGGACTTTGCTGGGTTAGGGATAGTCCCTGCCCCTCTTCAGTAGCTACTGTGTTACACAAACAACAGCTTTAAAAAGCGTGTCTGGGGAACAAGCCTTGTTTGCTCTGCGTGTCTCACACAACAGAGCTGGATCTTACAGCAGAGGGAGGAGGCTGAAAAGAGAAAAAGGCTTATTCCTTTTTCAACCACTGCTCCCTGTTCAGGTTATTGAAGGTCAGTTGTTTTAAATTCCATTTTATCCAGGGCACCAGAGATCAGACATTCCAAATTCCTTGGATTTTTAAATGATCTCATTTACAGGCATGGCAGATCAGTTTGAATCTTATCCATGACCTGATGTATGTGTGCAGACGTCCAGCATTGCTGGAGAAGCACCTTTGAGGTCCCTTCTAACCCAAACCATTCCATGGTTTTATGATTCTAAGTACACAAGAGCGCTCCTGCCCTGCATTGCAGGGAGCTGCTGGCAGAAGCTTTAACAGTGATGGGGACAAGAAGCTGTCAGAATCCACAAGACATAAGCTTTTCTTATCTAAAAGCTGTTACATTACAGACAACTTGGCAGCTGCCTTGTTTTACAGAGCATTGTGTTGGGGAAATGCACACGGCTGACAGGGCTCCAGCAGCATCGCCTGGGAAAAGGCCCCTGTGGGTGGGATGAAGCTGGGACCTGGGTGGTCCTTACCGTGCCAGTAGTGCCAGCTAAAAGATACATAACTAGGGATTAGTGCTATTGTTAGTTTGGGGCTGCCACAGGCTACTGAATATTGGAAGGATTAGGTGGATATTTGTTTCCATTGTTAGATTTATGGTGGTGCATTCGAGCTCAGTGGTTTTTACATTAATGTGCAAGAGGAAAGGAGAAAAGTAAATGCGTTCCTCATGCTGAGCCAGGAGAGGATGTTTCTGCAGCACCAAATCGATTTGCTGTTAATGAGCTGTAATGCAGGAGTCTGGAAGTGCTGGCTGTGCATCCAGCCAGCTCACAGACACCACTCCCTAAGCACTCACGTCGTGGCTCGTGGTGTCAGACCGTGTTGTTCCCCCAGCACGTGGCAAACAGCACCGACTCAGACACGTGGGCACTGTCGTGCTGAGAGCTGATTGTCCCGTGAAACTGATTTCTCCTGGAGAAGGCTGATCTGGTGCTGTAAAAGACCTTTGTATCATTCCTTTGTTGTTCTAAGCTAAATCTAAGTCCTGGCTTCCAGAGACAGAGGTTGGCAGCTTTAGATTTTTACCATCAGGCATTTTGCAACCTTTTAGGAGAGACCATCAAATAACGGAAGTGTAGTGTCTTGTGTGTGGTGTCTGTTTCTTATATCCAGGGCAGTACAGACTTTGTCAGAGATTCTTTTCTCTGTGATGGTGAGGTTATAAATGTAGGAAAACACCCAGCTTACGTTTGGAGTATCTTTGAACCAGCAGTTCAGCAGATGGTGCTGCTCATTTTTGCTCTCTGGTGTCACTGCCCTGTGTTTTGTGATAGCAAAAGGAAAGGGAACGGAGTTTATTCTCAGTCCATGCGCTGGGAGTGTTGTTAAAATAGCCCCAGCCTGGCGTTAATTAATTCTCTTCTGAAATGCAGAAATGCCAAGGCTTCAAAAAATACAGCCTTTATCTGCAGGACATTGTGCCTGTGACATTAGCAGGACAAAACATCTAATGATCTTGCTGGAACCCACTTGGGTTTGATTGGTTAGAGATGAAGGATGTCGTTGTGTTGGGAATCTGAATCGTGCTCTCAAACCCTGATGCCAGGAGACCTCCTAGACCCCTCCTACTCACAAAGCAGGACTGGACCAGCGAAACGCAGAAACAAAGACATGAGTTCATTTCTTGCAAAGTTCATAGATCTACGTCACAGGAGTTGGAGAGAGTTGCAGTTGCATCCAGAGCATGACAGTGTTAACTGAACCGACCAGGAGAGACTCTGGAGGCTTGCTCCCAAAGCAAGGGGGACCTTAACCATAAGACATGTGTTATAAATAAGTGCATTAACAAAGAATGGAGGTACTGTGGGATAATAACAGAGGAGGTGGCTGCTGACTACGAGCGTATTTCTACTTTTTCTTCCTTGTCAGTAACATTCTTCCTTTCTTCTTTGACAGGTTCTGTTTATCCATACATAGGTGAGTGACATCTTTGTAATCTGCCTGGTTTGGGGATCATGAGAAGAAATGAGAGGGACCCTGATTCCATGGCGTGCAGTGGGAGTGTCATTGCTGAATTCTGTAGGCGTGAACCGTGCATCCCATGAAGTGATGTCTCTGAACTTTGATTAAAATGGGAATTATAATTGAGAAGGGTAGGCAGTACAGGTCAGATCCACAGTCCTGGTAACAGACATCACGGACATCGCTTTCATTGAACCAAATCAGTGTTTTTAAGTAGGTTTCTGTTTTATCTCTCCACGAGAGAGCTCTACGTTGGTCTTAAAGTTACTTTCTTTTGGGAGGAAGGTGTGCAGAGGTTCTAGGACAGGTCTGAGTCCTGCTCTAGTGTCTTCTTGCCATGTCTTTAACGTGGTAACTGTGGTTTTTTTGCTCTTTGCTCTCAGTCCCAGCTGATGCCTCAAACCCAGCGAGCGTTGTGGTGTCCGTGTTGAATATCAGCGCCACCCTGGGGTCGCAGGCTGTGCTGCCCTGCAAGAGTTACCGCATGGTGTGGACCCAGGACCGTCTGAACGACCGCCAGCGCGTCGTCCACTGGGATGTCTACAGCACCTACTATGGAGAGAACAAGATGGAGAGGCTGTGTGACATGTACTCTGCTGGAGATCAGCGTGTCTACAGCTCCTACAACCAGGGGAGGATATTCATGCCCCAGAATGCATTTACAGATGGCAACTTCTCCTTGGTGATCAAAGGTACTAAAGAGCATCTTCTCTTCTATGCTATCCGCAGAATGGAGGATTCATGACTAAATTAACTACATGTTTTTCAGTGAAAATGGCTATTTTACAGAGCATTTTCTATAAATAAAGATCAGTTTAATGAGGTTAATGAGGATCTCTGAAGCACTGACAATAGTGTTTTGCTTCACTTTGAAAGAGTCCCATTTTAAAACAGAATTGTTAACTCATTGCCTAAAAGTCACCTGGGCTTCTTGTGGACCTTTGACTGTATTTGAGTTCTTGAGCTACCAACCCAAGATTGGCCTTCTTCCTGTGTCTGCTCTTAGCTAAACTCAAAGCAGCTCGATCTGTTAATAGAAATATGTTCCACACAAAAGCACATAAACTGGACAAATTATTATATTAGGTGAGATGATTCTTCTCTGTTTAGCCCACCCTGGTGATAAGGATGGGTTAGGACCAAGTTATGTAAAAGGCCTTTTGCAGCCATACAAACATTTGAGAAACTGTAAATAACAAAAGTAATCATTGTCTCACTAACATTCGACGTCCCCTCTCTCCCCTCTTGTTCCAGGTGTTGCAGAGAGTGATGAGGGCACATATTCCTGTAATCTTCACCATCACTACTGCCACTTATACGAAACTGTGAAAATCCAACTGATTATCACCAAGAAAGGTGGGTGTGGCAGGCAGCTTGGCATTCCTGTCTGTGAAGGACCTGGTCTGGCAGCTGGAGTCCAGTGGCCACCAAGACTCTGCTGGATTCACAGTGGGTGGTTCACAGTCGGCTCTGAGTGCTGTCAGAGAAGAGCAGTGTGGATACAGGGTTTTGCAGGTTCCCAGTTGCAGGTTCAGGGCAGAAGAGGCTCAGAGGACATCAGCAGACAGTGGTGCTCACTGTGCTGTTTGCTATCAGAATCCCTGAGTTCCAGAGGATTTCTTCAGTGTGTGTTTTTATGAACCTCTCTCCTTTCTCAGCACGCACCAAATGATGCCTGGAGCCTGTTAGGTTACACATTTACTCCAGGCAGCCCAGTTAGCTGATTGTCCTGTTACTGCTCCAGCAGCAGAACACCCCTTGTAACAACCCATCTTCACCCTGGTTAACCACAAGGATCTGTTTGTACATTGATTATTGAGCTTCCCTGGAGAAGCTGCTACTTAAGAAGCCTCCTTGAGTTACCACACCTTAACTCCAGCTCTAAAACTGGGTTTCTAAGGGCTGTTGGAGGCTGCTGTGTGTGCCACCCACACCGCGCGCGCATCGCTACCGTCCCATTTAGACTGACCTTTGTGTAACGCCCAAGTGAAGCTACTGGGGCTGATTGTGCTTGGGAACTGCTGAAAGGCTGATGGGACAGTGGAGAAGTGCATCTCTACTGCTGTTCTCACAGCTTCTATGCGATAAAAACAGACAGGCAGGCCTCTGGGCCCCGGTCTGCTCAGTTGTGTTTTGGTTCTTCTGTTATTCCTTTTCAAGAACAAAACACAAACCAGCGCTGCTTGAACTCCGCCAGTAATTAGGGCATTTGTGGGTAGGAAAGCATTTCCTGCTCGGAGCATTGGGATGCAGCATATTGAGGATGAAAACTGTTATTCTCATTCCATTCTTAGTCTGTAGAGAGAATTTACTTCCTGCTTTCCAAAGCAAGAGGTTAACTCTCACTGAGAAGGAAAAGAAAGTGGTCTTGATTAATGCACCGACCTAGGATGTGGAAGGTGAAGATGCATTTCTTCATCTGCTGAAGTGAGTGAGAACAGGGCACGCTGCTCCTGTGGCACTTCAGGAGCCTTGGAGGGGAGGTGTTGTAGGCTTGCAAGGTCTGAGAGCAACCTTCGGTGTGCCTGGGTGTCCTTAAGCATAGGACAAGGGTGTAGAGATGCAACATTCCACGACTTGTTTTGTCTCCTCTGCAGCTGAGGATGCAGACGAGTACTGGGATGGGGAGAAGCCTGTGATTGTCGCCCCAGAAGGCAGCACAGTGATGCTCCCCTGTGTGAACCAGAACCACATCTGGACCGAGAGGCACAGTGAAGAGGAACAACAAGTGGTGCACTGGGACAGGCAGCCCCCAGGGGTTCCCCACGACCGGGCCGACCGGCTCATTGACCTGTACGCCTCTGGCGAGCGCCGCTCGTACGGACCTCTCTTCATTCGTCAGAAGATGAACATCACTGACACGGCCTTTGCCCTGGGTGACTTTTCCCTGCGGATTTCACAGCTGGAAAGTGCAGATGAAGGCACTTACTCCTGCCACCTGCACCATCACTACTGTGGCCTGCACGAGCGCAGGATCTACCAAGTCTTTGTGACGGAGCCGGTGCCAGAGAAGAAGGTGGTGAACCTTACAACTCACAACGTTGCCCCAGCCATAGGTAAGTGACCTCTGGAAGTGATTCTTCTGATTGCAGAAGAGATAAGTATCTCCAGTTGCACCTTTGAGATCTAAAGAGCTCCATAAGCCACAGGATGGGAGTATGACACGTTTCTCCCCATCATCACCTCAGGAGGCCTTTGCTCCAAATGTCCTTGCCTTTTCTGTTCCTCCGTGGTGGTTTGCAGGGTTCACTTAGTGCCAGAAGGGAGCGTGGCTGAGGCAAACCTGTGCCTTGGTGAAGAACCATAGACACCACTGGAGTGAAGGTGTCACCTAGAGCTACACTGGGGGTTCCTCTATGGAGGTTTCTCACGTTTGAGCCAGGGGCTATTCCTGCCCTTTGGGTTAGAAGAGTAGATGAGGTGCTGCCTCCCTCCCTCCTCGTGTATGGACTCCGTTGTTTCTGAGCTATTTCCATTATGTTGCTATGGCAATAGTGATCCTAGAGCTGCTCTGACACCCAACTGGAGTGTCCCACCCTTCAGGGCTGGTGACTCTGCTTGCACTGCAGTAGTGACATCATGTCCAGCTCTTGTTTTCTTTGCTCCTGGGCAGTTCTGCAGCCGGTTCTGCCCTGCAGGGCTGACAGGCCCTCAGACAAACCAGCTGTTTTTCCAACAGGCTCCCTTTCCCTACTGCTTTTATGGAACAAGAGAAGGTGTGGGGCAGGGGATGGTTCTGCTCTGCCTTTGCTGTTACAACTGTTCTCAGCAGTGGGGATCCCAAGTGTTTCTCTCCCCTTTGCTCAGGCCTTTGGGCTGTGCAAGATGCCAGACTGCAGAATTAAGCACCAGGAATTTTCCTCCACCCTTTAGCTTTTTTTTTTCTGTCTTAAACCAATTTTCACATTTTCCACTGCACTGAGCTATCACCTGGCAGCCTGTCCAAACTCAAACCCATCATACTTTGTTCAGGCAGAAAAATAAATAAAAATCCCAAGTTTAATTTTTTTTTTAAGTCTTTTGGGTATAGTTCCTTATTAACACTTTAAAATATTCATTGTGGTTTAATATTTATTGGCTGCTTAATACAGAATTTTGACATGCTTCATACATTTTTAAATAGGTCTGTTCTTCTCTAGCAGTTGGCTTTTTCAAGTCACGGAAATCTAAACCTCCTCCCTAGGACTGAAGTTGGTGTCCAGCAAACCCAGATGGTACTAAAGGGAGGCGGCAGGGAGGTCAGGAATCCAAATAGCATCTCCCTGTCATCTGCCCTTGAGCCGTACCCAGATCCCATTGTGAAGATGGAAACTAGATCTTGTTTTCAGAGTAGTTCACCCAGGAACTTATTCCTCTTTTTCCTGGATATTGTCCTGTTGCTGAATAGTCACCAGCCTGCCTTGGAGATGATCCGAGGGCTGGAGCACCTCCTGTACAAGGACAGGCTGAGAGAGTTGGGCTTGTTCAACCTGGAGAAGAGAAGGCTCTGGGGAGACCTTAGAGCAGCCTCCCAGGACTGAAAGGGGCTCCAGGAAAGCTGTGGAGGGGCTCTTGATCAGGGAGTGCAGGGAGAGGATGAGGGAGAATGGTTTTAAGATGGAAGAGAGGAGATTGGGATTACCCATTAGGAAGAAATGTTTTGCTGTGAGGGTGGGGAGGCCCTGGCCCAGGTTGCCCAGAGAAGCTGTGGCTGCCCCATCCCTGGAGGTGTTCAAGGCCAGGTTGGATGGGGCTTGGAGCCCCCTGATCCAGTGGGAGGTGTCCCTGCCCATGGCAGGGGGTTGGAACTGGATGGGCTTTGAAGTCCCTTCGAACCCGAAGTGTTCTGTGATTCTATAAGTCAGACAGAACATTCAAGCCCTGCCAGGGCTGTCGTGGTTTGGCAGCAGTGCCATCGGTGCCAGAGGAACCTGCCTTCCTGAGAAAAGCCATTTCCACTGTCCAAAAGAACAGCCTTAGAGGAGCTTTGTCCCCTGGGGGCAGTGAACGCTCAGCTGGCCTGAGAACACCAGGCACAAAAATGTGCTGAGTGGATGGGAAATGTGAAGAGAAGCCAAGACATCCGGAGTACCTTTCTCAAACCCGTGCTGCTGAGGAGCCTGCTGGGATGTGCCCTATTTCTCTATAGCAGGAAAGGCTGAGATGTTGCTCCATTCCAAGGAAAATCTGTATAGAACTCTTCTGGGGATATAACATAAAGCCAAAGTGAAACATCAGGAGATAACAAGAGCAAAGCAATGAGCTTTTTCAGCAGGCAGCTATAGTTCCTGGCGTAGCTCCAGGACCTGGAGCCATTTCCAGACGGGAAACTTCATCCTGTTTGGAATATAAGCATGAACTCAATTCTGCTCCCAGTCTCAGCAGTACAAATGTGGTGCATGTGGACTAATTCAGGGCGTTTTTACTCTGCGTTTGCTTTGGAGCAAGGGGTTGAAGAATGACATCTGTTGTGTCTCATGCTTACTGCTAAACTATTCTCAACCCTTTGCCAGCCTTGAAAGGAAAATGGGCCACGTACCCAGCACTTGTGAGCTCTCTGGGTGGAGAGATCTCTGGTTTTCCCAGCAGAAGGATCTGGCCCTTGACATTTTGGTGATGTTAAAGCATCTCTGTTCTAGCTTTTTCTTCCCCACCATTAAAACTTATTTCTCAGCTAAACTAGCTCAGGTGAGTGAACTGGAGGCAGGAGAGCATGTCCTGTTAAGATCATAGAATGATGGGATGGTCTAGGTTGGAAGGGACCTCGAAGCCCATCCAGTTCCACCTCCTGCCATGGCAGGGACACCTCCCACTGGATCAGGGGACTCAAAGTCATGTCCAGCCTGGCCTTGAACACCTTCAAGGACGTACTGAAAGATCAGATCAGTGTAAGTTCTGATATAACGCTGGGGTGAGGAGAAGCATCTCTTACCTTGACGATGCTGTTCTAGGCACTGCCACTCAGGTACTGGGAGCGACTGAGCCAGCCAGGACTCTGTGCCCCAGTTTCCCCAGTTATAAAATGGAATATATTGATAGAATCACAGAATCATTAAGGTTGAAAAAGATCTCTAAGATCATTGAGTCCAACCATCACCCCAACATCACTGTACCGGCTCAACCATGGCCCAGAGTGCCATCTCTACATGCTTTTTGAGCCCCTCCAGGGATGATGCCCACCAGTCCTGCTTTGTCTAAACACTGGTATAACAGTATTTTTCAGTGTGACTCTGTTGAATAAGCCAGAGGCCCAAAGACTCTGTTGTTACAGTAACCTCTCCAACATTGACTGAAGTTTGACTCAGCTCCCACCCTGTCTTACAGCATTGTGGGAGAGCAAAAAGCCAGGAACAGAGTGCATTTATGTTTCGGCCTTTGAGCTCAAGAGCTGCTGCAGGGGCTGCCGTCTCATTGTGGCAGCTGCTGCAGCCTCCCTGCGTGACCCAGAGGTTGTTAAAGAGGAGCTGTCGTGTGCACTGTTTGCAGCTTTGCAAGTGGGTTTTTTGGTTTGGTGTTTTTTAGCTTAGCAGTGGTGGAAAGCAGATGCTGCTTTTCAGCACCCTCGCCAGCCAGCGCCCGGCGTCTGGCAGTGCCAGCGAGTGGGGCAGAGGGCTGGGCTGCCAGAGCACAGCGTGTGCTGAAAACCTCTCCATTTTCTGCTCTTTGCAATAGCAAACCCTCATCTCTGGTTTCAAAATGTTTCTTTTAATCCACTCTTGTCTTATTTAATTCTGGTGGCGGTGGGTTGGTGTTTTTAAATGCTGGAAACAAACTACCTGACAAATGGGTCCCAGTGACTGTGCCACCGGTTCAGTGTTTCTCACCTGAGAACACAGCTGTTCTCAGCTGTGGCTTTGGGGTGTTTCCCCCCATCTTTCCTCTTATTTTTAACCTCCCAAGGGAAAGGTAGGTCAGAACTCCCTGCTGGTTCTTGCATGGTGCTCTATGAACGTTCACTGTTTGGGGGAGAAGGTGTTGGTTTCAACTCTAGTTTGAAGAGCAAAGCCTCCCCCAGCACAGTGTGTCTGGGTTTGCTGCCTGTGCCTGGGCTGGATTTGCTCCTCTGTCTCCTGCAAGCAGAGAAGTCGCTTCCTCTTTATATGTGCAAAACATTGACCTATTTATTTGAGAGCTACAGAAATGTTCCACGTAAAAGTTTTGAGTTACACTTCCCTGTGCTGCAGAACCGAAGTGTGGCTGCACCCACCACTGGAATGGAATCTTGGCTTTTCTTTGTGGGTTTTTGTTTTATTTGTTTTATTGATTTTTGTATTTGATTTAAAAGGAAGCTCATTCCTTGGCATTGAAAATTCCTCCTGCTCTGTAAATTATAACCCTTGGCAGGGAGGGGCTCTTCATACTTGAGCTGTCTGGAGCCGAAGCAACGTGGTGTGTGTTGAAAGGGACCCAGAGCAGGGTTGTGTTACCCTGCAGGAAGGCTTGGGGCTGTCTAGTGTGGCTTCTTTCTGGACTTCTCTGCCATGAACAAGGACACTGATGGCCAGGCAGCAGCAAGGGAATGTGTGACAGTCACTGCTCCCAGGAAGGATAATGGTCTTGAGAGTCGTAGAATCGTTAAGGTTGGAAAAGACCTCTAAGCTCATCCAGTCCAACCATCAGCCCAGCTCCACTGTGCCTCCTAAACCATGTCCCAAAGTGCCACAGCCACACACTTTTGAACCCCTCTAGGGACTGGGACTCCATCACTGTCCTGGGCAGCCTCTGCCAGGGCTTCTCCACTCTTTTAGGAAAAAAATTTTCCCAATATCCAATCTGAACCTCCCATGGCACAACTTGAGGCCATTTCCTCTTATCCTATCACTTGTTACTTGGGAGAAGAGACCAACACCCACCTCACCACAACCTCCTTGCAGGTAATTGTAGAGAGCAGTAGGGTCTCCCCTCAGCATCCTCTTCTCCAGGCTAAGAAGAGAAGAGCAGAGGCATCTCCCACCTGACAGGTGCAGTCTGTTGGGAATTAGGCAGCCATTTGCACTTTACTCCATGCAGTTCAGGAGGGTTTCTCACTGGCCATGATTTTCAGGTCCGTGTATGTTCCCACGTGTGAAAGGGCTTTGCTTTAGATGCCAATTACAATTATCAGCCTGATTTTTCCTTTCCTCTGCCATCAGATCCAAATGTTGTCAGGGGCCACAATGTGATAAATGTCATCATCCCCGAGAGCCGGATGCACTTCATCCAGCAGCTGGGCTACATCCTGGCAACTCTGCTGCTCTTCATTGTCCTCCTCATCATCGTCGTCCTCGTCACCCGCAAGCGCCGGCAGAGAGGTGAGTGCCAGGAGAGACCAGGGATTGTAGGGATATCACCCAGCAGGAGAGCTGATCCTGCAAATAATGACTGCAAAGCAGTCATGAGGTGTAAAAATTTCCAGGCTTTGATTTGCTGAGTGGCTCTGGGAGAATAAAATTGGAACCACAAGGTAGTTGCTCTTTACAGGTGGAATTTATTTAGAGCAGAAGGTCCACGTGCATCCCTGAGGAGCTAAGTCCTTGCCGGGCTCTTGTCCATGTGCATCCCTAAGGAGCTAACTCCTCGCTGGGTTCCCTCCACTGTCCATTAGATAAATGGACACTCAGAACTTTTGATGACTTCCACACAAATAGTTTGGATGCCCCACAAAAGGCAAATACCAGGGAATGTCTGTCTGGGGGGTTCTTTGCAGTGCAACATTCATCCTTGTTTATGCGTCGGGATGAGCACCAACACAAATGGGGCTGTCTCTGCTGATTTAAGTGCAATGACAGGGGGGACATGGCTGGTCCACAGATCTTTACTGCCCAGCTTGCCAGCAGTCTTCCCAGGAAAGGGAAGCTCCCTGTGGCAATGGAACACATGGATTCTTGTGTATTGGAGGGTTTGTGGAAGTGATCATTGTAAGCATCACATCTACTGTGAATAATTACAAGGTGTTGTTATCACTGTTTTCTGGGAGGGACTGCATATGACTGACATTTTCTTTCTTCTTCCTGTTTAGGTTATGAATACAATGTGAAGAAATATGGAGAGTAAGTATAATTACAGGGTCTGCTATCTAGGATTAGAACTCCTGAAAATGAACTACTGGGCCCAAACTCTCAGCTGTCACTCAGGGCCCAAAAGAGCTGAGGAGCTGGTTACAAATACAGCCGTGTAAAGCATCGGCTGGTTGATAGAGTTTGTTCATTGCTTCCCTCCAATTCTTTTGCAGCTTTACACTCTAGTCATTGAGTGTAATGTTCCCAGGAATATCCATTTGCATAATGATTGCATATCACACTGTCTAAGTACAGAAAGAGAGAATGATCTATGGGGCTGGTTTGGAGATTGCATTTCCTCTCATTATACTTTGGGAACTGATTCACAGCTCGTGTTCCTGTGAGCTGTCGTTAGGAGTTGGTGGTGAAGAGCTCATGCACTACTGTAAGCCCTGCTGTGAGATGGGGCCAAGATTGTGTGCCTGAGTTCCTTTATGTTTTATTAAAGTGGAAGAGATGGGGAAGTTCCAGTATGGATTGGCTCCTCATTGTTCTGAGCTCTGGGCAAAGACTTGGTGAAGAAAGAGCCAGTGAGCCAGAGATCTCAAGGCATTAATGGAGAAGACAGAAAAAAGAAGAGAGAGGAGAACAGGATTCACTAGTAAGAAGTGTGACCTGCTGAAATCTGTTTGATAGGTCAGGGGCAAGGGCAGGAAGAGTAGCCAGTGCTGCCAGTGTGGCATCTGTCTCTGCTGCTTTCCTCAGGAAAGCCTTGTAGAAACTGGAAGGGATTCTTTAAGATTGCTGTGAAAATCACCAGTACTTGATAGCGAATGAAATCTTCTGTGGATTTGTATTCAAATTTTCTGCAGATACATAGCAAATAAACACTGTAAATTCTCTAAAGTAGCATTAGAAAAGCTATTATAAAGAAGTCTGAAAGGAGCCAGTTATTAAAGGATGTGACAATACCATTTTTCATTGTTATACCTTTTTCAGGAAGGATGTAAATCTGAAGGAGTTTACAGTCGACACAACAGATCTGACTCGGTACAAAAGCGAAGACGTCAGGCTGGGTATGTATCAACCAGGGACCACACTCCAAACCAGGCCAGACCTCATTGCAGCTGAGGACTTTCCAATGGCATTTAGGTGCCAGTTTTTAAATGACACAACCTCCTGATTTTAAATGGTAGCTTTGAGAACCTCAGAGCAAGCAGGAGGACAGCAGCTGGAGAGGGCAGTCCTGACTTTGGAGTTCAACCAGAGGCTGGTTGAGGAGGTTGGTCAGTAAAGAGGGCACAGCTGCTCTTGGTTCACCTGGAATTTTTGGTGTTCTTTGTTCTTGAAAGCCAAATTCAAGTGAGTTCAAAACAGTATGGAGTGAGATCAAGGCAGCATCTAGGGAAGAGGATTCCTCAAACTTAAGCAGTTTGTGTAGGGAAGAGGATCAACAGGGCAGTTCTCTGCAGTCTTATGTCCAAGAAACTAAAAGCATTTGTCAGTATGAATTCATTCTACATACATTAAAACCAGCTCAAAGTGGAGAAAAAAATAAATCAGCAGTCTTTGGTACTAACTACTGACCTTTTCTCTTGAAAATGGGTATGAACTGTAGGAACTGAAGTGGGGATTAAGAGAAGTCAAGAGTTAGCCGAGTTCATTGCCTTCACCTGCTATTGAGGCCAGTTTGGTTTAACTTCATCCAATGTCATCTTCCCTGGATGTCAGATCCTTTAGTGAACATGTGGGTCTTCTACCAAGATCTGTGATAGCAATTGGGACAAATAGACTCAGGGAACATGATAGGAATACAGTTTGCAACAAAGGTCCTAGAATACAGAAGATAGAAAATACAAAAACCACTGGAACTCATGGTAACGTGAAACGTCCTGAAAAGAGGGGAAGGAAGCTCATCTCCCTGAGCTCTGTGAAAGGGATTTTGCTGGGATATGTAGGACTGACCTGGGGGAACGTGCAGCATTCCTGAAGATGGATGTTGCTCCTTATTGGAGCTTGAAGGTGCAGCCTCGAGTTTGTTATATCAGTAATTGATCAGGGGTGTCTTCTTGCTTGGACTTGAAGTGGGTTGTCTGTGAAGCACACTTGATCCTCGTCTCATGGTGCCAAGTTCGTACCTGCTGCAACTTGCTGTGTCAGAGGACGTGTTGGTAAACCAGGAAACAATTGAGTCTGTCCCTTTTTTCCCTCTGTGCACCCCCAGTGCACCCCCTTTAGAAGAACCAGCTGCGATCTTTAGGTCCCAAGCTACAGAACTGCTGTGAGGGCCTCAGTAAACAAGAGGCAGATACAAAATCTGAAGGAAAGACCAAAGGAACTGCAAAGGGTGGGTTGCAAACAAGGACAAACTCTGCTCTGTGTGTCTCAGGAGAGTCTCCTGTGAGCAAATTCCTTGAATAACTGCATCAGTCACTGCAGGTGAGCTTCCCTTAGAGAATCCAGAGCTTTTTGCTGAATACTAAAAGAATCTGTGGTACCAGTGAGGAGGAGGAAACTGAAGTATGCATGACTGAAAAGTGCCAGGGGCAAAAATTAAGTCGTGGTGCCTTTCCTTTTCCTGCTGAGTGGCTGAGTAACTCCATGAGTTGCTCCTAGAGATCTGCAGATGCCAGAGTCCTTCAAGGACTGATCGTGTGTGCCTTGCCTTTGTCTTCATGTAATGTCCTCATGGCTGTCTGAATGATCCTCCTCCCTTCCACAGATTACAAAAACAACATCCTGAAGGAGAAGGCTGAGCAAACCAGAAGCTTCCCAGCAAAGAACATCGATTTAGACAAAGGTAATAATGACCTGCTTCACCCTAATTGGTGGCTGTAGGATGGGTTTGAAGGAGGGAGGAGGGAAGAGCACAGTTTAGGAGTGAGCTGACCAAGCCACAGCCGAATGAGGAATTAGACATCACGAGCAACTGACAGCAGGAATGAGAAGCTGGTTCCCTTCCTATCCTTTCATCACGGAGCCACAAGATGCAAGTAGTGATTAGGCCTTTAAAAACTTCTGGCGTGGCACAAACAGAATTTTTCTTTATTGGAAAAAGAATGGCTCTCAGGGCTGGAATTGTGCATTCTGTGCTGTAACCTCAGAGGGAGATGTGTCCCAAAAATGTCCTGGCATGGTGTTTGAGAGGAAAACACTGTGCAGAAGAGAGTGTTTTGAATTGAATTAATTTATGGGTAATGGGCAGTCCTTTACTTCAGCCAACAAAAGCAAACAGCTCTCCCTCCCTAGGGGCTGAATCTCTTCTTGTTTATCCAGTATTAATCCTGAGTATTACGCCCTGGTTTGTAAAATCACACTTCTGTCAAGCAGGGCTTGTAGGAAGTTATGTTCCATGAATTTAGAGTGTAATAAGTGTGACTGAAATGATATCGAGAAGGGAGCGGTCCGGAGAGTCCATGAGTTGCCTTAAAGCTGCTGTTCTTGATGGAGATCTCATGATATTTTTGCCTGCATTCTGCAAAGCTGATGTGTGCAATAATTTGCACACTGTGCATCTCCCTGGGGGCTTTGGGAAGAGGATATTGGGGATGCAGTTGCCTGTAAATGGTCACTCATCCCTGTGTAGCTCAGCCCCTATTACAGAGCACTGCTTTGGATGGTTTGAAATCTCTCTTCAGGTACTGACCTCCATTTCAATTTGCATTCAGATTTCAGGAAGGAATATTGTAAATGAAGACACTCCCAAGCTGCTGGCTGGACCAGAAGCTTCAATCAAAGATAGAGAAATGGAAAAGAGATGCCTTTTCGTAACATCTTGTTTCTCCAGTTACCATAGATTTTTTTCATGTAGACTTTCTCCCCGCTCAGCCCGAGGGGATTTGCAGATGCTTTGTGAAAGAGTTACCCCATCTCTTGTGTGCACTTAGGATGGGTTTGGGTTGCCTTTTCTTCTTCCCTTCTCCCAGTCCTCCATTCCCCTTTTCTTTCTTGATATTATTGTTGGTTTTATGCATCAATGATTTTTATGAGCTGAATCAGCAGACCTTTTGCTTTGATGTTACTGCTTTAAATAAACCAACCTGCATCACTAATCTCGAGCCATCATTGTATCAGGCATTTTTCCATGTAGTGTATCCATCAGAAAACTAATAGCAAAGCCTGATTGTGATCTCTCCTAGGCTGGCATAAATCAGCAGGAGCAGTATGGTCACATAGCACTTTACATATTGCTACATCCCTGCACAAATGACAACATTTATACCTCATTTTATGAATGGGGAGATGTCAATATCCTCATTTTCCAGGGGAAAGGTAGGCACACAAATGATCTAGGGTAGGGTTGGGATCAGCTCCAAAGAGCTCTGGAAGCCTGGCTCTGTATTTCTCACTCTAAGCTTCTTTGTTGCTTTGTTTTTGTTTCAGTGCAGAACAAATCAAATCTGGCACGAGCAGATGCTTTCAGCTGATGGAGTTACAGTGCTGTAAAACCAGTCTCAGTTAGATCAGGACCAGAAATGTTATGGAGAGGGCTAAACTCCTATGTGGAATCTGGAATGTGATTTTCCTGCAGTCCTTGGGTGGATCCAGGCCACGCAGAGCCTGTGTGCACATCAAAGCAGAGGTATGATCACAGCACAGGGAGGCAGATGGTTAAAAGGAACAGCTTTGCCGGAGCAGACCTTGAGGAACAGGAGTAACAACACACTGCACGTGGCCTGCCAGGAATTCATGGGCCAGGGTCTCAGAGGGGAAGTTGAGGTGGGAGAAGAGTCCATTCTTGTGGATTTTGGCATTGTTTTGGGGGACAGATATTTGAGATAGTGGGGCTGTGAGCCGAGGAACAGTGTGTCAGGTGAGGATGTCCTAAAATTGGAAGTCAATGTTGTGATCCAAGCAAGTTAAAGCATCAGGAAAACTGGAGAATATTCAGTTCTACACAGCTCCACTGACTACTTGGGATATTCTGTGGCACCATTCCCAAACCAGGCACACCTGGGACACAAGGTCTTTCCTGCTGTTGTGAGCATGCTGACAGCAGCTTGTGTTCTTGTTGTGAGAGGGTGAAGGTGGCCAAGGATTGCCAGCTTTGGTGGTCTGAAGGGAATGGCAGAGCGAGGGATTGTGCAGGGGCTTGATGGCTGCATGGAACTGGAGTAGGGTCTCAGGGATGTTGTGGGTGGTGAAAGTGTGAAGAAGAGCTTGTGTGGGACTTCTGTGAGGGAGGACGTGAGGGTGATAGTCTCGAAGTGCTCTGCTTTCAACTGGTATCTCAGCATGGATTTCTTCCTGGGCATGGAGAATTCTGAGGTCATTCTATGATTTTATGACAGCTCAGACCCATCACTAGTGGTGAGGAGGGGTTGAGGCTGGGCCCAGGACCCTGTCACCTGCCCTTCCCCCGGAGCAGCCAGGCCTTCCTGGCTGCCTTTGGCTGGAGCAGATTGAGACCCAAGCTGCATTCCTGCAGGTGGATACGGCTGCACTGGTTATTCCATCAGGGTGGCACAGTCTCAAGTAATTGTCATTAATGTCTTTCTTCCTCTCTTTCATGTCTGTGAGTCAAGGGTTGGAGATCTTTCCTTGCCAGTTCAGATTGCTTAGCACAGCTCATACAGACACCAACCAGCTCAAAGTGGGGTTACTCATAAACTCCAGAGGCACATAAATATTTTATTTTACTGCTGGGCTGCAAAATAGCTTAAGGAAAAAAATTAATATATTCTCTGAAACAAGCACTAGGAAGAGCTTTATGAGTTCCTCAACCTTGCTTTGATCACTGGTTGGAATCTGGGTAATGGTCAGACACACCAGTATAACCCTAGACTGGTCAAGATGGGAGTCCCAGTTAAGATTATGGCCCTTTTTCCTCCAGGAGAGGTGTATGTGATGGGACTGATGATCAGGACAGTGGTTTTCAAAAGCAGCCGGCCACATCCACTATGTAATTTCATATGTTAAAATGCTGGCTGAAGGAGATCCAGAGAAGCCTGCTGGATAACCAGTTGTGTTCTCAAACGGCTGAAAACAGAGGGAAAGAAAACAATGCTAAACAGAGGTTTGTTTGTCTGTTTCTTTCATAAGGCAGAGGAATTACCAAGGCTATTTGCCCTTCAATACTGGTGAGAAGCCATTTACACATGCACTTGGTGCTCTGTCAGCCCCTGGTGTTGGTGTGACATCTGCAGAGCTGATCTTGCACCTGGAAATTGGGAGGCACAGCTTGCAGTTACCACTTGGCTCAGGGCAGGATCCCTGCTGTCGGTTCCCACCCTGCACAGACCCAGAGCAGTTCCAGATGGGTCTGCTTTCTCTGTTCTCCCATACCAGCCCCTCTCTCTCCAACAGGGACAGTAATTTGCCTCTCGTGGAGAAGCATTTTGTTAATGTTTGAAGCACTTTGGTCAATGTGCTTTGCCCAGGTTATTCAAAGTTGTGTTCTCGTTGTGCTGCTGGAGTGCTGCACCTTTGTAGACTTCTTTACCTGTCCACTTTGCAGGCTCTGCACAGGCTTTGCCTCATCGTGGTCTCTGGTTTCCTGAGACACACAGTTTATGTTCAGTTAGTTAAAATAACTCCTAACATGTTTGTACCAATTCCTTCTCAGTGAGCACTGCAGCTCAATCAGGGCAGAGAAATGAAAGTCTCTTTTAGGGTGTTGTATGGACTGGAGGGGGTGGCACAGCAGTGACCTCAAAAGGGGTTGAAGCTGAGACTATAACTAGATTTCCCCTTTTTCAGCTCTGTGCACACTCTGCTCCCTCTCAAGACTGAGAGGACTTGTTCCATAAAGCTTGGGCTTTTTTTCTTTATTGTAACAGAATTAATTTTCATGGTTATTGTTACTTAACTTTCACCATTTATCACTGTTGTGTAACTCTCCTAGCATTTAAGAAATAAAGGAGAATATAATGGAGTTCCAAGTTAAGGTTGATTTTATTTCCTGCTCTTTTGAGATGCTATCTAAGCTGTTAGCCAGCATTAGCTAATTCCTCCCAATAGCTGTGCAGTGTGTTTAATCTCAGAGCATCCTGAATTGCCTGACAAAGGGCAGATTGAATGCAATAAGTTATTCCAGTGATTTCAATATGATTTCCACGTGGGACGTCATTTAACTTGGTCTTGGGGCCTACAGACAAATTTTGGCTCTCCAAAAGTGCAGAATAATGAACAGATCTGTGGCCATATAAGGATTTCAAACCATCTATCAGAGGTGAGTGCTGGCAGCTCCTTCACAGTACATAATTCTGCAGGTCCAGAAGGGAAGATAACATATCCTGCTGGAATAGTTAACTGTTCAGTTTTATACTTCGCTCCCAGCCAAATTCCTTTTTTCCTTGCAGAACTAACACCTTGCAAAGTCCCTGCTGCACATTCTGCTCTTGGAGGGCTTCCACCCACTGAGTAGTATCCCAGCTCTGTGACCGAGTTCTTCCAGGGACACTGATGGAAACAGCTGGTATTGCTGCTGGGATGGACAGTGCAGGTACAAGAATTTGAAGGATCAGAGCAGGATATGAAACTAAAAAGTGGCAAAGTGCATTTAGCAAACCAATATTATTAAGCAGCTTGTTTAGCTCTGATGAAAATATTCTCTTCTCTCTTATAAATCATAACACTACAGTCATTTCATGCCACCCCTTCACTGGAGTGAATTGCCCTGTGATGGCTGATTGTGCTTTTTCAGACAACCAGATGGAAAAAAAAACAGGTTAAACAGGTTGGGAGAGGAAAAGAGTGGGGAGTGGATGGGGAATAGTTCCTTCTGACTGGGCTCTGCTATTGCTGAGAATAAACGATGAGTTCCTGAGCAGTTTGGGCCAGGGGCCACGTACAATAAAGGTCTCACCCAAAGTACCCTCACTTGGTGCTGCTGTGGGACTTTCCTGATCAATCACTGCAATAACCTGTGAGACTCTTCACAATGAGGAGAAGTCAAATGAGAACTACTGAAAAAAAGACACTTTGGGCAAAGTGAGATCATCTTGGAGCTGGTACCAGTCCCACTGGGAACATCTGACTCAACAGCATTTTCTAAGATTTCACCTTACCTTTTCTTTATTTTTTTCCCCTTGAATGCCCCAGGCAAATCAGAGCCCTAGGCCATAAACACCCAAAAAGCCTTAAATTTTGCTGTTGGTGCTGAGAGCTGGAGATGTCACCGTTGTGCTGGACTGAGGATTCGATTTCTGTATTTGTTCTGTGTTGGGGGAATATAGAGCTTGAGTGCAGCTTTTTTGTTTGAGGGCTTCAAAACCACAAATGCAGCGTTTGCAGGCCTGCTTATTCTTACTTGTGTGACTGGCAAGGCCAGGTTGGATGGGGCTTTGAGCCCCCTGATCCAGTGGGAGGTGTCCCTGCCCATGGCAGGGGGTGGAACTGGATGGGTTTTGAGGTCGCTTCCAACCCAAACCATTCTGTGATTCTGTGCCTGGTTCACTCCTGAAGCTTTAAGCCCTGCTCCTTCCTGCTGGTGCACCAGGTCTCTGTGGGCAGACTCCAGCCCAGGCACTGCTGGTTAGTTGTTGCTGAGGCATCTTGTTACTTTTTTCTGTCTCTGTAGTCAATGAGTCTGTTTTTTCAGGAAAGCAGCTGGGAACAAGGAAAAGCTCATTTAGGAACCACAGGGCCTGCTTTGCAGACTACTGAAATTAAATATTTTGATTGTCTTCAACTTGACTGAAATGAAGTCCAGATTGTCCCCATTTCCTCCCTGCCTCCTAGTCTGGGGAGAGCCTTCCCAGTGGAGAGGGACTTGTTACTCACTAAAAGAACTGTCTGAGTAGTCTGAGTATCATTGTGTCAGTAGAGGCTCACACCGTAACAGAACTGAGATGCATCACGCTTTCAGCCGCAGTAACTGAACAGTCATCAATAGGATTAAGTTAGTTGAAAAATAGTCTGAAATTGGAGGAGATGCTCTTCATTCCTGTCAATCCCCTAAATTGTGTGCATCTGCTAACAAAGTTGGTTAATGTTTTCCATCACATTCTTCTAATTTCTCTGTAGCAGCCCCTGTGGAGCACCAACAGGAATGCTGTCCTCTAGACTTCTCTTTTCCCCTCCCATGCGACGTCCCCAATGCCTCCTTCCCACAGACCTGTGGGGCAACATCCCTCCATAACACACATTCCTCAATTAAGAGGCTCTTTCTAATTGTCACTGAAAATACCCTCTGTATTTCCCCTCAGGTTTATTTGCATGTGGATCCAGCGGCAATGCAAGCCCTGGGTAGGGTTGTCCCCGAGGCTGGGAGCAGATTGCTGGACTGCAAGTCTTCTGCTTCCCTCTAGCGTCTGACGCCTTTATTTTCCGTTGGGATCGAGTTCTTCCATGACCTGACTGTGCCCTGGGTCTGCTGCGCAGAGAGGAAGAATAAAAGGGGAAAAAACCCTTTTCAGATCTTTTGGACTAGATCCATGAGCAGCATAAACAGCCTCGGATTGCATCCTGCTGACCTATAGCAGCTTGGGAGCCCACCTGCAGCATCCTAATTTAGAGCTCATCCGAACAATGTGGTTGTAATTGTTTCTTTCTGCTCCTCTTTAGGATCGTTTCCATGTTCAGTTCTTAATCTTGCCTGTGTGGATTGGTAGAATGAGATGGAATCCTTGCCCCAGCAGTGAAGAGTAGCTGCATTACTTGCTGTTTTGAATGTGATGAAAGTCTTCAGGTAGTGCTCAGAGTGGGGAAAACTTGGCATCTTTGAAGAGAAGGAATAGGTTGGCGAGCAGCGCTTGTGTGATCGCTCAAACACCAGCTTCTGATATATCCCTTCAGAGACAAAAGTCCAAAAGTCATTCCTCCCTTTATTTTTAAGCAATGGTGATATTGGAGAAAATACTTCAGTGCAAGAATATAAGGATTAGCCCTAATTCTTTGGCAACCTAGGTTTTGTGTCTCTAGGTCACTAGCACGATGCCAATCTGGAAGGAACCTGTCCTGGGTAACGGCTGTTGTCAGTTTAGTTTCCAACAGATCCGTGCTGCTGGCCTCCAGGTAGGTACCAGCAGTCCTACAAGTGGCATGGAAAGCTGGCAGTCAATGATGAGAAGCTGGGCTCCTGAAACAGAGGAAAACAAGTCTTCATCTCCCAGAGCTGACTATCCAAATGAAAATACCCATAATCAAACTTGATTTCAATGACATAAGTGGTAGAACTGCCAAGCAACTGAGACTTGAGAAGAAAGAATCCTCCAACTGAACGATGGGTTTGTTCCCTTACAAACACATTCTTGCAGGTGGATAAAAAAACCCCGTGAAATCTCAGAGTGGGTCCCAAGTCTCAGCTTTGGTGAATGTCAGAGTGCTCAGAGCGTTGCCTTTCTTTTTGCTATCTCCCTTTAAACAAATACTTATTTGCAAAGCACCCAGAATGTGATGAGATTTTGAATTCACTGACATAAGCAGCCACCATCACTATCATCCAAAGGATGGCTTTTTAAAGGGCTTGGTTATTCTCTGTGTGGTAGTAAAGTGCACTGCTGTATAAATGAGGATAAAGGGTGAGCAGCTTTCATGCCTCAGGACACGAGCTGCTCCCTGCAGGGACCAGCCGTACTATTTGCTCCATCATGGAGAGTGCAGCTCTAATAGCAAGAGATTTTATTCCTTATATTTATTTTTCACTGAAGTGTTAAGGCCTGAACAAGAAGCAAGAAGCAAGATATTAGCCCTGATGGACCAGTGGATTGCTAAGGTGGTGTGTTCTGCATTCCCGTGTCCACTCTTTAATTGGATTAGCTTGTGGTTTGACTGTAACATGAAAGTGGGTTATCTCCTCTCTCCCGTGCTTTATAGACACACAAAAAGCTTTGTGTGAGTCATAGATCCAGTCTTATCATGTCTGTTCCAAGGAAGTCATCTGACAATTATACAACTCATTATCTTTTCAGTTGTCAAAAGTCAAAGCAAAGCAAATCAAGCACGAACAGAGAGCTCTGCAGATCCAGTCTTTGTCTGGGTACCACCTGGGTCTCCGAGGAATCCAGGGAGGTCATTAAGTATGAACTGAAGCCACCAGAAGGTTGGATGTTAGTATTTTGCCTGAGTTACATAGCTCTGTTTCTCAGAAAATATAGCTTGTACTAAAGCCACCTTAAAGTCCTGCCAAAGGAAGCCCTTCATAGTCTTGCTCCGAGACTCTTGTATGTAGTAGAACTGATGGATTCATGGCATCCTTTCCATATCAAGAGGTGCTTCCCATACTCTCAGGTGCTGCAGAACCACGGCAGGTGTCTGCACACACATGTAGGACAACACTGAATGCACAGTTTTACAGAAACCTTCAGTACTTCATGCCTTCCTCCATCAGAATTCCAAAACTGAAACAGTGAGGAATGACCAGCCATTGGTGGCTACTGCTCTTGGAAAGGACGCTTTGGAGTGTACTAAGTCAGTCATTCCTGACTTAAATCGGCACCAAATCACCAGTTACATGATGAAGAGTAAGGCCATACCTTCACTTTGCTGTTTATCTTTGTCTTGTTTGGTGATTCCATTTTAGCAGTGACGAGTGGTGGGAACATCAGCAGGTGAGCAAATCCCTGGAGCTGGAGAACCCCAGTGGATGTGATGTTGTAATTGCTTGGCTCTACCAGGAATGACAGCAGAGAGTCGATGATGTTTTGTTTTCTCAATATTGTTAAAACTTGTCGAGGTGTGGATTAACCGTGCCATTGGTAGAGAGGCACACAGGTCTGGTTCTGCGTGGGAGAATCTGGCTCTGGAAGCGGTATCGCAGCGTTCACCTGGTCATGTGCTGGTGGGATCCGGGAACTGGGAAGGATTAAACTTTCAAAAATCATAGCGTGATAGAATGGTTTGGGCTGGAAGGGACTTCAAAGCCCATCCAGTTCCAACCCCCTGCCATGGGCCAGGGACACCTCCCACTGGATCAGGGGGCTCAAAGCCCCTTCCAACCTGGCCTTGAACACCTCCAGGGATGGGGCAGCCACCACTGCTCTGGGCAGCCTGGGCCAGGGCCTCCCCACCCTCACAGCAAAACATTTCTCCCCGAGATCTCATCTCAGTCTCCCTCTTTGGGCGAGACTGGGGGGTCTGGGCTAGAGGTGGGGGGTGCACAGGAGAGGGGCGGGAGAACAGGAGGGTGCTGAGGAGGAGACCGGGAGGTTGCGGGGGAGCGGGAGGAGGCAGAGGGGGGTGGGATGTGGGGACCGCGAGGGGAGGCTGGGGGTTCCATCCCCGTTTCGCCCCCCATTCCCCAGCTCCGCCCCCCTTTCCCCCCCGTTCTCCCCCCGCCCCTCTCCCGCCGCACCGGCAGGGGGCAGCGCGCGGGGCCGGGCGGGGCGGGGCTGTCCCCGCGCCCCCTCCCCGCCCACCGCGGGGCTCGCGCTCGGCTCCGCTCGCGGCCGGAGGATGCGGGCGGGGCGGGCGCCGCGCTGCCGCTGCCGGGCCGGGCGGCTGCAGAGCAGCGGGGCCGCCTGCCTGCCGGGGGCGGCTCGGGGCCGACCGTGAGAGCACCTCCGAGAGGAGGAGGAGACGGAGACCCCGCTCCCCGATGGCGGAGACCAAGATCATCTACCACATCGACGAGGAGGAGACGCCGTACCTGGTGAAGCTGCCCGTCCCGCCCGAGAAAGTCACCCTGGGCGACTTCAAGAATGTGCTCAGCAACCGCCCCGCGCACGGCTACAAGTTCTTCTTCAAGTCCATGGACCAGGATTTCGGGTAAGCGGGGACCCCTCACCGTCCGGGCACCTGCGGGAGCGGGGCTGCCTTGTCCGGGGCTGGGGTTGCACCGGGAGGCTCCGGCTCTGCACCGGGAGGCTCCGTGGTTGCACGGGGAGGCTCCGTGGTTGCACCGGCAGGCTCCGTGGTTGCACGGGGAGGCTCCGTGGTTGCACCGGCAGGCTCCGTGGTTGCACGGGGAGGCTCCGTGGTTGCACCGGCAGGCGCCGGCTCTGCACCGGGAGGCGCCGAGGCTGCGCCGGCAACACCTAGGGATGCACCGGAATGCTCTGGGACTGCACCGGGAGCCGCTGAGGCTGCACCGGGAACGGGGCGAGCGAACATGGCGGCCCCGGGCGGGCAGCGCGGGACCTGCCAGCCCGGGCGGGGAGGCCTCGACCGGCGTTCGGGCTCGCTGCGATGGCATTTGAGCTCCCTGTGCCGGCCTTTGCTCTCGCTATGACGGCGTTCGGTTCCCTGTGCCGGCCTTGCGGTTTCCTCGACCGGCACTCGGGCTGCCCCAGCTGCCATTCGAGCTCCTTGTGCCGGCCTTGGAGCTCGCTCTGCAGCCTTTGGTTTCTCCGCTGCCGCTCGGGCTCCCTGAGCCGCCGTTGGGCCTGCTGTGCTGGTGTTTGGGTTCACTGCACCAGCCCTTGGGCTCGCTGAGCCAGAGTGAGGGCTCCCAACGCCGGCGTTCTGGGTTCCCCGTGCCAGTGTTCAGGTTCCCTATGCTGGCTTTTCGGCTCTTTCTGTACTCGAGCTCCCTGTTCCAGCCTTTTGGTTCCAAGTGTCAAAAGTGGGCTTTTGGGCTCACTATTCCAGTGTATTCGTTCCCTATGCCAGCCTTTGGGCTCACTATTCCAGTGTATTTGTTCCCTGTGCCAGCCTTTGGGCTCACTATTCCAGTGTATTTGTTCCCTATGCCAGCCTTTGGGCTTGCTACTCCAGTGTTTTGGTTCCCTATGCCGGGATTTGGGTTCACTATTCCAGCGTTTTTGTTCCCTGTGCTGGCCTTTGGGTTCACTATTCCAGCGTTTTTATTCCCTGTGCCTGCCCTTTGGGTTCACTATTCCAGCGTTTTCGTTCCCTGTGCTGGCCTTTGGGTTCACTATTCCAGCGTTTTTGTTCCCTGTGCCTGCCCTTTGGATCTCTAGACCGGAGTGTGGGCTCTCAGTGCTAGTGTTTTGGCTCTCTGTGCCAGTGTTTTGGTTCTCAGTGCTGGCATTCAAGCTCAATCCGCTGGCCCTTGGGCTCCCTGTGTTGGCATTCAGTTTCCTTGTGTCGGCTTTTCGTTCCTTGTCTGGTGGTTGGGGCTGCTGTGCCAGCGTATTGATCCCTTGTGCCAGCGTATTGATCCCTTGTGCCAGCGTATTGATCCCTTGTGCCAGCATATTGGTTCCCTATGCCAACTCTTTGGTTGTCTGTGCTGCTGTTTCAGTTCCCTGTGTTCAGGCTTGCTAGGCCGGCGTTTGAGCTCCCTATGCTGACCTTTTGGTTCCCTCAGCTCGTGTTCAGGCTCCCTGTGCCAGTGTTTGGGTTCCCCGTGCCGGCCATTTGGGATCTCGGTGCCGCTCCCCACCCATCCTCTCTCTCCTGGTCGGGCAGGGATGTGAGGCTGGCAGCTGCCATCCAGGGCTGTCACCGAGGCCACCAGGCTCCTGGCAGGAGCAGGGTGTTGTGGAGAGCCAAGGAGAGCTGGTTTGTCAATGCGCTGCCAGGAGGTGAAGTCTTGTGCAAGGGGGAGAAACATTGGTCTGAAAATCAGGGTGTCCTGGCTCGGGGTGAAAGAGCCGCATCTGCAATCCCTGCTGCCCACTCCCAATGCATCCTGCTTACTGGGAGAGCTGGGGACGGCGAGGGCCAAGGCTGGCAAACAGCGTTTGTGCTTGTGCAGGCCAAATGTTTGAGCGGAGAAGGAGATAACCTGACATCGCTCCAGTCTCCACACACAAATGTGGGTTTCGTGCTACTGGCCTTATTTACAGCCCTAATAAAATAAACCAATAAAATCTGTTTGACAGTTTGCCAGGCAGTAACTTTGAAAATCTATTAATCCTTTTGTAGCAAATCACTTCTCTTTGTACTCACATCTGTCACCGCCACACAATTCTGCATATTGAAATGCCTTGCCAGTAAAAAAGAGAGCAGGTTTGTGGGGAAGTACTGTGGACCTGGCTCTACAACAACGCTGTGGCTGAGGTGGGAATTCCGTGTTTGCTGAGATACATCATCCCAAGCATCCTTTTACTTATTGTGTAGCCTCTTTCTTCTCTGTAAGACCTGATGACTTTAATATTAATTGTGTTTTTATCCTTGGAGGAATGTGGATATTTTTTGTTGACATGTATTTCTTATGTGGGAGCTGTCAGTGTTGGCATGTTGCTGCAGGAGCCTTTATGTATCAACTTCTTGGTTTTCTGGATTGTGAAAACATTTTTTTGGAAACAACTATACCAACAGTTTATTTGCAAAATAAGGACTTTTAAATTATCCGTTCGTAGTTTTTTCTGCTTCACACACAAGTGACAGGACAAGTGCCCTACAGTTGTTACAAATGAATGTGACCAGCAGGTCAAGGGAGAGGATTCTTCCCCTCTGCTCCACTCACCTGGAGTCCTCAACACAGGAAGGACATGGATCTGTTGGAGTGAGTTCAGAGGAGGCCACAAAGATGGGCTGGAGCACCTCCCGTACAAGGACAGGCTGAGAGAGTTGGGGTTGTTCAGCCTGGAGAAGAGAAGGCTCTGGGGAGACCTTAGAGCAGCCTCCCAGGACTGAAAGGGGCTCCAGGAAAGCTGGGGAATCCAGCTGGGAATCCTGGTGTTGGGAAGTGTCAACAGTGCTGAGGTGTGCTGAGCTGGCTGGGAAGATTTCAAACACATTCGATCTGTTCTTGGTCTGTGACAAGATGACAGAGTTGGTAACCGAAACCCTGCAGTGAATTCTCATTAGTCTTGAAACTGGAGTGAAAATTGTCTTGGGAATGAAGGTGATGGAAGATGAAGGGCTGCAAGTGGATGGTGAGGATTAGGACCTGTACGTTCTGTCTCTCTTATCTGTCTCAAATATAACTTCTGCATGCTTTGGGGTGCCACCCATTGTTGTGAGACGGCTGGAACTAACTCTGTAGACAGTGACCCTTGCAAGCCAATAACCTGTCCATCAGATTTTTGAGTTTGTTTGTTATCCAGATTTTTTTACGTTCGTAAAAACTTGTGAAAAATAGGAAATTAGAAGATAACTCATCTGAATCTTGGCTGTCTTAGTAAATACGGCTTTTTTTCCATCATCTTTTCTCCAAACTGGCTTTTTGAAATTGTTGCTGGTAATAGGTAATTAGAGATGCAGTTGCCGCTAACCATAACAAAACTGGGTATCTAATTTCTGCCTTATGTGCCTGAAAATGTCCTCCAAAGAAATTCTCTTATGCGTGTTCTGTAAGTGCTCCTTAGGCTTCAGCTGCAGCAAGGCTCTGCTTCCCCCATCAGTGTTCTGCATTTCTGGTTGCTGTTCTTTGTGCTGCTGCGCAGGGGCTGTGCCGAGCTGAGATTTGGTGGCTGCTGCTTGGCAGGGTGGGCTGTAAATCCCAGTGTCAAGTGGAAAGTACTTCTTCTGTTAGGGAAGGAAATCTTTTCCTGAAGAAGTGGAGCCTCCTTGAGAAGCCAGTGATCGGGAACTGACTTCACAGTGCTGCACATGTTGTTGTAATTAAGGCACAGCCTTTCCTGGATCCTGAAATAATGTAATAAATAATTGTGTTCAGAAACAGGGGATGTGTTGAATTGATTCCAACCCTGAAAGACAGAGCTGCTAAGGATGGGAATGGAATTGGGTTGGGGATGTGGAGCTGTGTCAAGATCTCTTAGGAAAGAGCAGCTCTGTGTTCTGTGTCCGCGTGCTGAGTTACCAGCATGCTTTCAGCTTTGCATTGCAGAGGATGCAGGAGAATGGTGCACGAGTGGTGGATTTCCATCTGAACTTTGGTTACAGTTTAATTCACTGCTCTGGCTTCAGTCTTAATGTTGCATTATCAGTAGATCTGTGTAAAACAGACACACTGTGGAACCTTCCTCTTGATTTTCCTGGCAGCCTGGTTTTGACACAAAACCACTTTCTCCTGTGCTGTCTCATTCTCAAGGGTGTCTTCTGCACCAGCTCTTAATGGGATGGACCTGTCTTCATTCTGCAAGCCCAGGCTTCCCTGCTGCCTCCCTCTGTAGATGTGAAGTCATTTGTAAGATGCAGGATGTTTAACTGTGTTCTGACATTTAGGCTCAACGCTTGGAAGTGCTTTGTAGCTCTTATTTTCATTCCAGTTGGTAGGAAATGAAGCAGGGACATAACAGAATCAAATTGGTTAATGTGGTAGCATCCACTAGTAATTAAATTTGGGAAAAGATGGTGTTTGTGATATATTTTACAGACAAGGAGCTGTGTCACCAGCTTGCATCGTTGCTTACAGCAACTGATTCTTTCCTCTCAGGGAAGGAGCTCAGAGGTCACTTCCGATCGCTGGAATGGTTGATTCTGAGGTTACAGCTGCACACATCCTCGCAATGACGTATGATGCAATTTTGTTGGTTCTTTGGTGATTGAAAAATGGCAAATAATGAATAGATCTAAAAATAAAGCTGTTGTTTGTGATGCCTGGGCTGCTGAGACTGAAACTCTGACTGCATAAACTGGGTTGGATCCCAGTGATTCATAACGACTCTGTGTGACGGATCCTGTAAAAGGAGTTCTTACCTGTCTGCTCTTAAATACTTAGTGTTTCTAGAGCTTTTGCTGTAAGAAACTGTCTTCCAGAAGTCCAAAATTATAAATGTATATGAACCCAGGCATTCTTGTGAGTGAGGTGTTTTATTTTTGCTCTGCAGTGACCTCTCTGAGCCTCCACAACTGCTCTCTCATCTATGTCAGTACAGGATGCTCTGCTGCAAAGTGGTTGTAGCAGGGGAGGTTCAGAGGAAGAACTGCACCATCTGAAATATGAAAGCTTGGACTGTTAAATATCCTCTCTCCTGCACTGTTCTGGCTTCCTTTGCTGCGTGCAGGCAGCACGTCACGGGGCAGGAGCTGCTGGTGTCATCAGGACTGCGGGATAGGCAGAGCGAGCCCGTGGCAGCTCCCATCTCTATCCATCGCACGCCAGGGTACGGCTGTTCTGCCACCCGCCTGGGTGAGGTTCAACTCCTCATTCTTTCCATTGTGTGGACTAATACTCTCTTGATTATGCTTCTTCAGGGAGTACTTTGAGGAGTGGCTTTTTAGGCATTCCTTCAGTATCAGCAGAACTTCCTTTCACACTCCACTTCTAGGTGCAGCTCTTGTGCCGAAATGGATTTTCTTGGATACTTGGTGTGTTGACAACTAGCAAGCAATTGTGATTTAAAGCGGTAGGAATCCAGCCTGGGATTGAGATTATGAGCTGAGTGAGGCAATTTTTAATGGAAGAGAAGCACTTTTTTGTGTGTCTTCTCGTGCTATCTCTGTTCTCACCCTTGTCCTAAGAGGAGTCCTCACTGAGAAACAGGAGTCCTGATTGACAAATGTGGAGATGCAGAATAATGTCATAATTGGGAAAGCTTTTAGAGACAAAGTATTAAAAAAACACACTCAAAATATTTGTCATGGGGACAAGTGAAAGTAGGAGTTGCCTGTTTATCAAAGAGGTGCAGACAATCGATGTTCCAAGTGCCATTTGGACACTGGTCATAGATGAGTTGGAAACCAGAAAGCTGATTTACATGTTGTATTTGTAGAATTCTGCACTCATTGAATGTAACTATGAAAGCTGCTGTAAAAATCCAGCAAGCGAAGGAACAAGATCCTGGAAGCCTTATTTTCACCTGCTCTCATTGAGGGATAAGGCAGCATACTGGCCAAAAGTGCCTTGCAGGTAGGATTCTGCCTTTGAGGTGGATGTTGCTGTGCTGTGCAGCAGTGAGAGTTTGGGGTTGGAGGTTTGTTTTGGTAGTTAATGCAATGAAGATTTTAATGAGGTATTTTTGCCGGTGTTTTTAAGCAGATCCGCTCAAGACTAAAGAGCAGCATGAAAGGATGCCCACGTCCATTCTTGTTTGAAAACTGAACAGGCAGGTGACAGGGGCTGGTATAGGGCAGTTGCAGGTAGGAGTCTGTCTTTTTTGAAAGAGAATAAAATAAAGGCAAGGGGTTCATATCTGCATCAGAAAATATGGAGCCGGTAGAAGAATATGCAGAAGGGGGTATGTGCTAAAAATAACTGTGTAGGTGATGATCTTTGCAGCTCTGTGGCAAGGATTGGTACCCACAGAATGAGTCTGTGGATCAGAACTAGGCAGGGGGATGCTGAAGCAACTGTTATGATCAAATGTCTTGCAAATTACTGACCTGAACAATGGACAGGTAGATAAGCAGGTAAGAACAGTGGGCTGTAGGACTTCTGGCCTTGAAATAGGGGCAAGATGATCTTTACAAAGCAACCAGGCAGAAGCTGTGTGCTTGTTTTCCTGTGTGCATTTCTGTCTCCTCCCTGTTTAATCTCTTTTACCCTCGATGCTATCGAGAGAACAGGGTGTTTTTAGGAGGGGTGAATGAGTAAGGTGAGGAAGTAGTTCCACGAGTGTGGAATTGAAGCAGCTTTTCTGAAGATTTGTGCCCTTTTGGTGTTAACACTCTGTATTCTTGCCATTATCTCAGGCTGCTTCCTCACTTACTTGATATTCAGAGATTAGGCTGAAAAAAAGACATCAGCTCACTTGGACACGAGGTTCAAAAGGGCTGGGGTTCAACTGCTAACGCAGTCACATAATTCACCATATAGAGCTTTGCAAATGCCTACGGCACGTTTCCTGCCAGTAACTTTTGGACAGCGAGCGTGGTTGAACAGATGGAGCAACACATGAGTTTCTTTTAAAGACTTTTTTATCCTATATCCTTCTTGGCCAGGTTTGCCTGTCTGCAGGCGAGAAAGGAGCGGTTGCGCAATAGTCAAAGCTGCCTTCAGGTCACACCGGGACAGCTGTTCCTCACGATGTAAACAGGCCTGGCTGACCAAGAACATGAATGCAAGACATGTTGCAGCCCGTGGTGAGGATCCTCTGCCTCTGCTGCTGCCAGCTTTGCTTTGTGAGGCTGTAGCAGGGCATGTGGCAGCACTGGGGCTCCGTTTGGGACATATCCAACGCCTGGTGGAGTCACTAAGAGTCCTTCTCTGAAATGCACTGAATTTTGAGCCAGTTTCCAGCTGAACCTTCCAGTTAAATGAGCAATAGTGGTTCCAATGTGTAACTTGAAGTGTGTGCAGTGGGAGAAGAATGCTTTTTAATGAAGGCTTTCCTCAGAAAACCCACAGGTGGTTGAGTAGATGGATTTGAGAAGATGCTTGGGTTTTTATTAGTTATTTGAGACAGCTAATAAAACTGAGTATGGTGACTCTGACTTCACAGATCAGCGGGCTGGTCGTGGTTCTTTCCAGCTTTCATTCGGCTCAGCACGGTCTGTTGCACATTTAAATGCTGTGAACATTGCGGAAGTCTTGTTCTGCTGGTGGTGAAGGATTTCAAAAGTGAAGGCTAAGTTTCAGCTTGATTCAATTGAATAAGTGTGGAATAATGTTATGAAAATAGGCATTTCCAAGAGCAGGTCCTAGGCCTGAGGATCTGGATCAACAGCGACCACATAGTGAAGGATTCTTGAGAAGGGAGTTTTCATTAATACCTGCAGAAAGTTGGAGTGCTGTTACCGAGTGGAAGAAAACGGTTAAAGCACATAGTTAAAACACTGGATTGAGACTTGGGAAATAGCAAAAAAAGCTGTGTTCAGCTTTAGGCTTGGACTCAGCAAAGTACTTGGACGCACTGAGGTGCAGTGCTGAATTGAGGACTGTGTTAGCTCCCTGCCCGATGAGAATAGCCTTTTTCTCCTGGCTTTTCCCCATTTTCTCTGCTGAAATGTATAAACTCTCTGGAGGCTTCGTGTCTTTCTGCTTCTGTTTATACAGCATCTCGCACTGTGGTGCTTTTCTGTTTGCTGACATCAGAAAGCACTATTGTAGTACAAATAATAAAAATATGGATAAAACCAGCAGCCTGAGAGACCTCAAAGCTTGTGCTTTGTAACCACACCAGGGTAGCTTACACATGTTTTGCCAAGCTCATTCTGATAGCTGCCTACAGTACAAGTCACTGCTTATTTTAACGTCCCAACTGTAATGTAATCTAAATATTTAAAACAACCACTTTTTCTGCTGGAACCCGAGGACTGCTCAGCTCTGAGGGTGGAGTATGTTACATTTATTAAAAGCTAATGCTATGAAAACATGCAAAAGGGATACATCAGGTTTGGTCTGCTTCCTGTGGCTGGTGATCTGCAGCGGGACAAGTTAGAAAAACAAGTTTACTACTGTTCAGTTAATGAACACCTCCGTGTACTGTATGCACAGTTTTGTTTTTCTTTTCTGCCGTGCTCAGGTAGACTTGTTTTGGCTTAAGAATACACACACGGACTGTACAGCTGGTGGAAACATGACCCATCTCTGTAGGATTCGAGTTCAGCAACTTATTTATAGGCTTGCTCTATCTGTAATTAAAATTTGCCAGTGAAGTAGGTTGAATTAAATGGGATTTATTTAATAATAATTTTTGAAACATGATCACCTTTCCAGCCTGCCACAGGAGAGTGAACAGGCAACCAGGAGGAGACCCAGATGCACCGAGAGGAGATCCACATTCAGTGCTTTGAAACCAACCATAAATAGCAATGGAATAGATTAAAATTTTGAATTAAGGAATTAATTTGCATAGAGTGTTAAAGCCTGTAAGAATTTCCATGGTATATTTGAGATGAGTACAGCAGGCTCCCGTCGCTTGGGTGCTGCTTTATCTTCAAGAAGGAGTTCGGCATTTTCGAAAATAGCTGTGTTCATGCTCACATTTGAGATTTGACTTTAAATACAGGCTGGTGTAACCAGGACAGTGCGTGGTCTGGAATCATTCTGGAACACCAGTTGTGCCACAGTGCTAGGTGGGAAGGTCGAAAAAGTCGTTTTTATGACACACAAATACTGATTTTTCTGTACACGGCGTCACTCCTAGAACTCTCTCCCTGTTCTTCTGGGCTTTATCTTCTTTAGGAATCATGACATCTTTCAGTTTGGATGTCTTGGTAATTAAAGTTACTTCCTTTCTCTCTTCGTTTCCATGGCAGTTTGGGTTCCTGTATGTTAGGCTGATGTTGATGTGTTTGATATGATCAGCAGTAGATATTCTGCCTTCATCTCTGGTGAAATTCTTTTAAATTGTGATTTATTTTTTTTCCCTTTTGATTCTAGCTAATTCTCACTCTCTTTTCTGTGTTAGTAATTTTTTCCTTGTAAATTGATGTGGAGAAAGGGTGTCTTTATGCAGCTGATACTTGCCTTGAGAATATAGGAGACCTCAAGGAACTTGCAGTATGTTATAGTCTCCCCGTTGTGGTCTTGAATGCCTTGAGATTGGTAGGAAACCCATTTGCTGTTGGAATTTGTTTGCAAGGGCCCAATCTGTTAATGTTTCTGTCGATAGAATAGCCAGGCCATTGTCTTTATCACTACAATTTTAACATCTACAGAGTGGATGCGTAGGATGATTGGTGGCAATTAGAGCAGTGAGCTGTGCTTACAGCCTCTTGGAAATGGGGATGGTTGAAGTTTCTATTCTACCTCCTTTTGCATTAAATAACTTAAGGAGATCAGCTGGTGTTTGCAAAGTGACAAGCCTTTTGTGTTCTGAGTTTGCTTACATTTTCTGCAACACAGAGGCAGACTTTCCTTTTTTTGCTGTGTTTATGGTAAGTAAAAAGGAGCAGCATTATCCTTGAAATGTTCAGCACTGTGGGAGTCCAGTCCTATATAAAGTATCCTAAAGACATGAAACCCTGATGCCATTTCTTAGCAGGTCCAAACCTCTCTTAATGTGCCTCATATTGTGGGAGGGAAAATGCAGTAGAATCAGCTGATCGTTGCAATTAAAGATGTTGCCTCATCCAATACAACTCTTCACGTCTGTATTATTGCAGTTTATTCTGCCTGGCTTTTTGGTTCCTTAAAACGCTGAGATTTCTGGATTCTATTTGGAAAGAAATCAAGAGAGAGGAAGTGAAGTGACAAGTGTTAAACCTACTGAGTAAAGGCAGTATCTAGAAGAGTTTTATTCCTATTCTTTTTCTTCCTATTTTCCACCTTCCTATGGGAAAAGGAAGGTGCCTCAGTATTTCTGTGTGTCTTCATCTCCTCTGCAAGTACTGGAGGTGGAGTCAGCCCCTGTCCTTTCTGTATCAACCAGATAACCCTCAGGTGAGCGAGTCAGTTCTGTTTCTTTTGCCTTGACATCGCAACAGAAGCAGCGCTGAACGCTCCGTGTAGAAACACCCAAAGAGAGCTTGAGAAGAATGCTCAAAGAAGTGGCAGTGTCCTTTGAGTGACTGGCTGCTGCAGATAGACTTAATTTATCCTTTGTTCCTTCAAATCTGGCTTTGCCCTTGCACTGACAGGGCTCGGCCTGTTGTGTAAGGAGCAAGCTGTGCGGTTGCCGGTCCTTTGTTTGAATGCTGTGGACAGCTTGACTGTACTGAATAACAGAGGTGAGGCCAAAGGCCTCTGATGTAAATGGACACAGCACTGAACTGAGACACATTAATATTACTTGGCCCTATGGTTATGTTTTTAAAAAGCTTGCTGATGCTTCATGGTTACTCCCTATTTACCTCCTATTTGCATTCTTCGTGCAGAAGGGTTTCCTTGTAGTTTTCTGAAGCTGAAGTTTGTAACCGACGATATTGCACTGAGCAGAAATCCTTTCTGATGCACTTTAATGGCTCATTATGATATCCAGGACAGCATCTTTTCTTTGGCTCTGTAATTTATAAAGAAAAAAACAGATTCCTTGTCTTTTGGTAAATATGTGCTTTATGTGCTCTAATTCTGTTATTAGATGGTGGTAATTAAAATAGTCCTGCAAGAGATGCATGTGAGATCTGCAAAGGAGTCCTCTTCTCTGAGTAAATGGCAGAGTGCTGGGCCCTTCAGTAGCCAGTATTTTGAAATCCCTCTGCGTGTGGCTAATGAGAAAAACACATATAAATTCACTGTATTTGTGAAGAATTTTGTGAAATGTACTATGCCAGTTCCAAAGAATTCGCTGTTTTCAGACAAGATACATTGAGTAGGTGGATTGGGAAAATGAAAAGGGAGAGGAAAGCATTCTTGACAGTCTCTACAATCAGTTTTAGTGGTTTTTTTTAATCTGTGCTTGCTTTTGTTCACTTGGTTGGGGTACATAATCTGGCAGATGATCAAACTCCTCTGTTTCTCTTTTCCCAGTGAAATATGTTGTTTCTTCATAATCATTAAGGGTAGGTCTAGCTTTGCTTCCAGTGAAGTTAGAGGAAAACCATTCCTGAACATCTCACCATTAGTGTTCAGAAATGCAGTCTTACCTTGTTTATCCAAGAGTTCCAAGACAGGGTTTGTTGTTTTTTTTTTTTGCTTTATTTTTCTTCTGTTCAAAGCTTTTACAGTGAATGCAGACAGTGTTGCTACATTTTAAACCGGTCTGCCTTGTTAGTTTAGCTCACAGAGCTAGTATTGCAGTTGGAAACCTAGTAGTAAGTGAATTAAAATATATATTTAAGAGCATTTTGCTGACAATAACATGTAGGAAGGGTGTAAAAATGTCCTTTCTCAGAACAACACTCAGTCTTTGGTTTCCTGTGCACACACCTGCACTGTCCAACGTAGTCTTGTGGAGAGGGAGTTGCAGTGGTACTGGGTAAATGCTCGCTGGAATTGTTGGATGGTCCTTTACCTGATACACTGGATCCTGTGAAAAAGCAGAATTCAGAAGGAATCAGCTCTGTGTTAGCACGATTGTAAGTGTGGACCTTTGGATCTGCACACTCCAGTACAGAGACTGACCTTAGGTTAGCTTCAAACATTTTGAAATCCTCTACGTGGTACAGAACTGTGTTTAATGTAGCCCGTCAATAACCAGTTAAAGTATTTTGGAAGATATGTTTTCATCATGATTACAGTTGGACTAAAAATCAATGTGCTAAAAAAGACAAATTCATAAGTGATATTCTCAAGGAAGCAGCAATTTGATAGTAATATCTGATATTTTCTTTTCCCCTCCGAGTTCCTGGCAGCTCCCCCTGTTTTTTGACCTCTTTTACTTCGAGAGTATACAAAAAAGCAAATTCCTCTCTTTACACGCCCTCCAAAAATTGGCAGAGATGATCCTCTTCTGGGGGAAAACATGAAGAGCTCGTGCCTGCTCTCCAGAAAAGCTGCAAATCTGAGCGCTGCATCCTGTGATCGCTTGAGAAGGTCCATGGAGATATAAAATTTTGCTTGTTTTTCCAAACATGATAATAACCTCAAGGAGGAGGATACCACTTGGACTGAAACTTTCATCCATTTACAAGCAGGTAACTGTCTTTATCATGAGACCCTGGCCCAGGGTGCCCAGAGCAGTGGTGGCTGCCCCATCCCTGGAGGTGTTCAAGGCCAGGTTGGATGGGGCTTTGAGCCTCCTGATCCAGTGGGAGGTGTCCCTACCCATGGCAGGGGCTTTGGAACCAGCTGGGATTTGAAGTCCCTTCCAACCCAAACCATTCTATGTTTCTATGAATACTAGTCTTGAGGTAGTGAGCAGTGGGATATGGAATGGGCATGTTGTTCTCTGGGTCTTCTTTCTACGTCAGAGCTGAAAGAGGACTTGAAGGACATGATATGTGCAGGAAATGCGTTCATGTATAGGCTCTGCTTTTCCCATCTGGTTACTGCTTGCCTTTTAGCAAAGGTCATTTGGATTGGCCTGCCACCATTTTCAAAATTAATTAAGCACCAGCTCTTAGTTTAATGAGCGTGTTGGGGAAGTGGCAGCATGTTACTGGGGATTTTGATGCTGCTTCTCTGGGGTCCCAGTTTTCAGAGAAGACTACTGGAGACTCATCCTCCAATTTCTGCTGTAGAGTTTAATCAGTTGAGACAAGCTGCTGAGCAAATACAGAGCAATTTACAGTGCTTGAGGAAGGAATGACCTAAATATTTGCCCTGTGATGCTGTTGTGATTTCCACATGAAATGTAAGAAACTCAGGGAATAACAATCATTTTTGGTTATTTCAGTGGTCTTGGTAAGATAAAGTGTGAAAATCATTTGGAGGATATTCAAACCGTACAAAACATGATACACTCCCCTTGGTTATGGATCATGGAACCATAGAATGATTTGGGATAGGAGGAACCTTAAAGCCCATGCATTCCAACCCCCTGCCATGGGCAGGGACCTCCCACTGGATCAAGGGGCTCAAAGCCCCATCTGACCCGGCCTTGAACACCTCCAGGGATGGGGCAGCCACAGCTTCTCTTTGCAACCTGTGACAGGGCCTCAGGATGGTAAAAGAACCCCTTCACCTTATGCCACTTGCTACGGACCATTTGCTTGTTGGGTTCTCTTCTACCTGTTCCATCATTTCTGACGAAGAAAGTCTTTTAAGGATGGCATTTTCCCAGTATGTGGCAATCTCAGTTGTCATGGCTGAGATATGGAATTCACCCAGTGCTCTGGAAAGCTTCTAGGTTTGCATCATTATGTTTTTAAGATATCTCTGGTTTTGGAAGGAGAAGTTTCCTATAGTTCAGCAATTTGTGTGGAGCAGCCCTAAAAGCCTCCAGATTTTGATTTATTTATTTATTTGTAACCTGCTGTTGTATTTCTGTGTTCTGAGCTGTAGAGGTGGCTGCATTTGGAAACCCCTTAGTAAGGGAGTGTGCAAATACTGTTTATTAACAGCTCTCTTACTGTAGGGAGCGGGGACAAGAGTTGTGTCAGGCTGCTAAAACCAAGCATTTATCACATGGAGTTTAAGAGGAACAGATAGATTTGAAAATTGTCTCAAAGTAAGAGTTTTGTTAGTTAAATCCTATTCGAAACCTGCAATATTTAAATGACTTCTCTGCCTTCCGTCTTGATGTGAAGAGAAAGATTGGGGGCTGAGGCTCTGGGTTGGGATTTGAGGTCGAGTACAATTTTCCCTCTTCCAGCTACTGTGGATTTGACCTTGAGTAAGTGATCCAGTCCCTGATAATGCAACCAGTTAAACTTGTGCTGAGCTTCATTTATGTACATGAGCTGTGCCTTTGGAGGAGACTGTAAACATGTTGAAATTACAGCCCTGGGAAACTTGTAAATAGGGGCTTTTATTTTAGGGTTTCGGTTCTGATTTGTAAAAACTCCTGACTCAGAGTAGAACTCCAGCTTGCAGCAGGCTCACATAACCACGGAGTCTGTGCTTCCACAAGTATCCCAGTGCAAACGTGTGGCACCTTATCAGATTTCCCTTCCCTTTTGCTTCACTGAGTCACAGAGAGGCTCCTTCTCCCCTCCCTGCCCATTGCTCTTCGGTGGACGCTGCAGGAGAAGCTCTTTGCAATGACCGACTTCAGTGATTGTTCCCTTTGCACCTTTGTAATATTTTCCATTGAATTCACTATTGTGGTTGAATCCTTCAAATTATATAAATAAATAAAAATAATTTGCCAATGCAGAAAGAATAGAACTACTAAAAGAATGGGTTTGCAAGGCTTTTGGGGGCTGCTTTTTAAATGTTTGTTTCCAGTTGTAAATATGTTTGTTTCCAGGTTTAATTTATGACCTATTTAAGTTATAGACACAAAAAGTTACAGTAAATGGAACAAAATGGAAGCCAGAGCCTTGCCTGGGACAGAGATGAGGATGGAGTAAGGATGCATGGCAAACTTCTTTATTTGAACAAGAACATGCAAAGAAGTGTCTGACACTTAATTACACTGTGTTCCTCCTGAGGAAGAAAGCTGCACAGTGGTAGCAAAGTGATGGCAAGATACGAGTGCTGCAGAAAACATGAATATTTAGGAATTTCTGGACCAACTGTGTTCTTTCTAATTAGAGGTGCTCGTTAAAGTGTTGAATTCAAGGGAGAGGTTGGATTTCTGATGTCATGGGGAAACGTGGGAATACTTAGTCATGAGAGATTGTTGAGCAAGTGCAGTGTTTGTAGACATGTCCAACAAGTTCCTTAGTTCAGTCTATGCAAAAATCTTCAGTGGTGCTAGAAACTAATGCTGAAATGGGACAGAATGTGCCTTCCAAAGAGCACTGAGTACTTGGAATAAAGGTAAACCGAGTAATGGCCTTGGACCCCCAGTGCAGCTGGAACGTTGTTAAGAGCTCTTTGGTGCTTTATGTGTTTCGTGGTGACTCGTGCACAGCGTGTCCTGATCAACCTTGGGAAAAGATAATGAAGGTTTGCAATAACAAGAGAATTTATTTGTTGTTCTCAGTGCTATTTCAGGGCTCCAGCTTGTAAGAATTACCTGCAGGGTAAATGGAAATCCCGTTCCTTGTGCAATATTAGAGGGATATGTCGGAAGGAGAGCGATCAAATAGTTAATATGGAAAAGCTTGCCTCTTCGTCTCCCAGCAGGGGTTGCATTTCATGGTTTACATTAGCCCTGCTGTTCCAGCTCCTGCTTCTTTCACACCCTGCTTTTCATCCCACTCCCTCCTTATGTTTTTTTAATACATCTTTTATTCAATGTGGTTAATAAGCAAATTTGTCATCTGCTTATTCTTGTCTTTGCTAGCACTCCCCCCGCCCCGTGCAGACCAAATTAACAGTAACCCTCTGAATTGCAGATAATGCTACTGTGAATTATCCTGTGCTGCAGGGCAGCTTCACATTTATTGTGCCAAGTTGACTTTAGTTTTTGTGACTGAAACCAGGCACTGCGAGGAATGCTGGGATTGTCATTCCTGACAGGGTGGGCTCATGGGCGTTGAGGGGCAGTGACTGGGCTTTAGGAAGCATCTCCCGGATGGGATCTTTTTCTGGGGACAGCTTTAGGGTGGGGACATCTGTCCTGTTCTTGGTTCTTGTCCTGTAAGTTGCTGCATGGATTGCACTTGCTCTTTCCATTTGTGAAAAGTTGCAGAGACAAATACAGACAAATATTGACGGTGTTGCTGTCTGGCTACGTATTGATGTACTAAACTGAAATCCATCCCCTCCTCACCCACACGAAGTGACAGAATGTAAGAGAGGTGAGAAATCCACTAAGGTCTAACAGTTCTGTCCTTAAGGAAAGATCTTGCCTTTTCTCTACATGACATAAAAGTGAGAGTAATAGAAAATGAGTGAGTAGAAATCATAATCGCTCTCTGTGCCCAAGGTCTGGGACTGTGGCCTGGGATGCACTGGATACAAGAACAAACTCATGACAATTATCTAGCAGAGCCTGGCAAAGTGACTAAAGGTTGCTTCCAGTGATTGCTCCTGGATGCGATTGGTTTTGACAACCTTGAGTCTGTTACTGTCAGTGCAATAAAATGCGTTGCTTCACATTAAGCAGAAGAAGACCTTCCTGCTTTTTTATAGTCCTGGAAACTCTTGGGTCTTATTGTTCCTCTCTGCTTTTATCCTGAGGGCTTCTAGGAGCAGTAGTGGTGGTGGTTTGTCTCTGCATTCCAAGCTGACAGGAAGCTTTACAATATGTCAGTTAATAACTGGGGCACTGTGAACTCTCAGCAGTGGAGTGAATATTGTAATTAGAGCTCTGCGTGTTTGATTTCTTTGGAGCAATGTCATACAAATCAGGAAATGGCTTTATAACTGTGCACAAATGGGACATTCATGTGAACTTCATGACCGTAGGGATCTGATGGGGTTAAGTGATGGTGGCTTTTGGGTGGGCTTCTAGGTTGGAAAATAATGCTGTGGATGTTGGATTGTTGGAGTGGTTGGCTCAGCTTCCAGTGCCTGGGAATTCAGTAGCAGACAGACAGACAGACAGACACCACCCCCCTTTGTGTTGGTGTTGATAACCTCAACAGCCAGGCAGAGGTTGAAGCTGTCTCTGGAAACACGTCTCTCTGGTTCCACCGGGGACTGAAGGATTGAAGCGCATTGTCTGTACTTGGTAGCTGGGCGAGTGGAAGGTTCCATACTCCAGGGTTAGGAGTCTGTTGAAACTTCCTTTGAGTTGGTAATTTGGTTGACTCTCTTTTCTCCCTCTCCCTCCTGGAAAGCCTCTTCTCATTCGCTCCATCAATACCTCCCTGTTTTGTCCTTGTAGGACACTTTATGTCACACTGTCCTCAAATTAGTATGTGTCTAAAAAAGGATGTGAGACAGATGTGTGCCCAGTGCTGCTTGCATTGAATAAATGTGTTTGTTCTAAGAGTTTGCCTCAAATATTTCCTTTTGTCCTTTAAATCTTAAGCACCTGGGTATAAGGGGTAGGCACTTGTGAAGTCACCTGCACTGCTGGCAAGTGATCAAGACCTTTACTCTATTAAAGGCACAGTACTAAACATTACCAGCTCCCTTTCACTGAGCGTGGAAACCTGGCTTTTAAAAAAGACATTAGCTCTTAAAACCTTATTTTAAGTAGTCATAGAACCCCCTTGACTTTTCCTTGCCAAGACTGCCGATTTCTTGCCTTCATATATTCTTGTTCTTTGAAATAGTTTTGTTTTACTTACAGCAGCCGGGTAATGTAAATAAAACCGACAGAGATGTGCACATCTGTCAGCTCATGACATTTTCAAACAGTCTTTCCTCTAAGGACAGTAAGTATAGAAATTTAAATGCAAAACAAAAACAACTCCTGAAAATATAATTCCTAATGTGATTCATTCTCCTGAGCATGAAGCACAGATATTGGGCAACATTCCAGAAAGTGGTTTTGGAGGCAGTAGACAGAAGCTGAACTCTTATTAAACCTGTGTTATCAAAAGGAGCTGTGTCCCTGGGCGTGGAGGCACTGTGCTGCTGGAGAACAGCATCTGCCAGGGCAAGGGAGAGTTACCATCGTTTGGAAGAGTCCAGCAGTGCCTCCTTTTGTGGCTGTGTTTTCTTCTGGACAGATTTCGTTTTGAAAACAGTGACTCAGGACAGGGTCAGAGGTAATATCTGTGTTAGAAAGTTAAAACTGAGATACTGCCAAGGTGTCTTAAACTGTTTGCCCTCTTTAAGATCCTGTAAAAGACAAGAGTTGCTTATTGTGCACTTCTGACTTCCCCACCAGACAGCCTGACTTTTGGTGGCTTGTTGGATACCGGTTTGAAAAGCACCACCCAGAACTTTGCCTGTGAGTTAAGGTACTTGGTGTCTTTGGGCAAATTTAAATAGCTAGTCCATGTTTCAAAGTTTATATTCCAAACTTGCCCACCCCTCCTCCCCCTTCTCATCCATGCTGCCTCCTTTTAATAGCTTCTTTTTCTCTCTTTAGTCTCCAGGGATCGCTAATTAAGAAATCAGCCTCTGGTTGATTGGAGAACCATTGGCAAGTGCTGCTGGGCTTCCCCAGTCCCTGACAGAAAAGGAGTAAATATAGGAGCACAGCTGTAATAGAAGAATGGACAGATTACAAAACCACTGGGATTGGGTCTCTTATCTGGCTCTGCCAACCAGCAGGATATGTGTCTCAGTGAAATCAGAATTAGGAAATGACAAAGTGGAGTTTTACTCTTGAGAGATGCTATCGATATCCTTCTGCAAAAATAGGATTGGGAAAACTCAAGAAGCTGTTCAGGATTTGTGGTGGATTGGTCGAGTTGGGGCTATTCAGCCACTCTGCTGTGTTTGTTACAGAAGCAGCAGCTTTACAGGTTGCCTATTCCAGCGTTATCGTCTCTTGCTGCTAAGTCAAGTGAAAGTCTGACCTGTGAAAAGCTGCTCTGACTTCTGGATTGTGGCTCAGTTGGTGTGTGCGAGTTTGGTGTTTGTGAATGCTGTGATGTGATTTTGGGCTCTTCTCATCAGCTTAAACTTTGCTTCTCTTAATAGGATTTGGAAAGTCTGTTGCAACCATGGTATGTGTCCCAAGCTGAGTATTAGGCAGCCTGATACAAACACACAGTCTGCCTGCATCTGCCTTCTCAAGAGACATTGTTCCCGGTGTTCTCCCTATTCTCTAGGGAGGGCGAGGACTCTCAGCTGTGCACATGGGGCCAGCACAGGCATTTTTGTAGTCAGAGGCCTGAGGAACAACTTAAGTGATTGGATGGGCAGCCTGGGATGCACCTGGGAAAATGGTGAGATGTGGCATTGGGGGCTCTCTTCATTGCAGCTGCTTGGTTTTTGGTGTGTGAGCGGAATATCTCTGTAACTTTACGTTCTTGTAAGGATGCACCGAGCAGGAAAAGCTGCAAGAAGTGTTTCTTCATAAAGAACCCAAACCCCTGTATCAACACCAAAGTGAGTCTTTGAGCAGCCGCCTTCTTGCTTCTAGTTCTTCTGGAGTATGGTGGGAAATGAAACAACCATCTCCAGTGTCTTCCAGTTCAGAACTGAAGGAGCCACACATGAAATGAAGGAACTTGGCATATCGATGCTTACCCAGATGTCTGTCTTTTAGTGGAAGACTTCAGGTTTCTCAAAGCAACACCTCTCTTAAATTGATTTTTCAAGAATGTTAAATACCATGCAGTTTGTGTGATTGTTCTTGCTTTGTTTCTAATTGAAGTAGTAGATATTTGTGTACAATGCATTATAGCATAGCATGGAGTAGCAAACTCGAGGCTAAACATAAACATAGGGCTGAGGGGATGCACTTGCTGTCAGGAACATCTTTTACTTCTCCACTGGAACACCTGTCTGATGGTGAGAACAAAGATTTTTAGCCTATCGTGGTGAAAATTTTAAAGAGTGATCACCAGCCCATGTGGGCATGTATGCAGAGACTACCTGTTCCTTAATTTATATCTGACTTGGGGTTTTATGTCAAGCTGGAGATATTTTTTCACTGCCTCAACAAACTTGTAAGTCCAGTTGTACTTTGAAATTGAAGCGTGGGTGGAATTTATTGCTAGGTCTGAACCTACAAGGTCTGAACCCAGCTTTTCCTTATGTTAGCAACACTGCAAGAGAAACTTCTATCCCAGGGAAGCATCAGAGGGCCGTACCTGTGCTTCTCCAACCCCAGCACAGCGTCGTTCCTCGTGGGAGGCTAAACTTGGAAGGAGTGTAGACAAGGACAACTTCATCCTGTGATCTGGATTCCAAAATACTTTGTCCACAGAGACAGTCCAGGCCGTGTGTTGAGCGGCTGAAACAGCCGTGAAGTGGATTCGTGTTCTACCCCTCCTGGGCTGCCTTTGAGACTGAGCGAGGGTTCTGGGGATTGCGCGTTAAACTCATCTCTGGATATGATCTGGAACAGTTTTTAACCTCATTCAACAACCAAGTAGTGAAGGCTTCCAGTGGCTTCCCACAAAAAAAAAATGATACATGGTCTTTTAGGGATTTCTCTGTAATTCTGTGGGAGAGGTGACATTTTCCATGTGCTCTGAAGGGAAGCGGAGGTGGCTGTCTCCCTCTTTGTGCCTGTGTTTTGTATCGGTCCGGAGGCAACAGCGCTGTCACCTTCCCTACAGCAGAGACCTAACCCGGCCTGGGCTGAGAGTTACCCTTCTGGAAGCTGGAGCACTGCAGACCAAAAGACCTTATTAAAATAAACTAAATAATTTTCACCACATCAGTGACCAGAATTATACCATTTAATTAAAATATGTCTAGACAAATAACCTAGGGGGAGAGAGATATTATCTATAATAAGTGTTTGAGGTTTCTGCAGAGGGACCATACTAAATAAATTTATGAATGGCTTCTTTTCTCTCCAGAGCATCCAGAGCCTTGGAGTACTGCAGCCACTGCTGGATAGCATGGTTGTTTCCCATCTAACTCGCTTGGCATTCATCTCTTTGTTAGCAATTATTTTAACCTGACTGTAAATAATATTTCTGTGAGGTACTGATTAACACTTGTGGCTATTTTTTGACCTAGATTTGTTATTATAATGAGGTGCTTTTAAGAGAGCACAAAAGGAACACTTCACAGAGGAATAAGGATTGATTCTTACCTTGATTACTCTCATGTATGTTTAGTGTTCCTGTTGATTGGCAACTGATGCTGAATCTGTTGTGGTTGTGTGACACCTTTATTGAGAATGAATCGAATGGCTGTAATGAGGTCTGGAGTTGCTGCCCTATCCAGTGGGTGTTAGAATGGTAGAAGGTCTTAACTGGGAGCATGAATAACTGTCTGGGCATTTGGCCATTGTGAAGTGTGCAGATACAGAAAGGTAAGAAACATCTGATGTCGTTGGGTTTCATTCTTATTGGTGGTCAATGTTTTGAATAATAGGTTGCTGCATAGTCATCTTCTGGGATTTTGGAAAGGGTCTTAGGATACAGAGGTGTGGATATCACTTATTATATCGTCATAACCTCCTTCTGAATTGTTTACTGTGTCCTTTCTCCTGTGTCAGTACTCTGCCTGCAGCAGACCCATCCCTGTCCTGAAGCTTAAATTGAGGCATCATTAGAAAAAATTACTTTGCCAAAAGGGTGGTGAAGCACTGGAAGAAGCTGCCCAGGGAAGTGATGGAGTCTTCATCCTTGGAGGTGTTCAGAAAACATCTAGACGTGGCACTTCAAGTCATGGTTTAGCAGGCGTGGTGGGGTGGGCTGACAGTTGAACTGGATGAGCAAAGAGGTCTTTCCCAACCTTAATAATTCCATGATCCACACTTCTGGCTGGAAGTCCAAGAATAGTGGTTGCAAAGTGATACTTTTTGCACGTTGATGGATTAAAGTTGTATTATTGCAAAACAACCTTAGGGATGATGTGAAAACTTGGACATTCGTGGAGCTCGTAGTGCTTCCCAAATGACTTTGAAAGGTCTGGAAGCACGGCTGTTAGAGTCAGTTTGTGAGGTGGGAGGCTTTACTGCTAAAACTTGTGTTCCCTTTGCACAGCAATAGAGATTTTCTCGGGATGTGGTGGGTGGAGTGGCAGTAGCCTTCAAGTTGTTCATCAGTGGGGCTGAGAGCTGTTGAGGATCAGCTAAAAGCATCGTGAACCTTGCCTTTCAGTTCTCAGCTTCAGAAGTGGCTCGGAGAGCGGCGCTTGGACTGCATATTAGTAACTGCACCATCTCAGTGGATTGGTCTGGAGCTCTCGGTGTGTGAGGTCATGACCTGCCTTCAGCCTGTGAAAGTTTAGACCTTCACCAGGCTGCATCTCTGCCTTGACTTTGTGTGAATATCATTTCTAAGTGCTGTTTTCAAAGTGTCCTGCTCCAGAGTCTTGAAGATAATTGCACCCTGGGGAAGGTGGAATCAGAGCCAGCTGGTTCAAATGGGCATCTCAACAACCAACTCGCTGCTGGCAGTGGCCTCTCTTTTTACAGTGTTTTTCCTAGGTGGTTTTCAAGAACTGTTTATGTAGGCTTGTTAATATTTATTGGTTTGTAACTCAGCCATTGGACTGGGACTTGGAAATCTGGGCTCAGGTCACAATTACGCTGACCTGTCCCTTTGTACTGTGACTTCTTCATCTTTACGGTAGAGATGGTGCTGTGTTTGTCCCTTGGGACAGCTGCAAGGATAGATTCATTAACACCTGTGAGATTGTGATGTAGGCACATAAATAATTTACTAAATAACATGGGGGTAGAGGAAAAAGGGAAATCATAGAAAAGACAGAAGACTGTGGCTAAAATGCTTTGCCTGTTATGGACAGTGTGGCCAGTTCTAATCCAAACCCTTTCCAAGGGAGTAGTAGGTATTGATGAAAACAAATGGTGAGGTTTTAGGACTCCAGAAGTCAACAGTTTGCTTGGCTTCTCTGTGCAAGTAATTAAGGGTAACCTTTTATCTGCCAAGTTAGCTGATGATCGAGCGGAAGATAACACAATTGGGGCTATTGGTGCTAAAATCAGAATAGACTCATTTCTGTAGATATCAACTCATTATGCCATAAATGCTTGTATTTTAGTGGGATTTTCACACCTAGAGCATCTGCACAACCACTGAAATATTGCTAATCATATTCCCTATATGCCATTGCTCTTTAAAAGTCAGTTAGAAATAGTTTAAAATACGTAATTTGGAACTGTTCTTCAGAGATGCTGTCGAGTGTGATGTGTTTGGAGGCCCTTTTGAGATGATGGGCAGAAGCTCTGGCGAGGGTCTGTAGCCCAGCACGAGTCAGGCTGTGCTGCACTTGACTGAAATGGAAGGATGAGACAGTTCTGGGCTGGGAGCCCAGGCACCAGTTGGTTCAAAACACGTGGAGCCTTTTGGTATGAGTCACTGTTGCACTTGGAACGGCTGATAGGCCTTTAAAAGTGCTTTGAGTGTGATGCAGATGGCTAAACTGGATTGCTGCGGATCAGAATTCCCCTGCTCATGGTGGAGGCAGCTGTAATGCAAGTGAGCTCTCCTTCCATCCCTCCTTCACGCACTCCTGTGGTTCTTCTTGGATTCATGTGCAGGGATCTTGCTTAAGTAGAACTCTGGGCTTCTCTAACTAAGGAATGAGGCTTTCTGCTGCTTGAATGTCCCTCTGAAATAGTCATCAAGAAACTTTTAAACAAGAAATTCCCGTATTTTTCTTGCAGTAAGAGGGAGTGTAATAGTCTGAATTACAGAATGGTTTGGGTCGGGAGGGACCTCCAAGCCCATCCAGTTCCACCCCTGCCATGGGAAGGGACACCTCCCATTCCAAGCCCCATCCAACCTGGCCTTGAACACCTCCAGGGATGGGGCAGCCACCACTGCTCTGGTGGGCCAGGGCCTCCCCACCCTCACAGGGAAACTTTCTTCCCTAAGATCTCATCTCAATCTCCCGTCTTTCGTTACCCTCCTCCTCTCCCTGCACTCCCTGATCAAGAGCCCCTCCCCAGCTTTCCTGGAGCCCCTTTCAGTATTGGGAGTCTGCTCTAAGGTCTCCCCACAGCCTTCTCTTCTCCAGGCTGAACAACCCCAACTCTCTCAGCCTGTCCTTGTATGGGAGGTGCTCCAGCCTTTGCATCGTCTCCGTGGACTCCTCTGGACTCGCTCCAACAGATCCATGTCCTCCCGAAGGTCATACAGTGAGTTGGTGCCAGAGTGAAGCAGAAACAGAATTGGTGGTCCTTGAATCACAACTCATTACTATAAAAAGTGAAGCTTTGTGTTTGAAATGAAGGACAGGTTCAGGGTGATTCTCTCTGAGGAAATGCAGTGGCTCTTACTTCATTCACGTGCTTAAGCATAGGTTGGTACCTAGCGTACCACCTAGGTGCCAAAACTTTTCCAGTATCCTGCAGTTCTCCTGCAAGATGATAAATGATCCCTCCTGTTCTAGAAGGCTGGCATGACAAATGGCAGGATGTGCCTCCGGGAATAAAGGAGGAGGTGGAGAAAGCAGGGAAGAGGCAGTTGTGTGGGCAGAAGTGTTTAGTGTGGTGATGAAGATCAGATGTGGCAGAGGATAACTGGTGTATAAACATTTGGATGCATTAATTGTTAATTGCAGATGGAATCACCAGGCTGTGTTTACATTTTTAGAAGTGTAATGTGAGAGAGACAGGAGCAGCTCGTCACAGAAATGAAGAAGAGTGTTTCTTAATGCATTTGTCACCTGTGCAGGAGGAGGTGACTTCCCTCATGCCCACTGCACACTGTTTCTTGCTGCAGTTTCTATAGAACCTATAAGAAGGAGCTGGTGTGGGTGGTGGAAGGTCAGGAGGCCAATCTCAGCTGGGGAGTGCTGTTATGAGAGCTGACTTCATTCAGTGGATCTGTGCAGAAGGGGCATGGGCTTGGGTAGCTGAGCCTCTGCAGAGATCTCTTATTGAAGGGTATTTTGGAGAGGGTTTTGTCCCACAGCTGGGTGTGTCATTTGTATCGTAATTGTGGGTAGCACGTTCATATTCACTTTTAACAGGTTTATGTGGGAGTGCATGTATAGAAAGGCAAAGCATTGTCAGTGCTGTTTATGAATAACCACCTAATAAGGAGAACGCCGCTTCCAGTCTGGCTCAGTGGTGTTTGGAGGGAGATGGGGCCCAGCCTTCCGTCGAGAAGCGCTGCAGCTCTGCCTGGGAAGGCTGCGGCGGTTCCTGCTCAGGAGCTCAGCAGGGTGCCGACAAGATCTGAGCCTTCCAGGCATCACAGAAGGCTGCGGATCCTTTGTGTTGAGCAGAGCCCTTCTGCGCTGCGCTGCATTATGGTGTTTATCTGCTTGGCAGAGAGATTTCTCTTCTCCTCCCTTCTTTCTTATTTCCAGCAGAAACGTTATATCCTGGCTAAGCCTCACGTGTAAATTCAGCGGGTGGCTTTGTTTCCATCCATTTCTCAGAGCTGGGAGGGGGCTAAAGGCTCTCTGTGTTGCGACCTCAGCTACAAAAAGCCTGAAGTTTTAATATGGCATTAAAGGTTGAACCTGAAATCTTAATCAGCTTCAGAAAGACTATTTTTAGAGCTGCAGGCATGGATTCCAGTGGAGTAGTTGCAGTTCTCCATGTGATCAGAAGGGTGAGAGGTTTTTCTCTTTCCGTTCATGGCAGCTGGTGGGCACGTTCTGTAATTTAAACTGTCCTTAAAGGAGCTGCATGTCTTTATTTTACTTAGGTTTTCCCCAAACTGCCTCTCCTCTGTCCTTTGCTTTTGTGTTGTGAACAGTATGATCTTCAGAGATATTTATGCTCTGCGTGGAAGCTTGGCCTGATATTGCCAGGCAGTGGGCAACTGGACAAGTCTGAGCCTTCTTCAGAAAGGGCTTCTTCCTGCAGAGCTTTAATAATTTTATTTTATGGCTAGTGAAGTCTGGAGAGGTTCTAAGAAGCAGCCAACCAGCATCAGTGGAGTGAGATACTGCTGTGGTTCTGATTGCTGGTCCCATGGGCATGTATCTGTGAACCAGTGTTAGAAATTCAGAGCTTCCAAAGCAAAAGTTCATTTTGAGTGAGCTGAGAACCTGCCAAAGCAGCTGCTAGAATCTTAGTAGTAGCTTCACTTAGTGTTCACTCATTGCAGATGCAGGTTTATGATTACTTGCAGTCTTACGAATTAAACCTTTTTGGGGGGGGGGGGGGGGGAATGCTGCTTCTTAAGTAGAATCCAGTTGCCCAGAGAGGTTGTGGAACCTCCATCCTTGGAGACACTCAAAACTTGACTGGACATGGCCCTGAGCAACCTTAATCCGCTGTGAGCATGTGGTTGGACTAGATGAGCCATGGATTTCTCTTGTGATTCTGTGAATCAGAACTGACATCTGAATGATCTCTCACCTGCCTTTGTGCTGACGGGTGTCGTTGAAGATATGGGTAGAAAAAATGGCTTGATTACTTCACCTTCTCTCTAGGGATCTCCAAGCAAGTCATAAAAAGTAATGAATGAAACTCCTCTCTCCCTTCTCCCATCAGTAAAGGACAATAAGGGAGTTATGAAGAGACTTAGATATGGTCACGGTGACAAGCTGGGATTATTCTTGTGCTGAAGTATATTAGGATGTGCACTTTGTGGCATGGTGCACATTAACATAGAGTGAACCTGTAGGGCCACACTGATGTCTCAATCCTGCATTTCTTGTGGGTGTGGCTTTGGAGGGCTGGGCCTGCAACTGGAGAATCAAGCAAAGGAGAATTTCCTTCTTAATCTCATTTTAGTAGAAAGAAAAAAATCACTTAGCTAATTCTGGAGATTAAGTCTCTCACAGGCACGCATGATGCGATCAAAATGCAAGTGTGTGCAACGCTAACAAACCTGGTGTTTAATATCCAATTGCCTAAATGCCTGTGAATCAAGAGTGAATTAGAGGTTTCTTAATTCCCATTCTTAATACAGAGTAAGTGTATTTTGTGAGGCAGCAAACAGCTTGGCAGAGGGATGAGAGTGAGGATAAACCTGAACAATCCTTGGTCTTTGGGCTAAAATCCTCTTTGGAGGAGAACAAGAGGTCAGGATGCTGGGAGGGCCACCAGGAGTACAAACCTGTCACAGAAACAGGTGAGGAAGGAGAGAGGAACAAGGCTGGTTTGGTAAATGCCCCGGTACCTGTTTGTGCAGAGAAGGGTGGGAGCAGAGCCAGAGGATCCAGACACAATTGCAGGAAGTGAGAGGAAGGAGGGGCTGTGACCAGCACTGATTGTTTCATTTAGTAATTAGTTCTTAAACCTCAGCTCTCAGTCAAATAAAGCAGAGGATGTGAGCTGCTGAGAACTGTTCCCTCCTCCCCTTCCCCACACATCCACACCCTTTTCTGCGCTTCCAAGTGAAGGCGGTGTTGATGTGAGAGTTGGTTGTGGGGAGTGGGCTGGCAGTGTGGAGCAGGAGCTTGGGGGGTGTTCAAGAGTGTGGGGTCTTTTCCATCCTCTGTCACCAATGTACTGTGTGACCTTGAGTGACTTGGTCCCCTATGGCCTTCTTTTACCTGGTAGATGCATTGGAAGGCCCCAGGCAGACCTGGAAGGGGGCCTACGGGAAAGCTGGGGACACGCTTTTTACAAGGGCCTGGAGTGACAGGATTGGGGGAGATTTAGATTAGACATTAGGAAGGAATTCTTCACAATGAGGGTGGGGAGGCCCTGGCAGATGCCCCATCCCTGGAGGTGTTCAAGGCCAGGTTGGATGGGGCTTTGAGCCCCCTGATCCAGTGGGAGGTGTCCCTGCCCATGGCAGGGGGGTGGAACTGGATGGGTTTTAAGGTGCCTTCTAACACAAACCGTTCTATGATTCTATGAGCTGAAGGCTCAAACATCTTGTGCACCAAGATTTTTCTGAAGGACAGTAAAGAGGAAAATGCTGCAAATCTCTGAGCATTGAAGATCTCCATCTGAATTGTTGGTGTGCTGGCAGTCTTCCCTCCCTCCCTTGTGCAAAGTTGGGACACGGCAGGGCCGTGTTGGGTAGAGCAGCTGCTGGGAGGTGTTGGGATCCAAGCTATCTGGAAATGACTGGTTTGTTCTGTTTGCTGATCGTTGAGTGTCAGCTCTGTACTTGGCTCTGTGGGTAGGTGTTTATTTGCTCTCTTCTCTCTCACCTGGAGTGGATCATAAAGCCAGGTGGAACAGAGACCACGTGCATTCCCACCTTGCCAGCATTTATAGAGGCACAGTGTTGCCAGGAGACAAGATGGACTTGGGAAACAAGTATCTCCTCTTCTGAAGGGAGGTTTTAACTCTCCGAGAGCAGGGGATGTATTTCCTGGTATCAGATGGTCTCTAATCTTATTATGAAGCAGCAAGTCCATTAGTGATTGTGTTTGAGAGCACTGTTGCCCTGTGTCCACAGTGGACCTCATCCAGAACCAACAGGCTTTTCCTCACCTCAATAGGAGGCCTCAGGCAGATGGAGTGCATTGCCTTTTTATCCTTGCTGTGCTATCCTGGGTTGAACCCATTCCTGGTTTTATATTGGTTCCTATGTTTTATGGAAGCAAAGTCTCCCTCTGCCCTTGCTTCTAGGTTCTTGTAGAGCAAAAGATGTCTTCTTGAATACGAAGTTGTCCTCAGACTGAAGCAGATGGCTGTAACCATTCATATTCCATTCTTGCCCTGTCTGCATTGCTTCCCCTTCCTGAGAGTTGAAAGGAGCTGCATCTTCACTACAAATAATGATTTGTAAAACAGCGATATTTGAAATTAGTGGTTGCTGCTGTCTTTGATGTTCTTGGCACTGTTGGTTGCTACCCAAAGCAAGCTGGGAATTACAGTCTGTCATTCTCTTGCCTCATAGCTCAAGGCTATATTTAGTAGTTCAAGTTGCAACAGATCTGAAAGTTGTTCCCTTCAGCTGCAGCAGGAGGCTGATGCTGTGATAGAGTGCCTTGGTTTGGGATGACTTTAGTGTGCTGGTTTTCCATCACGAGGACAGCTGAACCAGCCCTAGCAGTATTGCAGGGATATCCTGCCTGACGTTGGATGTGTCAGCGTTAGAAAGACCCCCCCCCCAAGCCATTACTCTGGAGAGAGTCTCACCATCAGAATGATTTTAGTGCTTTATGCTTAAATCTTGTTGCAGAACTTCTGCCTGTGGTTTTTGGGATGCATTAAGTGGCACTTCCCATAGCAAGGAGGGGAATATTGTCATTTAAAATGGGCAGCTGTCAAGATACAATTATTGCAGCGTCTTTATTTGCTGATCCTGCAGTTGGATTTTTGCCAAGTGAGTGTTCTCTCCAGGACTAGATGAAACACAAAGAGTGATGGTGAATTCGAGTCAGTTCATTGGCGCTGGAGATCCGTGCGGATGTTGAAATCCCACATGGAGTTTGCAGCTCCAGAATTATGGGTCTGAGAGCCTCATTGAATTCTCAGAGGGTTATAAAGCACTGAGAACCTGCTGGTTTCAGTGGAGTTTTCTCTTAATTGTCCCTTTAGAGTCGAGGTGTAAATGACTGAAGCCAATACTGAAATCACAGATCTGTGTCCCGTTGCCAGAAGGTGAAGGGAGGTCAGATGTGTCAGGAGTTAAATAGATATTTTAAAATGTTTTTCTTTTCAATAGCAGGAAAAGGGGTGAAGTCTGCCTGATATTGTACTGCAAGCTATTAATAACGCTAATAAAGGTGGAGAAAGAGGAGAATGTTCATTTCTTTCTTTAAAAAATGGTTTCAAATGTGCAAATATGGATACTAGTGTGGTGTTAATTATTCCTAATTTTCCAAATGTAAGGTGGAAAGAAACACTTTGTCAGTTGCTCTCTTCTACTCCCTAACCAGTTTTCCCCCCTCATAACATGACTCTGTTTCATGCACAATCCATTAGTTTGTGGGTATTGTGGATTTTTTTTTCTACAGCAACAAGAAAGACAAAAACATAAATAAAGGAAAATGTGGTTGTGGAACCACAAATTTTGATTGAATTGGACCAGACTTCAGATTGGCTCTTTTAAAGCTTAGAGGTTGTCAAAACCAAATTGCCCCTGTTCCCCTGCGTGGGGACTTGAGGCCACAAATCTATTTCAGTTACAAATCCGCTGTTTGTCTTTGTGTAATTGTCCCACTGTGTCTCCTCTCTGCCCCTGTTTAGGCAGTCCCTGCTCTGCAGAGCTCTCCTGGGGGTTTGTACAGTGCCTGGTTCCAAAGGTTCCCAGTTTTGGTTGGAGCCATTAGGTAACAAAAAGAGTATCTTGAGTATTGACACAGACACATAGGAGTGAAGCCTTGTGTTGGAGAGCGAACCTGGTGCTTGTGCAGTAGAGTGATTTTTCCGTTATTTAGCTCAGTTCTTTCAAGCTGTGTATTAAAAATAACAAAACTCAACAAAAAACTTAGCCAATTCTCCCTGACTTGGGCAACCAGCTCTGTGCATCTCTCTAGCTTTTTGGAATCATGAAGCAAACCCTTCATTGCACAAGTCACTCTCCAGTCTTAGCAGAAGTTCTCTCCTGGTCTGGGCTGTCGTGTAGCCTTGGTTTGTTCGGATCTTGGCAGAAATGGAAGAGGAGAGCTCTGTGTATAAAGGAGGCCTTGGATTTGTGAATGTAGATGCTAATCCTGTAGTTCTGATAAACTGAGTGCTGTGGATTAAGTTAATTCAGGTAAACTCTGTTTGGACTGCTTCTCTCTTGAAATAAGAGACCAAAACGGATTGAAATGTCCTGCAGGCTTGTTGTGTTGTGTGGGAGTATTTCTTCTTCCTTTGTTCTAATGTCATATATTCTTTAAACATAGAAAAGTTACTGATACCAACATTTTAGTAAAGATTTGTATGTTTCCTGGACCATTTGAGAAAAACACTGTCCCCTCTGATCTGATTTAATTTCAAACTCTTGATTTATTCCTATTGTTTTTTCTTTTCCAGGGTGGTAAAGGAGGAGATCTCAGATGACAATGCAAAGCTCCCTTGCTTCAATGGAAGAGTGGTATCCTGGGTAAGCTGGCTCACCTGCCTGTGTGCATTTGTTGTTTGCTACATTGGGGACAGGAGCAGGGGAGTTGGGACGTAGATCTGGAATCTCAAATTTCATGGAAGCAAAGGCTTAGTTTTTCATTATATCTGTAACATCCTGATATTAAGTAATCTGTTTTAAAAACTAAGGTGAAGTCCACAAAGGTGTGCAGGGCTGAATAAATGGTTTAAACATGAAACCTTTAATGTTAGTAACGTTGTGTCATCTTTTCTTTCCCACTGTTGTCTCTCTTTCTCGCATCTTAAATATTAGTGAACCTGATGGAGGGCTCTGAAGTAATGGCATAAAACCTCACACAATAAGGCTAGACTTCTCAAAATATTTGCTTGCTTACCTTTTCTTGAAACCAGTAAGATAAGCATGATATTTTAGGGAATTTTGGTTCTGTTATTTTAATTTCAGTGTATAAGCACCTTGCTCTGACTGAGCCTGCTGTGAGCAGGGAGGTTGGAGTGAACAACCTCCAGAGGTCCATTGTGCTGTCAAGTATTTTCTCATTCCATGAATGGATTCACTGCTTTTTCTGATACTCACATCATCCTCTAGAGTGGGAAGACAAAGGCAGTTTCTCATCCACCTTTGATAGACAATATAAAGGCAGGTTTGGTTTTCCCACGTCAGAACACAATCCCTCCTTCATTTCTTATGTGTTTTCTTCCAGAGAAGAATGAGTTCAATTTGCCTTTCTTCCTTGGGTGAAATAACATCAGTTTGATGATAAATAGTGAAATAGGTTTCTTTCTTAATGGCAGCCCAGAAACTTAACACACAGACTCAGTTCAGTTTGAGTCAGCAGCCAGGTCTAGAACAGTGGGAATGGTGCTGTTGCAAAGATCTAAAAGCAAAATTTAGATGTGTGGCTTTAATTGTTTCAGAGAATTAGTGCTGTGGAGCTTTTTCTGAGCGCAATATCAACACAGAGTCTTCACAACTGCTGCTCTGCAGCAAATGACACAATGCATTAGAAACCCATCTATTTCAGCTGGGACAGAGGCAGCACAGATTGGTGCGGGTAGTATGGATAGATGCATGGCTTCAAAAGACTCTTTCCTCCCTTCCCTCCCATCAGTTGTTTCCAAATTTATATGCATATCCCAGGAGTTTGGATTCAGTTTATGGAGATCACAGTGCAGATGCTGCTGACAAGGGCTTCTGTTCCCGATGCCGAACAATCAGCTGCAACATCTGTGTCTGACCTGAATTACGAATTGCAAATTACTTTTTCCACACTAACACCCATAAAATTGCAGTGCTTATCTGCCTCTATTTGCTGCTAATTACTGGTGGAGCTTTATGTAAATCTCACTGTAAGTTAATTGTTCACGGTTTCGAACCCTTTAATACCCTGTTCACTGGAACCTAACAAATAATCCAATACATGTATTTCAGTGTTAGCAAAGTTGGTCTCTGCCTTTTGGAAAAGCCGTGTTTTGGGCAGAGCTGTTTCCTTTCTGGTTTTTAACATGATGGGCCTCAGCTTTCTTTGTCTCCCGTGTTATAAACTGTGCATCAGCTGGTAGCTGACAGCTTGGCATTCTTTCCCAAACCCATCTGTGATAATTGTTGCCCTCGCTGTAAATCACTGCCCTGTACATGTGAGTATTTCACACCCAGATGTATTTTAAATGGGAACATGAAGTGCACACAGTGCAGCTCAGCCAGCTCTTCGCCCACACCTCCCCTCTCGACTGGTGCAGGGGCTACTTTGAAGTTCACGAGATGACTGACATTTGGAAATTGGAGATTTTCATCTTTTTTAATATCATTTGAATCCTTCTATTTGTCATCAGTAGGAACTTTGATCTTGGTGTCGTATGCAGGAATGATTTCCATAGGGGAAAAACGTTCAAGGGAGGATTCCCAGGTCTTTAGTTGTTGCCTACTTCTGCTGCCCTTGGATCTCAGTGTACAGCGAGATTAGTATCGAATTAGAATCACTGCTCCTAATTAACAATTTAAACCTCCTCCCATCCCTCCTGTGTCCTGCTTGTTTTTCTCCTCCACATCTTAGATCTTGCCCTTTTGATGTTCGGGTGGGTTTTATTGTTGGGGTTATTTTAGAACTAAATAATTTGGGACAGAGGGCTGCCATGTACTGAATTCCTTTCTCTGGTGACCTTTAGGTTTCTCAGCGATTCAGAGACCAGCGTTAATGATCTGCAGCGTTCTTCATTGAGTAGTTCCTCTGTAAATGCATTTACACAAGCACAAAGATGATATGTGTGCTTCTCACACACACACACACACATAAAACCTAGGATGCAATTTTTCTCAGGGGATAATTTGAGTTCTTTGGGGCTGCTTATCTGAAATTATTCATGCAATTTTGTTTTTTCAGGCTCAGGGCCTTACTGACCAGTTTGGAAAAATAGCTTGTGTGGAAGGGAATATCTTACCTTCACGCTTTTTGCAAAAGCTTAACATGTTTTTCTCTTCTTTTTGCCTGGCCCAAGGAGAACCTCCCCATGGAAGCTGGGAATGTGGAAAAGATTGGCTTGTGATTGCTGCCAGGTCGGAGCCAGCCGAGTGGCCTCTGCCAGCAGTTTGCACAAAGTGGCTTGGCTGTTATCTGTGTTTTTTAGGAAGGCTTTGCAACATCTGGGAACCATTCCCTGAGTGGCTGCTGGGAATGTGCAGCATCTCCTATTGGCTGGCAGTGATGTCATAGCCTTGTGCGAGCCTTTTTCTGTTTTTTCCTTCTCTATTATCTGGGTGCCAACAGATAATCATCCTGTTGGTACACAAGCTTTTTAGACACTGTATTTGCAATTGCAATTAACATTGTTGGGTAGAACTGATTAGTCTTCTACCACACAGGGAGACACGGGAGCTTTGGGGTTGTTAAATGATCTTCAGCAAATTCATTGTTGCTTTTCAGTGCCTAACAGAGTCAGATAGTGAAAATCCACAAAAGCAGATTCTTATTGATTTTTTTATATACAATAAACTGATTTCAGGACCTGTTTCTTCTCTTCAGAGATTATTTCCACCCTCATTCATCTGCTGATAGACTGAATTATCACACAGGGAAAATAGCTGTGCAGGAAATCTGACCCAAAGTGAACAGGACATTAAGACAATATTGTAATGTAGATCTTCCATCATGTTCAGAGTTTATAAAGAAGGAAGGCAAGATCGCTGAAAACATTCCTTAAGCTTCAAGGCATCTGAATGAGTTATTAGGGGAGGATCAGCACAGGAAGGACAGGGATCTGTTAGAGCGGGTCCAGAGGAGGCCACAAAGATGATCCAAAATCTAGAACACCTCCCATATAAGGACAGGCTGAGAGAGTTGGGGTTGTTCAGCCTGGAGAAGAGAAGGCTGTGGGGAGACCTTAGAGCAGCCTCCCAGGACTGAAAGGGGCTCCAGGAAAGCTGGGGAGGGGCTCTTGATCAGGGAGTGCAGGGAGAGTATGAGGGGGAAGGGTTTTGAGCTGAAAGAGGGGAGATTGAGATGAGATTTTAGGAAGAAATGTTTTCCTGTGAGGGTGGGGAGGCCCTGGCCCAGGTTGCCCAGAGCAGTGGTGGCTGCCCCATCCCTGGAGGTGTTCAAGGCCAGGTTGGATGGGGCTTGGAGCCCCCTGATCCAGTGGGAGGTGTCCCTGCCCGTGGCAGGGGATTGGAACTGGATGGGCTTTGAGATCTCTTCCAACCCAAACCATTCCATGATTGTATGAAATGTGCTGTAGGTTTCATCAGGAAAAAAGCCTGATCTACCCAGTGCAGACAATTTCTCGTTACTAAAATAAACATCATGTTTCTCATAGCCCTTCTAGCAGTGCAGAGTCCTGTTGCCTTTGACAGAATTCCGCACGGAATACAGGGCCTCATCAGAAAGTCCTTCAGTGCAATTGATCCTTCGGGAGCAGCCTTCGAGTGGATAATGGGCCATGTCTCTGAAGCTTTGACTTGGGATTTGAGATGTCTGTGACTTTATAGGAAATAATTACTTTCAACTTGTAGATGAATGTGGCTGCTCTGAAGTTGCTGTCAAAAATACAAATGGCTCTTTGGGGGTATTTCTTTAGTTACTGTTATCAGTCCCTGCACTGAGAGAAACACCAAGAGCTGCTGCTGCTCTCAGTAACCATGAGAATTTAAATATTGTAGTTTTCATGCTGGTAGGTTAATAAATATTTAGCCAGATGAGGATATGAGAGCAGGGTGAAGCAATGTTGGCTCTTTCCCCTTCCTTAGGCTGGTTCTTGTCTGGTGTCTTTGACCGTGAATGTTGAACAGACTGATTCCTTGAGCTGGTTTAATTAATGCCTGGGTGAGTTTGCTCAGATGTCTGCTGAGCACTGAGAAAGGCAGTCCTTGCCAATAATTGAGTGCAAAGCATGAGTAAATGTGGTGTAGATGAGAAAAAGAGAAATTGAGCTACAGAGAGGTGAAGTAATTGATCCGAGGGCTCACTGAAATCAGCAGCAATAATGGGAAGAGAATGAGGCCCTCCTGACACTGGAAACGTTCTCTGATGTCACTGTTTGACACGTTCAGTGCTCTGAACTGATGGCCCAGCCATCTCCATGCTGACTGCTCCTCCATCACTTGGGTTTGCTCGGAGCCTGTGGAATGGACTGGTGTGAAGTTGGCTTTTGTGCCTGTCCTGGGGCTTCAACTGGGCGATCCAGTGATGGTGTTGTGGTGAGCTGGACACTTCGTTCTGCATAAGAGTACCAAGATAACTTTTTCTTAGAAGGTGCCCTGCAGTGCTGGGTAACCTTCTCTAGCACAGGGGGAAATACAGAATCATGGAATGGGATGGGGCAGCCATGACTTCTGGAGTGTCCAGAGCACAGGGGTTATGAGGAGATGCCCAGGGTAGCGGTGGAGTCTCCATCCCCGGAGGTGTCCAAAAAAATGTGTGGAGGTGGCATTTTCAGATACCTCAGGCCGAGTGTGTGTTTGTGTAGCCTGACACAGTTCAGAATGTGAAGGATGAGGGACTGTACAGACCTTGCCTACACCCAGTGTCCTTTATGTTTTTCCTTTTTACCCCTTGGCTTGATTTTGTGAAAGCATTTGCGTGGAGATTCCTCAGGGGATGAGCCAGACTCAGAGACATCCTTGCATCTCTGTAATGCCAGTGTGATTTCTAAACATCTCCCTTTAACTTCCCCACCTGACAGAAGGAAACTTTACTTATCAAGTGATTAGGAAAGCTCATGTTATTTTCCCCTTCAGTGTTTCCTCTGCTGCTCTTGCTTTGGTGATAAGAGAGGTTGAATAATGCAGCTGGCTCCATGTGGTGCTGGGGAACTGTTTTGTCTTCAGGCAGTTCCTTTTGACAGCCTGTGTGTGTTTGCCTTCTTGTGTTTATGGAATATGCTCTTAGGAGAAACACACTGCATCCTGAACACCAATCCTCTCCTGTCCTGTTCTATCTGATTCTCCATCCCTTTCTTTAACAGCCAATGTCTCTGATGATTCTATTAGAATTAGTTCTTGATAAATTAACCAATTCTAGTGGGAGTCACTTGGCCTCAAGTTGTGCCAGGAGATGTTTAGGTTGCATATTAGGAAAAATGCCTTTACTGACAGAGTGGTGAAGCCCTGGCAGAGGCTGCCCAGGGCAGTGGGGGAGTCTCCATCCCTGGAGGGGTTCAAATAACACGTAGATGTGGCAATTCAGGACATGGTTTGTAGGTGGGATTGGGCCGATGGCTGCTCTGGATGATTTTAGAGGTCTTTTCCAACCTTAATGATTCTGTGATTCTAGTCTATGGTTCTTAGATAGGGTGAGTTCTTCCCCAGCTAAAAATAGAGGAAAGCTGAAACCTCTTGTTGCCTCTCAGTGAAAGGTAATGATCTGTGGCATTATTTGAGCATTAATTTAGCTAAAGACCTTACAATCACATTGTTTAAAGATCCTTGGCAAAGCGATTGGATGTCTCAGGGCATCAGTAATAGAATATAAACCTTTTCACCTCTGGGTCACACACTTGGGTCTGACTTCTGTTGGCAGTGGCCATGGAGTGGGGTGTGTGGGCCGCAGGCTGTTGAGACACAGGAGTGAGGTTTGGCTTCCTTTCTGGTTTGGAGAGGTTTTTCCCCACTTCTCGCTAAACCATGCTAAAGCATCACGGAATGATTTGGACTGGGAGGGACCTCAAAGCCCATCCAGTTCCACCCCCCCTGCCATGGGCAGGGACACCTCCCACTGGATCAGGGGGCTCAAAGACCCACCCAAGCTGGCCTTGAACACCTCCAGGGATGGGGCAGCCACCACTACTCTTGGCAATGTGTGCCAGGGCCTCCCACCCTCACAGGAAAACATCTGTTCCTCCTTCTAAGATTTATGGCTGCTGGGATTTGGTGGATTTGGGGTTTAATTCAGACCGTTGACAGAGAGGGTGGCAATGCTAAGATCTGGTAAGTCGTCCAGACAGGACTGTGAATTTGGGGGGGGTTGAAGGTCTTTGTAGCAGAAGTTTAGGAGGTCACAATGGCAAGTCTCAGCTTTTGCTTATTATTTTTGTCATGGCAAACCCAAACTGAGTGTGCAGCCTTCCAGCATGTGTTTTGCAGGGAATGCTGACAACTTGCGTGCTTAGGCAGCTCAGGGAGCGCTGTAATGTGGAGTCACGAGCAGCAGCTCCCTGCCCCATGTGTGTGTTTATTCTGTGATGAGAAAATTCCTGTGGTGCTTGCAGGAATTTGGTGCATCTCCCAGCTGATGATGTTTCTGTGTTCAGATTGAATATTACCTGATTTTTATCAAAGTTTGGCAGGAATCCACGCAACCGGACACTAAACACTTCCTTTCCTCTGGTTTTCCTTAGGTATCACGGATTATTTAGCAAAGCAGTGGTGTCGGGGTGGAGAAACATCTACAAGTGTGTGTAATCCTCTTCTTTCTCTTGGCAGCTGGTCCTGGCTGAAAGCTCCCACTCAGACACAGGCTCCCAGTGCACCGAGAGCCACGCTGACCTTCCACCACCCATCGAGAGAACAGGCGGCATTGGAGACTCCCGGCCTCCGTCGTTCCAGTAAGAGCAAGTTGTCTTTTCTTATTATTTTAAACCAAAAATATGCAATTCCTGTCTTTTTCTTCCCAACATTTCTCCCTGCTGCTGCAAACCAGCTGTTTATTGTTAGAAAAATAATATACTTACTAGAAATGATAGAATAATGATATACTTACTAGGAATTAGAAGGGGAGTGGGAAGAAAAAAACCCTGCCATTGTTAGAATGAACCATCCGTGCCATGTATCTCATTTTGAAACCCACTATGGAGGAGTTAGGGTTTTGGGCTCCCTCTCTGCTTATGTGGGGTATGGATGATGACCATTTATTGCTGTGTTATTTATAATTCTGAGTATGCAGAGCCAGCACAGCACTGATACGGAGAGCAAGAATTTACCTAAGGAGTGATGCCTCCTCCGTGTGGATGCGAGGCCGGCAGCTGGAAGGGGCACGGAGCCAGGCTGGGAGTCAGCTGATGTAATGGTAGTCCTGTTATTTCCTGTTACGTGTGCAGAGCCAAAGTCTGTCCTCAGAATGCCTTCCTTTTCAGGGAGGCCCTCTGAATTCCCACCAGGAGGATTTAAAGCAGGAATTGGTTCTTAGCTGTGATCTTCAGATATGTTTGGAGAAGGAAACGTGGACCTGATTGCCTGGTGTCTTGTTGTTTCCATTCCTTTCTGCAACATCTATTGCCCAGAGAAGCCCTTAGTGCTGTGTATGAGGCTTTTACAGATAAATGCTTTCTAGAGGGTACAAGAAATCCTGGGAAATGCTACCCCTGCCCGACACTGTGTGTGCTGCAAGGGCTTTACTGCCCTCCTGCGTTCATTAATTGCGTTATGTTGCCTGGGAGAGTCCTCTCAGAGTGCAGTCACATGGCCTGCAAACAGAAAATAACCACTTCTTTGTCTTCTGACATGTGCCCACACAGAAAAGCTGTGAGATCAAACTTGAATTAAAAAGCTAATTACACTAAGTTAGGCACAGGCCTGTGAGTGTGGAACCACTCCCTGCTAGCGGCTGTGTGTGCTGGGACTGACAGAATTCCAGCTGTGCTCTGCTGAGGCACCTGCTTGTCATCCACTGTGTCCTGAATATTGTCTGGTCTTTTCTCCACAATTGAATGCCTTAACATTTTGTAGTTGGTTTTGCTGTTGTGTTTTATTTTTTCAATTCAGAAGAGAGCCTAAGGATGACCTGAGTTGATTTCCAAAACACAGGGCAGAGTATCTCACTCATTCTGCATGAAGCCCTCAGTTCTACTTTGCTATTAGAATTCCATTTTAACGCATACTCGCTCTAGTTTTAAACATTCCAAGTGCTGGAGTCCACTGTATTTTGAAAGGATTTATTTCTCTTGGATAAACAAAGTGGGTTGAGCTCCTCAAGTCTTTCATTATATTGATATTTTCCTTCCTCATTGATTAAATCCAAAGAAAACTTACTTTTCCCCTCCCTCATGGGGGTCCTGAAGTTCATCCTGTATTTCATGCTCCACTGGTTGTGTTTAGTGAGTGCCAAGTCCACGTTCTTCTGAATGGGTGAGGTTGCTCCTGGTTTAGTGATGGAGGTGCAGAGTGAGTTGGGAATGAGCTGTCGTCTCTGCAGAGCTCTGGGATGTGTGCGCTGGAAATGGAATTGCTTTTAATTCAACCAGAAATGAGAGGAATTGAGCCAGCTGTGAGGTTCCTTTTGCACCCTTTGGAGGAAGGTTTAGCCTGGGAAGCAGTTTAGTCCCGGAGAGCATCACCAGCAGTCGGTAGATGGTGCCGGTGAGATGTTTGAGAGCTGCTGGGATGGCCTTGGGAATCCAGCACCCTCTTTCCCTTTGGAGTTGCGCCGGACTGAAACAAGAAATGCAGTTGTGTCTGGGACTGCACTTAAATACAGACCTGCATTTTGGTAGCTTCGTTAGGGCTTAAAATGTGCAGGCCAAGGTTTTCTTGACTAACAAGCTGGATCTCCCAGTTTGTGTGGTGGGCATGTCAGCACATTTCATGAAGGCAAAGAAAGCGTGTGGGCGTGCAGGAGGCTTTTCAGCAGGCCTCGTCGATGGAACACTACACACGTGTGCTTACACATGCACCCCTTCTGGGTCCACCTTCCCCAGAAGCCCATGGGGCCAGTTAGTTGGAGCACTGGTGGTTTAATTCCCTGTGTAAAATGTCCAAGGCAGCGCGTTCTGGCCTCATGGAATTTTAAGAGGAATTGATGAATGGCTCTGATGCTGTGGTGTTCATATAATGATGGCCATGATGCACTCTGTGTGTGTGTGTTACTAGGGCACACCAGGCATAAACAGCAGCTGTGAAGGGCAGATGGGAGTTGAGATTCCTTTTGAATGTGAGGTATTTGCAGGACAGAGAGGAAGAGCATGGCCAGTAACTTTGGAAGGGAAATTGTTCACAGCAGAATTGTAGCATCATGGAATCACTGAGATTGGAAAAGACTTCTGGGATCACCCGGTTCAGCCATCAGCCCAACCCCACTGTGCCTACTAAACCAAGTCCCAAAGTGCCACAGCCACACACTTTTTGAACCCCTCCGGGGATGGAGACTCCACCCATGGGACTGAGCTGAAATCCCATGGTTTTTGCAAGTGTGTTTGAGCTAAAGCTGTCTGATAGTTGTTATCTCAGTGCCTGCTAAAACGATCCCTTTTCTTAGCCCATCACTAGGCTTTTTCCCACGACAACCTGGTGGCAGCTTTTTTAATGTCATGATGATACAACTCGTACAAATCACACTGTCTCAGGGCATGGATTTTGAAGTGTCTTTTCACTCACCGGGTAGTTTTGGGGTGAGGGGGAACCTGCAGGGCTGCACCCAGACTGCAGCTGACCTGTGTAAGAGTTTTCTGGCTCCCAAACCAACGTGCTCGCGCCCTCAACTGCTTTTATCAAAAAAGAATCAAAGAGATGACTCCACAGTTTCTCCCTATTTGTTCCCTAACAGCCCGAACGCTGCCAGCAGCCGGGATGGCCTGGACAACGAAACAGGAACAGAGTCAGTTATCAGCCACCGGCGAGACAGGCATCGACGGAGAAACAGAGAAGGGCATGAGGATGGTGAGTCCTATTTTCATTTTCCCCCTTTTTCATTTAGAAAAAACAAGTTTTCTGACAGTCTTTCAGAGCAGTAACTACTTTGGCATGAACACTAGGAAGCATGTCTGCATTCCTGCGTGCTTTCAGGGGCTGTTATTATTTTAATGGAATAATTTGATGATTGCTTTGAAACTCTTTGAAGCTCAGCATTTTCTAAGAGGTTTGGACAGCCTACAGTAAAGTGACAAGGAAGTTCTTTCTGACAATATAGAGAACTTTCTGTAGTATTAGAAGATTAGTTTGGAGAGGAATAATGCCACCCAGTGCTGAGCTCCGTGCTGTCATGGCTTGGCTGCCTCCATGATTCAAGTTGGCTTGTATAAAGGTAGAATGTATTGTCTGTATGATGTGTTGGGAGTTTGCAGAGTAGGCAGTTTGAGAGTCTTAGTGTTTTAACATTGCAAGAGCTGAGCCAAAATCCTCTGGAATAATTTCCATTGGTTTCTCCAGGCTTGGATCAGCAGTAGTGTTTTATTCTGGTGTAACTACTCCACGTCGGCTCTGAAGATCTGGTTTTTATACATAAGTGCACCCAAAGTACACATACAAACTGCAGAACTTCATCTTCCTCTAGTCTGTACATCAAAGTAAGCTTTGTTTTTCGTTTGTTGTCAGACAAGAATTTCCAGGCATAATTACAAATGAATAGGTGCCACCCATTGAGTGTAAAATGGTCCAGAATATGGAATACTTGGGCCCAAGAGATGCCATCACAGGCTTTATTCAGAGCTTTACCCCCTGAAGTGTTTGCCTCCAGTTAGAAAACCAGAAGTCATGTATACACTGTGGGTTAGAAACCGGTGTCTCTCTGTTCATTTAAACCTTGTAACTGACTCAGAGTGGCTGAAAATTACTCCACGGGTGGAGCAGAGAGCTGGCTTTGCAGGATCCTGGCTGCAGATCCCTTTGGGAATCACAGAGAGGGGCAGAATCTCCTAACAGTGCTGTGTTAAAACCTTGCTACAGGAAGAATGTTGCAAGGTGATTTCATTCAAACTGATTCCAGTACATGTTTTGCCATGGAAAAAGCTGGGTGTTGACTGGCTGCTCTAGGACCACGGTCTGGATTGTCATGTGGTGGTGTTCGAGCTCAGGGGTTTCTGCCTTCTGGTGGTCTGAAATAAGTTCATGCTTTTCCCTTTAGATAGAAATGGGATATAAATTCCTCCTTCTCCCATCAGTCTGAGCTGGACTCAGGCAAGAACATGTCACTCAGTAAGGCAAACATTGGCTGTTCTCAAACCAGTTCAGGCTTCCTACCTGAAGCAGAGTTTACATCTGAGCAAGGGGTGATGTGATAACGTGCATAGAGAAGGATAACTGCTGGATCATTTTGTTCTCATCAGATATCTTCTTGAATATCCGTAGTGTTTCTATAGTCATAATAGTATTTTATTAAAAAACCCAAACCCACCAGTGTGTTATTTCCAGTTGAAAGCACGTCTCCAAAATGCACAGTTTGGTGCTGGAAGGCAAGTTGCCCAGAGAAGCTGTGGCTGCCCCATCCCTGGAGGTGTTCAAGGCCAGGTTGGATGGGGCTTTGAGCCCCCTGATCCAGTGGGAGGTGTCCCTGCCCATGGCAGGGGGGTGGAACTGGATGGGCTTTGAGGTCCCTTCCAACTCAAACCATTCTGTTATTCTATGAAATACCCTTATCCTCAAGAAGGGCTTCATGGCCTCTTTGTAACAACAGTCATACATTAGCAGGGTCATTCTTTTCTTCTTGTCTTTGTCCAGAGTTCAGTTAGATATAAAATAGAGGAACAGGCCCAGGAAAAGGGAGACAAGGGTGGAAGAAGGACAGCAAGGTTGTGACACTTGGTTCACAGCTATTTGAGGGGCAGAAGCTGCGTGCTCCCTTGTCATTATGAAATAGTGGTAAATCCTCCTTTCCCTGCAGAAAGAAGGAAATGCATTTGGAGTGTTTGATCTCGTCCTGTAGAGACTTGCTCAAATAATACCCAAATTACAGCTCTAGCAGTTCACAGAGGCAGGAGGAGGGATCAGCGTTGGAGCAGAGCGTTACTCACAGGTTTTTCCATAGGTATTATTCTGCAGAGTGGCCAGGACACAGGCACAGCACTACCAGCTCACCAGGCTGTGCAGTAACACAGACCAGGTAGTGTTTGTCAAAGCTCATTATGGATATAAAGTGAATGGCAAAGAATTACCCACCCTGACAATGAGGATATCCCTGGACACCCTACAAAGGGAAAGGAGTACTCGTTCCACAGGAAGAAAATGAACAATGTATTATAGCCTTCATTTCAAACCAGGGGAAGTGAGAAAAGGTGCTAATGAGCCATTTGGGAACTGCACAGATAGAGAGGCAGTGAGCTAAAACCTGTACAGGTCACACAACTGACTCTACTGATCCCCAGTCACTGTGGAGCTGGGAGGCTCAACAGAATGAGGGTCTCGTTCTGGCTTGTGAAAACTCCAGGGCAGGGAAGAGTAGAACAAAACTGTTGGGAATGTAGGTAAAGTGAAAATATCCCGAAGTAAATGTGAGTGGAAAAGCAGAATTCCAACTGTGAGAAATTCCAACTGCAGAATCTCTCTCTGACAGCCTGATATTCAGAGACCACTACTGTTTTCAGAACCACAGGACCTATCTTTGCTACCTGGTTGTTCTGCATAGCAGTGGAGTCCTTAAAGCATCATCTTCCCTGTCTTTCTTAAGCCTCAGGTTTGAATTGCCCAGAGCAGTGGTGGCTGCCCCATCCCTGGAGGTGTTCAAGGCCAGGTTGGATGGGGCTTTGAGCCCCCTGATCCAGTGGGAGGTGTCCCTGCCCATGGCAGGGGGTGGGACTGGGTGGGCTTTGAGGTCCCTTCGAACCTAAACAATTCTATGAATTTATAAAAAGACCAGTTTAAAACTCAAATAAAAAAAAGGCTTACACAGACCAAATATTGGGAGTAAGGATGTAAGAAAGGAATCAGAATGAATTGCCAGAAGCTGAGGGGTTAAGCATTTGTGTGTGTCTGTGCATGAAGATGTTGTGTGAATTAAAAAATGTTTACTGCCAACTTGTTTCCTCTTTGTTTTGCAGTCACAGCTTTTCTTAGGGAAAATACAGATCAAAGCATCACATGGAGAGCTTGGAGAAGTCTTTGCTTGGGACATGCTTTGTCCTGAAGAGCTAAAAGTGGGAATATCTGAGGCAAAAGCTAGAGGGAAAATAGATATGTGGAAAAGGGAGTTTTTCTTTCTGGCTACTGTTGATATTAGGAAATAAAAAGGATTATAACTCCTCAAAGAGTTAAAACAGTTTCCTTTGCCATTTCTGTCCTACTCTGCATTTTAACTTGCACAAATTGTTTCTTAATTGTAGAAGTGAAATTTTAGAAACAGGAATTTTACAGTAGATCTTCAGAGTTGGAAATTCAGGTTTCTGATCATCCACTTGACACAGCAGACCGGAAGACTTTGTCAGTGACTTTGTCAGACTGGTGCTTGGACTGCACCAGGCTTCTGACAGAGGCATTTGGGTTCAGTTTGAAGAGTCTGGATGATGGTAAACTAACCAGATTCTCTGCTGGCTGATAATTGAGTGCAGTATCATGGGTGGATCACTCACAACTGCAAGCCTGTGTGCTTCACTGAATTGTTGCAGGATTACTCACCATAGAAGAACTATTTCTGCTGAATTGCCAGTGGGCAATTACAGATGTACATGCAGACAGCAATATAAATATTGATGGGGTGCTGCAGCCAGAAGATGTGAGACACAAGGGGTAACCTGACAATGTTTGCACACCACTTCCCACTGAAAATGCGACAGGATTTTGCAGCAGAGAGGCTGTGATTTACTGGACCAGGGATTTGCTGTGATAACACCACGGGCAAGGGCATTTGTCAGCTGAAAGAGGGGAGATTGAGATGTGATCTCAGGAAGAAATGTTTTCCTGTGAGGGTGGGGAGGCCCTGGCCCAGGTTGCCCAGAGCAGTGGTGGCTGTCCCATCCCTGGAGGTGTTCAAGGCCAGGCTGGATGGGGCTTTGAACCCCCTGATCCGGTGGGAGGTGTCCCTGTCCATGGCAGGGGGTTGGAACAGAGTGAGCTTTGAGGTCCCTTCCAACCCAAACCATTCCATGATTTTAAAATGAGCCCTGTCAGTGCATGTGGATGAAGTTACCTTCTCTGTGTGTATTTTAAGGTGCAGTGATGATTATATTGTGGAGGCTACATTGGAATTTTTTTTGTTTTGGGGTGTAGAGGCTTTGTATCCAGAGAGGCTTTTGTATGAGTTGGGGAATACATCTTCTCCTGATCACTAATGAGCAGCACATCTATCCCTGGCATTAGCTTCATCTAAAATTCGTCTGGAAGAGCCGAGCTGTCAGCGTGTCAGAGCTCTGCTGTCTCTCTTAAAGCTACAGAAGTCCTTGTTGCTTTGGCAAGTTGACAAAGTCCTATTAAGTGAAAGCAGAGTGAGGACGTTAACAAGAAACACGGGAGGTCTGCATGGCACGTGCTGGGACCCCTTGCTGTCTGCAACAAAGCTCCCGTGTCCATTTCCTAAGGAGGAGTGGGAAAAGGGACTGTGGAAGCTCTAATTAGGGAGGTAATTAAGGGGCACGTTTTCTTTGGCATTGGCAGTGTTTTACAGCTACTGCTCGGTTTCTGACAAGTCCACAGATGCCAAGTGTTGACACTGGTGTTTCGACACCGCCTTTGCTGTGGGGTGGACTTAACTATTGTGCACAGAGCTGAGAAATGCCGGATAATGACCTGTGCTTTGAGAAGCTCTTGATGTGGGCACACTTGTAGATCCCCAAATGTTTGGGTAGAGGAGCTGTGAGAGATTTTCAGTCATTGCTGCAGTTTCTGGGTTCTTTGCCATAGTGCGTGCCAAGGAATCCCAACAGAAAGGGCTGGGATTGCGAAGCGGTTGCAGTGGGAACTGGAGCAGTGGTAGCTGAAAGAGTTTTCCCAGCAATTTAAGGTCTCTGTTATGTATAAACAGTGATGAGGGGTTTGGTGAGCCCATGAAGGTCTGAAGGGAGCAGATAGCCATGGATGGAATGCTGGCCATGTGGGACTGTGTGAGAGCTGGAGGTTTGTCCCGCGACAGCGTCTCAGAGCCTTTCTCTGGTAGCTTTGTAGAGCGATGCTAGAGGCTGTTTGAAGGTTCCAGAGAACTCCAAACACAGGTCGAGGTAGAGGGTTGTAACACGGAGGTGTTTACAAGCATAAAGCAGGAGCAGACAAGGCAGTGCTTGTTGCTCTTCTGTACATACACAGCAGACCCTGACCTGCGCCCAGCAGAGAGCTGAGCACATGGGTTGCGAGTCTTCATTGGAAAAGTGGTAACACATTTCCTGCTAACGATCCCTGCATTGCTGGGGATTGGAAGCTCTGTTGAGCTTAGCTGCTTCCTGAGCCACTGTCACTGCTGTGCTCTGCAGCAACACAGAACCCTCTTCGCAGCTTCCTGGAGCAGACGCTGCTCTGCTCTTTTCCGCTTTCCAGGCTGGCTTGGTGTAGTGCTTTGATGTGCTTTTGTCCCGCAGGCAGGGCCTGCTCTGCTGTTGATAAAAGTCAAGAGGATGGATTTTAACCTCCTAGGCTTCATTCTAATCTCTGTGACACACAGAAAGGCTTTTGTCAGACCGTCACAGTGAGCTCCGTTATCCTCTAATGAAGAAACAGGAGCAGGGGGTCAGCAGGGCAGAAAGTCATTGGTGGGACAGGCATGGAAGGGGGGCAGGGAATGAGCCTTGTTTAGACCAAGGACTTGGATACCTGGGAGTATTTTGTGACTAAACCTCTTATAACCATGGTTTGTGAAAGTACTCGTTCCATTATAATAATGGTTCTGACTCCCACCCCCAAAAGGGAATTGTAATTGGGTAGAGAGATTACAAAAGCTTTATGGATTTAAATGCACACCTTAATTGTACAGGAAACCCTTCCTGGGAATTCAAGGCTACCTGGTGCTGTTTGGGAGGTGTAAGGCATTGTTAAAATTGAATTATATTTGCAAACTGGTAAAACCACCTTTATCCTTTGGAGCAGGGTGTGGAAGCTTTTCCATGAAAGATCTGGATCGGGCGTGAGACGTGAAGTTGAACCCTTTTTTTCTGTTTAAAATATAGCAGAGATACAGCTGGAAAAAGGAAATGGAAAATAGGTAAACAGGGGGCGTTATTTGTACAATGAGCTCTTCTGATCTAGTACATAAACCAGGAGTATATTAGTTGGAATATCTAGAAATATCTAGAACTATCAATGCCTCTTCAGATCTGCAGCATGAGAGTAAAAATCCTTCGCTCTGCCTCACATCTGTTTGCCTGTTCCAGCTGTGAATTGGCTTCTAGGGAAACCACGAAGTGAACCTTTTACAGTGGTCAAAGTCTCTTCTAGTTTTGCTTGTTATTGAGTTATGTGAGAAGAGCCAAAAATTGAAGTTTTAATTTACACAGGCAGGCCAACACATCGCTAATCAGAAGTCCCCCAAAATATGTCTTTGTATAACAAACACTTCCCTGGGCAGCTGTTCCAGTGCTTCACCACTCTTTCAGTGAAGAAATTTTTCCTAATAACCAATGTAAACTTCCCCTGGTGTAACTTGAGGCAATTTCCTCTCATCCTGTCACCTGTTACTTGGGAGAATTGATGACATCCAGAATTCTCAGCAGAGAAGTGAATGCAGGATGCAATATTAGAGCAGAATTTTAGAGTGAAAGCTTTTAGACCACCAACTTGGAATGAAATGAAGAATCTGCACTGTCTAATAATGACCTGGAATGGGAGAGACAGGAGTGGTGGTTTCCAGTAGGCACTCGAGACAGAGGAGCAGATGAACCCTCCCTCCCTCCCTCCCAGCTGCACAAACAGATGGGTTTTGCAGAGAAACATTACAAAATCATGCTGACAACTTTCATTCTGGGCAGTGTACTTTATAATAATAATCAAAACCAAATGTAAATAAAGTATCTCTAACGAGAGAAGCATGCTGCCCAAATTTGCTTCCTATTTACACCAGTTACACGTGGATAAAATCCAGATCATTGCTTTCTGTAATCTCCTACCCACCCAATCAGAGCGGGGAAGGCTGCTGCTGACAGGGACTTGTTTTTAATATCGGGGCTCTGTTTCATGTCAGCTTCTCTAAATGAAATCAACATTATCACCCAACACTGCTGGGATTACTTTTATAAGCTGCAAGTGATGAATAGCAGAGGGAGGCAGGGAAAACAAGTGCAGTAATAGAAAAGAGAGGGGGTTTTGAACATCAGTTTTCTTCATGGCTGTTGTGTTGACTTCCATCCCTTCTGGTCTTTATATTTATTCCTTATGGAAATGGGAATTTAAAGTAGTAAAAGGGGGCCTGCAGGAAAGCTGGGGAGGGGCTCTTCTTCAGGGATTGCCGGGATAAGATGAGGGAGAATGGTTTTTAAGCTGAAAGAGGGGAAATTTAGGTGAGATCTTAGGAAGAAATGTTTTCCTGTGAGGGTGGGGAGGCCCTGGTAGCAGGAACAGTCAATGAACTGTCAATGTGTACGGTTGCACAGCATCGTGTGTTATTCCTGCAGCAGACATTGCTCCTCTGCGAAGGTTTTCCATTCTGTAATTGAAGAACCTTTGGACCTGGGAGGGAGTTGTGAGTTTGGAAAGTGTGTTTGAAAATATCACTCTCTCCTTGAAGCCTCTTATGTTTATCCCTTGACCAGGTGTCTTAACAATCTGAGCCTTCCTTGTTTCAAGGAAAGTGACATTCTTGGCAGAACAGAGCACTTACAGGTTGTGGGTTGTCTGCAGAGAGGTCCCTGGAGGGAAGCAGGCAGGGGAGTTTATTTTGCAGAGGAAAATCTATAACATATCTCTAGAAAAAGATGAACCACTGCTGCCTTCAAGGAAATGGTTTTCCTAATGAGGGGATTACGTTGTGTGTCCGACAACACGTGCACAGCAAAGGGTTCCTAAGAAGTTGTTCTGAAGCATCTTGTGCGTGTGGAGTGGTCAGGACAGTGTGACTTTGATACAGCTGTGCTGCCCAGACAAGGTGCTGTGGATCTGGGGACAGGGACACGTGTCACAGGGCAAGGCAAGGATGGGTTTAATGGGTGAGGTATTAACAGAATTAATCAAGGAACAGCGTTTTATGTTTTCTGTGCTGCTAGGCCTGTCGGTATCAAACTCAAATTGTGTTATCTGCTGCTTTTCCAGGGTCTCCATATGAACCTTCCTGTTGGTATCAGCTTCTCATGGCCATTGTAACCCATGTTCTGATTCCATTCTAACCCTTGTTCATGCCTGCTGCTTCTGCCTCGCTCTGTTACTGGCTCACCTGAACTGAGCCCTGGACAAATGAAGAAGTTAGGGAGAAGGTGGGCGGGCAGGTGGGCTGTCTGGGGCAGGAGGCTTTCCAGGGGTTGAATGAAGTTGGGTTCTGCAAAGAGCGTGACTTTAGCTAAGGATCCTCCTGCAGAGTTGTTGCGGCGCTCACCGTGAATGTCGTGCTCACAGCACCGCTTCTTCCTCGCTCTTCCTCTCTGCCCAGTAACACTCCATTTATGTTGTTCTCGCAGCGCCTCGGATCAATGGCCACCCAAAACTGGACAGACACCGGGAGCACCCTCCTGGTTATGACAGTGCTTCTACCATGATGAGCAGTGAGCTGGAGTCCAGCAGCTTCATTGACTCCGATGATGATGACAACACAAGCAGGTAGGGCCCCGATGTGGAGACCGAGCTGTGAAACACCATTTGCATCTGTTTCCCTGCCACTTCATTGGATTTCTGGGCTTTCCTGAAACTTGCTGACAAGATGAGAAGACTTATATCTTCTCTTTCCTCATTTCCCTTCTTATTTTTGAATTTTCTTTCTTTTCCTTTTTTTTTTTTCTCCTATGCATGATTTGAGTGCTGGCAATTCCTCAGTAACATCAAGTTGTGTAGAATCCCTGCTGTGAGAAGCAAGCTAAGTGAGTTATTGGGGTCCTTATCCAAGCTGCCTAAAGCCATTATTCCAATTAAAAGAAAAATGCTGTTCCTCTTCTTTTCTTTTAATAGCAAGAATGATCACATTTTCAGATCAAAGCAATGTGGAACCTTACCTGTTTATAAAGTCATGGTGTGAATATTGTAACAAAACACTTTTAGCACAGACTCCTAATAAGTACACACTTCACTAAAGCTGAATTTCAAAGGAATTCCCATGTAATTGCATAATCTGAGACCCAAGAGCAGCACAGGAATTCATAAAAGTTAATGCTATTGTGAAGGCAGGCTGTGATGCCATTTATTTATGACTTCTTAATTGTTCTTTCTTTTAGTGCAGACAGAAAATGTGGATTATTCTTTGCTTTTTGCAAAAAGCCTCTCTGTTTCAAGACATCCTTGTTCATCTCTAAAGAGACTTCTGTTGTTCCATAAAGGTTTATAAGCCAATACATTTCTCTGATTGAAAACACCTATTCTTAGAGATGTAAAATCAATCAAAACAAATATTCTTCTCTTTCCTGGCTGCAGTGACAGCAGTTCTTTGAACACTGTCTGTGGAGCTGTTGCTCATCCAAATGAGCTATGAAAACCACTACAGAATTCTATTAATTGTCAGAGAACAAGATTGTGGATCTCTGCTGGTTCAGAGAGATCTGTATCTAAAATATATAAGGGGTGATATTCTCAAATTCTAGGTGGAATGGAAACAGCAAAGAACCAGTCCTGGTGACGCTCATGCATTTGTTGTGTTTACAAACACACTGTTGGCTTCTTGAACTCAGTGGATCTGCTTGCTATTGCCATTAGTCATAGCTTAAAATCTGTTGAGGAGCAGCAGTTCCTTCGTGTTCTGGGGGTTTCCAAAGGGTTGAAAGTGTAAACATTTAAGATTTGATCCTGAATTGGTTTCAAGAACTTAATTTTGCAGTTACAGGGAAGTTGCCAGCACCACCTGAAGATATGGAAAATCAGCCTCTGGATTCTTTGTACCTCACCTGGGTTTCCATGTGCATAAAGCGTTGACACCATCCATAATTAACCTGAGTGTACTCTAAGCCTTCCTGAAGCCTTTAGGGCTCCTAACCCTCCTTCCTTCCCTAAAAAGAAACCCACAACAACAACAGCAGCCCTGCAGCTGATTTTGTTTCTTGTAAATAAATTAATCATTCCTGTGGCAGCAAGATATGCAGTAGGGCAGGCTTAGCACAGGCAGGGTGGCCGCTGAAGCCCATTATGCCAGACCCAGCTAACTCTCCCTGCATTAATAAAGTCAGGCTTCCTGCGTCTGACCTGAGAAGAAAGAGACTCTTCCAAGCTGCTGTGCAGGGCTTTTCCTTTCCAGGCTGGGGCAGAAGCTTTTGGCACAGGGAATAGCTGCCAGGCCAGCTAGGCAGGAAGAACAACTGCATGGAATGCTCCAAGGTATGCTGGTGCGTTACGGTGCGGATGCGCTCGAGCAGATGAGGGATTGTGCTGGCAGGGAGAAGTTTCCTTTAGAGGCAAATAGAAAACTGAACATGCTCCAGCTCTGCTGCCTGGGGAAAGAGAGGTTGGAGGGGGTAAGTTTGTTTCATTACAGCTGATGAACTGTGGGGTCAGAGCCTGTGCTGGGAAGGAGACTGGATGTGGAGGTCGTTGAAAGAAGAAATTGGATGTGTAGGATATTGGTGTCTTGCAGGTGAAGAGGTCAGGGTGAGGATGCTTTTCTATCAGTGTGTGTTTGACACTGGTTTAGTTTATATTGACCTTGGAGCAGTGCAGCACAGTTGGTGAGTTTGCAGCCCGAGGAAGCTCTCTTGCATTTAGAGAGAAAGAATCATTTTTTCTTTCAGTGAATTAATTTGTTCTCAGATATTAGAGGATACTCCAGAACCCTTTAAGCAGTGTGACTGCAATAATATATTTCCTTTGTTTCCAAAATGTGATGTAACATTGGTGTCCTTTGCAGGTGGGAGAGGTATTTTGAATACAGACTCATGCAGGGAGCTCGTGGGGAACTGTGCAGTAAAAGTCTTGTTTCTGGCTTCTGTTAAGCAAGTAAAGCTCTAGCAGATATGACATAGCTGTAGGGTTATTGTCAGCAACTTGCAGTTGGTGTTCTCAGTTCAATGTAACTAAAAGAATTCACTGCAAAAAGAGTTAATGACTTTTATTCTCATGTAAGAAATTAACATTAGTTCTATTTAGACTATAGGGATAAGCTTTCCTTAACAAATTGTTGCCTTTTTTTTTTCCCTTCCTTTGGGGAATGTAGACTGGACAAATTATTATTCTTCTTTTAAAAAATCTCTTCTGTGGGATTTATCAGCCTGACTGTTAGAAGTGCCATCGGGGTTTTGGCCAGCACCCAATGCAGGGAATGAGTAGTTATGATTCCAGATTTGTTTTTCATCCTTGCACTTTATTTTTCCCAAAAGCTCAAATGTGCTCTCTTGTTTTGCTCAGCAAATTGTAATAACTTTTACTCATTTCTGGGGATGCTTCATAGATCAAAATATTACTCCTCACGAGAATAGGTTTGAACATCCGGATACTCCTAGGATATGATATATGCAGTGTTAATAAATTCCCCCTCATCCTCTCCCTGCACTCCCTGATCCAGAGCCCCTCCCCAGCTTTCCTGGAGCCCCTTTCAGTACTGGGAGGCTGCTCTAAGGTCTCCTCAGTGTCTTCTGTTCTCCAGGCTCTTTATTTTTCCTGTTGTAAAGGAGAACCCTCGGAGAACCAGAAGCTTTGAGCTGTTTGCACAGATTGAGAATTATCAAATTCTGGATCTCTTCTGCACACACCACCTCTTAGCTCTTTCCATTAATTTGCCTTGCTGGGAGGGAAGAAAGGAGCGTGTGAGGTTAACATGCCTGAAATAGTTTTGTGAACTCAAAGAGAGTGTCAGAAGCTTCACAGCCCTGAGCAATTCCATCATCTGTAACGTTCAGCCCAGTTTGCTGGATCCAAACACACTGACAGGATGGGTTTCCCAGTGGTGGGTCACAGCCTCCTGACAGCGAGCTCCCTCTTGAAGTCGCTGGTATCGAGTGTTGTTGAGGTATTCTGGCATTCCTGCGTGTGGCTACAACTTTGAAGAAAGAGACATGGAGACTGGGGAAAGACAGGCACTGTTTGCTTTGTGGCAGTGCCAGTTCAATTATTTGTGTTGTACAGGGTTGGGATTTTTTTAATCTTTGTTAATGATGGAGCGTTGCTTTGACTTTTTTTGCCATTCTTAAGATAATAAATAGAGGAGAGGTGTCTCTGTGGTGTTGCACTGGTGTCTCTGAAACCTATGCTTTCTTCCAGGCTTCTGAAATGAATTTGGGTAAATGTATTTATGTCTTTCCATGTCTCATTCCTCTGTCTGTAAAACAAGAGTGATTGCTGTCCCTAATTCTTAGGAGCATCTTAAGTACTTATGTGTAGAATGTGACATGTTTAGGTTCTACAGCTTTGAACAGTCTGAAAAAAGCAAAGTAAAACTAACAGAATGTGTAAAGGTAAATTCTAGAATCACTGATAGTTGGAAAAGACCTCTAAGATCAGCTGTCAGCCCAACTCCACTGTGCCTACCAAAGCGTGTCTCAAAGTACTACATCTCCATGTTTTTTGAAATCCCATTTGCTTTTCCTCTGTCACTGTTTGCTATCAATTGCTGCTTTACTGAATTCAAGCCCCAGTATTAAGCTCCTGTTAATGGGGTAAGCAGCAGCACAAAAGAATTACAGCACCATGGCAAGACTTACAAAAATTAACATTAAGAGATTCTCCAGGTTGTCTGTTGGTCTCTGAGAGCAGAAGTTAAAAACAGTCTTTCATGTGCGGCTGTTCTTACAGCACAGTTTCCGCTGATGGGCCGGGAGCCAGGACCACCTGGAGTGGAAGACGGCTGCCTCTGACCTTTGGGTGGTGATATTGGGGTGACACGTGCCTGCTGTGGTGGGTTGCACCCAGTCTTGCTCCCAGAAGAGAGCAAACCAGTAAATGGTACTCTGATCCGTGCTGTAGTTTAGCTGTATCGGCTCTGCGCTCCGAGGCTTGGCCACTGCACACCCTGGGAGCGGGCAGCGGCTCCGCCGTCAGCACAGCGACCCGTTGTCAGGAGGCTGATGCTGTCGGTGGGGTTGAATCTCTCCTGCCTTTGTAGGAAGCAGTGTGGGGTGGTTTTTTTTAGCAATGCAAATGGCTCAGCTTTACAGAAGTGACGTTTGCTCTCTGTTTCCTCAGGTTGAGTAGCTCCACCGAGCAGAGTACTTCATCCCGGCTCATACGGAAGCATAAACGCAGGAGGAGGAAACAAAGGATGCGGCAGATTGACAGGGTAAGGTTGGCATCACAATTTTCCAAGGAGGTGAACCGTGGGTTTTTTGTGTGTAGCCTGTGAATTGGGAAGGGATCCAGAAAGGGTTTGTGCCCTGTTGAATGCATTTGGCTCCAGTCTGGACTAAACCTCTAACGTTTGAAGTTCTGCAGCACTAGAGGCAAGACTTTCTTTCTCCCCTCCTTTTTCTTCTTTTAATGTTAAGTGATGGCATTTCTTATTGTCTCTTCCAAGCCCAGCTGCTGCGGGAGAGCCTCCTCCTGTGCTGCTGCTGATGTGGGCAGGGGGTGGCTGTGATGTCAGACACCTGATGTGTAAATCGCTGAGATTTGCATTCTGCTGAAAACAGAAATTTCCATTTATAGAAAATCACCAGTTTTTCTTTTTGCCCTTCTCTGTGCTGGTCCTGTGGCAGCAGAATGAGGGTGCTCCAAATGACTTCTCAAATTAACTGTTTGGTTCTCCTGCAAATACCAGTCTTCACAGATTAAAGAATGAGCTTATTATATTTTATCACAAGAACTGGAGTGATATTTTAGCAGATATTTGATAAAGAGATCTGTGTCTCATTTTGGGGAGAGGGAGTGTCTGGCTTCTCCATTCCTGAAGGATCGTGTGTTGTTCCCTCCTCTCTTTTGGGAGGAGCTGTGGATATAATAGTTCACACTACACTGGCATTTTAGTATTTAAATGTCCAGTCATGCAGCCAGGAAGCAGAAATGATTCTGTGTGAAGTTCAATTGAGAAACCTTAATATAGGAACTTGTTTTGTAAACAACTCTTGAGAGGAAGTGCAAATCGTGTTCAGGTTTTTATTCCTTATGGATTCTAAATGAAGAATAATTTTGAGGAGGCTACAGTGGTTTCTGGATGCCTTCTGAGTGGAAGACTATTAATCAGTTCCTGATGAATTAATCCTCAATAGTTACTTTTATTGTTTTACTTTGTGCCATTTAAAACATTGAGAATTTTCTGATATATTTTGCAGTCGTCTTCGTTCAGCAGCATCACTGATTCCACCATGTCCCTAAATATCATCACTGTCACACTCAACATGGGTAAGAGGATAAGCGACCTTTTTTATGATGAATGTCAAGTGCATGGTATGTTTTGTCATGGTGTAATAGTACAGCCAGTAGGAGGTTCCTTGATTTGAAAGGATTCCAACTGAACTAAAGGGAATGGCAGTTGCTGCTCTGTATTCCTAGTCTGGTACTGGATGGTTCTGAGCCACTGGCACGAGCAGATCCCTGTTCTTACCAATAAGCCCAGGAAAGGAGCTGGAGCTCCAAGACTTGGAGTTCTCTTACTTCCAGGAATGGTAAGGGGTCAGACACTGTCAGGAACAAGAGTAGAACAGCACTGGAGGTTTACATTTCTGCTGCTCGTGCCTGTCATTGTTTAGTCAGGCAGGAATGTGTGGGATGGCCAGTTTGGCACCTTTCAGTAGCACCAAATTCTTCGTGCCACTGACATGTGGAAACAACATTGCTTAATGCTGATCGGGTGCTTAATTTCTAGGTGTAGACATGTCTTTTCAATGTTGTTTCTCTTGCTGATTTTCTGAAGGGACCTTTTCAGTGTCCTGTAGGAAAAAATAATGTCTTGAGCAGCCTTTCCTTGAACATGCCCAGCAGGGTAACTTGAGATAACAAAGTCAAACACAACCCAGCTGATGTGTTGAGAGAAGTGATTTTTCAGGACTGAAGTAGCCTGGTGTTAGCTCTTCGCTGTCATTACAATCACCTTTGTTTGCTTTTTTCCCTCCCTCCCCTCCACTTTCTGTCTGTATAGAAAAGTATAACTTCCTGGGAATCAGCATTGTAGGACAGAGCAATGACCGGGGTGATGGTGGCATTTACATTGGCTCTATTATGAAAGGAGGGGCTGTGGCAGCTGACGGTCGAATTGAACCAGGAGACATGCTTCTGCAGGTTGGTCTGTGTCCAGAAATACATCCTGCTGCCTTGTACACTGGTGGCTCAGCTCAGGCATCCCATCAGGTCCATGGACTTAGCTTAACAGAATTCATTCATACTCAGAGAAATGTAATGTAACTGCCAGCTGTATCCTGGGCTTCATCAGAAGCGTGACGATCAGATTGAGGGAGGGATTCTCCCCCTCTGTTCTCGTGAGACCTCACCTGGAGTCCTGTGTTCAGTTCTGGAGTCCTCAGCACAGGGAGGATGTGTTGGAGTGAGTCCAGAGGAGGCCACGAAAACAATCTGAGGGCTGGAGGACCTGCCCTGTGAGGACAGGCTGAGAGAGTTGGGGTTGTTCAGCCTGGAGAAGAGAAGGCTCCAGGGAGACCTTAGAGCAGCCTCCCAGGACTGAAAGGGACTCAGGAAAGCTGGGGAGGGACTCTTGATCAGGGAGTGCAGGGACAGGATGAGGGGGAACAGTTTTGAGCTTAAAAAGGGGAGATTGAGATGAGTTCTTAGGGAGAAATGTTTTCCTGTGAGGGTGGGGAGGCCCTGGCACAGGCTCCCTGGGGAAGCGGTGGCTGCCCCATCCCTGGAGGTGTTCAAGGCCAGGTTGGATGGGGCTTGGAGCCTCCTGATCCAGTGGGAGGTGTCCCTGCCCATGGCGGGGGGTTGGAAGTGGGTGGGCTTTGAGGCCCCTTCCAGCCCAACCCATTCCATGATTCTATGAAATGTGTCGCAAAGACTGTTGTGCCTTAAAGCTGTAATTTATTGTGAATGCAATGGGGTAGCTGATGTGCTCTGGGAAACAATGTTTCTGCAGCTGCAGTTCCACTCTGAAACAAATAATTAAACTATCTTTAACTTTCCTGTTGCAAAGCCTGACCTTTGCTTTTTGCAACGTTTTAGGTCAACGATGTCAATTTTGAGAACATGAGCAATGACGATGCAGTACGGGTTTTACGGGAAATAGTCTCCAAACCAGGGTGAGTGTTACCAAATCTCATGCTCCTTATCCTTGGTATCCAGTTATTGTGAGTGAGCAAACCTCAGAGAAACCCCTTTTGGACCTCAGTAAGAAACCTGTGTGACTGCTGATCTCAACTCTGAACTCGGTGCAAATGAGGAATAGGTGAGGCTGCTTCCAAAGTACCAGCCAAAACCAACAAAAACTAGGAGTTGCCTGGTTTCAGCAGCACTATTTGTTTGTAGGATGAGCGATTTAATATCTTAAGAGCTGATCATTCAACAGATTTCATGAATAGTGCTCATGATCTGTGCAAAACCAGACACATCCTGATGCTGGTTCCCACTGGAGATACTTCAACGAGCGTCTCAAAAGCATTCTCAGAATGTACTTGACAACTGTTGGATAGGAATAAGTGAGTTTAAAAGAGTTCCTTGTAGCAGTTACAGCTTCTGTGGGGGAAGTTAAGTCACCCTTACTTGTTTTCTTTCTCCCCAGACCTATCAGCCTAACAGTAGCCAAGTGCTGGGACCCTACTCCCAGGAGTTATTTCACCATCCCCAGGGGTGAGTATGTATTTGTGCCCTTTACTGGGTTCCTTGGAGCCTGCAATGTCTGGAATGTTTTCAGCTGTTTTGGCATTTAATGAATTTCCATTCCCTACAAGGTTGATGCTTTTTTCGATCAGGAGGCAGAGTTTAAGTCTCTTTCTGAGACTCCAGTGTGCACTGGATTTGTAGGAGTTTTTCTTTTGATTTACATGGCTTTGGAGCTTTTAACCTTTTGGTGGTTTATCCCCCTGATCATAGCCTTTCATTTGATAGAAAGTTTGGAGGGTAACTATACTTAAGTGTTGAAAAGTCTCATTTTGTCACACGAATGCTTCTTTGGAAAGAATTTAAACTGAGCATTTTTAAAGTTTGAGGCAACCAATGTCATTTATTATACATAAAACCTCTTGAAAATAATCTTATTTTAGAGCTTCTGGCTTTATAAACCTTTCAGTAGCTGTAAAAGCTGTGCTTGTGTGGCAAACAGAGCTGCCTCCTGCTGGTGAGTGCTCTGCTTGTGGCATTGAAACCAGCTTGTTCCCAGTCCTGGGAAGGTGAGGGTGGGATTGTCCATTGAAATTAATGCCACAGACTCACTCAGCAAAGTCCTTGGTACAATAAGCATAACCAAAAGAAAAATCACACAAATCCCATATTTTAGGGAGAGCTTGTGGATCAGTTTGTCCTTTGTTCAGTGAAAGTTTGCTTCCAAGACAAACAGTGGTAGAGCTGTTGAAGACCAAGCTGGTTGCAATGGTGTGTGGGAAGTTTTGAGGAAATACCCAATATAAGTAGAGCTCTTACATGTAATTCCTGGTTTTAAGGCAGTGGAACAGCAGCCACTATAACTCCAAAGAAAACAGGTAATCTAAATCTATAAGAAAATGGGGTTTTATTCCCAGCTTTAGAAATTTCTTGCTGTGTGGCTCCTCCTAAGGTCTGAGTGTAAGCTTCACTCTCTCTGACACCAGTCTCTTCAAATGCACTTTATATGTCTTGTCTGTTTATTTTGCAAGGACTATTCCAGTCCTAACAATTTTCATTATAGCTGCTGGGAGGGGAATTCCATGAAGCCTCATCTCTGTGAATACAGAGCTCTGGATTTACTGTTCTGATTCACCTTCAGCAGAAGAAGTCCTTCTGTTTGAAGGGTTAAATGGATCCAATGCGCTTCTGAAGTAGGGAGAGATCTTCCCACCAGCTGGGACAAAGCATTAAGTGGCTCATCAGTGAGATACAGATACTCTTTTTGCTGTGATGTGTAGAATAACAGTGAAATATTATTACTGGAGTGGAAGCTTCTTTCCCAGAAGGGGAAATATTTCACTCCCTCTGCAGTTACAGGAATGAGAGTGTCGTGGTGGGTGGCTGGAACAACCCAGGTGCTGCTGGGCTTGTCTCACCTGTGCTAGCAGAATGGCAAGGACCTGTGTGCCCCCCAAAAATGCCTTGTTCTCCCTTTCTGGTTGTTTTGCAGCTGAACCAGTGAGGCCAATTGACCCTGCGGCGTGGATCTCTCATACCACAGCCATGACGGGAGCGTACCCCCGTTACGGTATGAGCCCCTCCATGAGCATCACCACATCTACCAGCTCCTCACTAACAAGCTCAATTCCCGATTCGGAAAGTAAGTCACACTGAGGCCAGCACAGGGCAGGTGTCTTCTGCTCGGGGCCAGCAGTGCAGAGCTGTGTGCCAAAGCGACCCCAGCCACCAGCCCGATGAGAGCGACAGCCACCACACCTCTCCTGAATGCTTGCTTGAGTTTGTCATTCTCACGGGGAGCGTAAAACCTGTTTGTGAAGGTCAGAGCTGATGCAGTGGTGTTTTGTCAGGGTTCACGTTCAGGAAGAGGTGGCTTCTGGTCCCTGTTAAAATTACAAGGCAGGCCTCCAGCTTTATCCCCCCCAGATGAAAGCAAGGGTTTCCTCCTTGTGTTTGGCTATTTTTAAGTTAAGTTAATTAATTTACTTCAGGTGGATGTCACTGGATAATTATGTCAGTGTATCATTTAGGAAGCCTTATGCTGATATCCACAAGGCCTCTTTTATAACTTTTTGTCTTTTTAGAATTCATTGAACAAGGAAAAAACCAAAAAATAACGTCCCACATGAAATGCTGGTTAGAGCTCAGCCTTCTTCCCTGGTTTGTCTGTTTCTAAAGGTACTCAAATCCATGTAACCAACGAGTAATTAGGACCCCTTACTTTGGAAATTTTTCTTTAAAGATTGTAAGCTCTTCCATTTCTTTACTCTTCCTTTGCTTTCTGATGAAAGCATGGGATAAAAGCCAGTGTTTGGTTTGAATTAGGTGACAGTAAGGCAAGGCAAATAAACAAGGAGCTTGTGTCTCCGAGAACACTGTCTGCTGAAATCCTCATTGAGGAAAGTGTATTTAAAAGAGCACTTCTGATTACCTGACGTGGAAGTTTTGAGGTACTTTACACCTCATTAATGTGTGTTTGTTTCCTGTAATATTAATATGGAAGAATTTCTCTAGAGATACAACCTTTCTGTTTTGTTTGTTCATCTGTAGCAAGGAGGTTTGTGATGTTTATATATGTATAGAAATCTTGAAGTGGCTTTAAAGCTCTGAGGAGATGATCTCGTTTGTGGGACAACGTCACCTCAGAGTGTGCTCACTGAAAGCCAGAGAAATACCTACGTGGTTAACAGGGGATACTCAAGTGTCTGCCAGATCTGGAGTCTCAGTTTAGGACTGAGTGACTTTTTTATTCAGTAAGAGAGAAAGGGAGGATGTAATTTAGAAAAACAAAACCAAAACAAACAAGAAAAGCAACGCTTTGAGGATTTTAAAGACCAAGGTAGTGTTGAGAGAATCTTCTCTGGACAATTGGGTGGCTGAAGCGTGCAGGTTGCTTTTGCAGGGACCAGGTAAGTCCTTTCAGTCTGCATAGGCATCTGCCTCTTCTCCCCTCTCCCAGATTTTCTAAGCACACAGCTCCTGGAACCCCGCCTCTCCCTGAGCTGAAAGGGCTGTTATCCCATTGGTAGGTGTAGTAGCTCCTTAGATTGCAGGCAGCACCGCTGAGGGGGAATACACCCGCAGCAGGAAGCAAGAGAACCACTCACCTGATGACTGCTTTATCCTGAGATGTGTTTTCAGCCTTACAGGTACCAAAGATTGCTGGGATCAAATGTATCTGCTGATTGCTGTCAAACATGGGAGTCTGTTACCCTCCATTCCCCTTGAACTGCTCATGTATTGTGTGCCTTGATATCCAGTGATGTGACTGGGGAGCGTGGGACACAGACACCCTCTCAGTTATACTTTTAAAATAAATGTTATTTGGGAGCAGAACCATGTTTCTGGAGACAGCTTCTCATTTCTGTGCCAGTGACTTACAGTGTTTCCTTCCCTGAATGCAAGAAAACATGGAGTACCCCTGACTTTATTGTGACCTTGCGCTTAACGCTCCTTCCTTCGGTTCAGCCCTGGCCCTGTCGGGCAGCACCTCAAGGCCCTCGGCACAAGGAGCACCCAGTGTGGGAACCTCTGGCAGGAAGGATGGAGCTGGGAGGAGCAGAGGAGGAGAGAGAGGCAAAGAGGGACCTCACTGATGTCTCAGAACTCCCAGAAAGGAGTCACTGTCTGTGCCGTTCCTCAGGTGTGCACGTACCTGTACAAGAGGTCAGGTGGTCAGGCCCACAGCTGACTCAGCTCAGACCAAAATGGGTGCATTTTAGATCTATCTTAGAATTGTTCATATTTGTACAGCAAGTAGCAGACTTAGAAAATGCCAGTGCTCATTTGACCAGGGTTCCTTACACACAGATCTCAAGTCTCCACGAAAATACAATGTATTGCTCCCCACCTGCGTGAATATTGGTTTGTTGTTGTTTTCCCCCAAATCAAACATGTTGCTTTTTGCCACTAACCAAACTAACTTAAAGCAAAAGCAAAATGTCAAGTGTTTATTCAGATTTTGTAAGTATTTGAAACCGCATGCAAAGATGGTCTGGGGTATTTTCATGTGTATTGGCAGTGCATGTGGTGAAAGAAGCATTTTCTGTTTTCATTGTTTCATGCTTGTTTTACCTTTTATCAAACTTTTGGGTTGCTGGAAAAGGACAAAATTGGTTCCCTTGTGCTTTTGGAAAGGTGGGTGACACGGGGAGCGGCGGGGAGGGAAGGGAGGAGGGTTTCTGAATTCCTAAACTACAAACACAGGACACACACGCTCAATGTGAATTTTCTAGGGCTGAGAAGATGGGAGAGGAAAGAGAGCCGAGTGCTGCATCCAAAGAGTGGAGTTGTCTTATGTATAGACAGGATGGTTTGAGTTCTGCACAGAACCCAGGAGGGCTGGTAGCCTCTTGCACCCAGATTCACCCCCACTGGGCTCTCAGTGTTAGGTGCCACTTTGCCTTTATGTGTGGTGAGGGCAAAGTCATGCTGGGTGAAGTGACTGTTAACTTGAAAGGCTCCATCACTGGGATCCTGGAAAGTTCTTTTTTTAGGAGATCTTAAATCCTGATGACTGATTTCTTTTCTAATTTCAGTTCTCCTCAATTACACTGATGTCCAAATCTTAAAAAACCAAATGGGCGTTGATTGAGGCACGGATATCATCTTTGTGCAGATGGGTGTTAGTCTTGAGAATTAAATCTAAAGTTAAAGAATGAGCCAAACCCACTTGCCCTGCAGAGTTTTGCATACAGTGCACTGAACCATTGGGTGTCCTTGGCAAACTGAAATGGGAAGCCACGGTCATAGACCGCCTTGGATTTCCTTTTCCTGCAGCTCTCAGTGCAGGGTGGGTTGAGAGAGCGCAGTGCTGACCCGTAGCTGGTTTGTGAAGTCGAGGCACGTAGGGTCTCAGAGACTAAACTGAGCACAGTCTCTGAAGAACTGGTACCAGTGCTGTAATTCATGTCATCAGTGAGGGCGCATTTGGGAACCTTTGTCTTTTTTAGCATGTGTTGATAAAGCTGTGCCTTGAAATGTTTCATCCAGATTGGGAGCTGAGAAGCTCTTTTTGGACTCGGTTCATTTCAAAGAAGCATGTAACCTCTCTTCCTTTTAGAATTAGAAGAATCCCCCTTAACTGTGAAGAGCGACATGGCTACTATTGTCAAGGTTATGCAGCTGCCAGACTCAGGCCTTGAAATTCGGGACAGGATGTGGTTAAAAATTACCATCTCCAATGCAGTGATAGGTAAGTGGATCAAAGGAACAGAGGGGGAAAACAGTGGCTCTTTGGGAACAGGCTGAAGAAACAATCTTTTTTCCCCTCTCTGTCTATGATCTCTTCTATTCCCTCACCTTGGTATTTGTGAACACCTCTAGGAGATAATGAATAGCTCTTGTGTGAGCCTGGTCCTTAACCAGTTCTTGGTATATCTCCAGTTTTCCCTGTGACCACTCGTGGTTCTAGTGATCTGCCCAGGTTCAGCAGCGCAACAGTCCTCCTACTTCCAGTTCCAGACAACCACACAGCCTTAATAAAGCATTTTAATTACAGTTGAAATCACCACAGCGGCTCTGCCTTTGATTCTGACTGCCCTGTGAACTGTGCTAACGTTTAGTCAGTCTAGGTTGTAGCTACTTTTTTGCTGAGAAAGGGATTAGAAGCCAGGTCTTTTGACAATGTAATACCTGCCTCTTGAGGAAGGTGAGTCTCCCAATCACTTCTGTAAATCCCCTGCCATTTCCATTACTGCAGCTCAGAGGGGTTGAACAGCGTAACTATTAAATTTTATGTGTGTACATTTGGTGTCACTGTTAATGTCGTGTGCAACAGGATTGAAGGTGATTCTTTGTTTTCTTTATTGATGTTTGATGGTAACAAAATTAACAGTTAGGCTGAGTTGTGAAAATAATATTCTAAGCTCTTTGCAGCAATTGCTGCGTGTTCGTATTTGCCCTCAGTACCTGACATAGCAGCCCACTGGGCTCTGTGATCATGTGAAGGTTAAAAACCCAAAAAGGGTCAGTCTGGCTCGGATGATCCTGTGCCTTCTCTTCCTGTTCTCATTTTAGGGGCAGATGTGGTTGACTGGCTTTACACACACGTGGAAGGCTTCAAAGACCGACGGGAGGCCAGAAAATACGCCAGCAGCATGTTAAAACATGGCTACCTCAGGCACACTGTGAACAAAATCACCTTCTCAGAACAGTGCTATTATGTCTTTGGAGACCTCTGTGGCAGTAAGTGACGCGTCTGAATGGCAAAGCTGTGTGAATGTTGTCTCTGCTGTGCTCACAGGATGCACAGAGGAGAGTCCAGAGCAGTGGTGGCTGCCCCATCCCTCGAGGTGTTCCAGGCCAGGTTGGATGGGGCTTTGAGCCCCCCTGATCCAGTGGGAAGTGTCCCTGCCCATGGGACATTCCAACCCAAACCATTCCATGCTTCTATGATTTCATAAGTGGGTGTTTCAGAGCAGGCTGTTATTCTGACCTTACACGGCAAGGGCCTGGCACTTCCCGTTAGACCATGCAATCAGAGCATGTAGAGGAGAAGGATAATCTCATGGAACAGGGCATTTATTTCTGGTGATGCCACAGACTTCCTGCTTGTCAGTCACGCTGAGTTTCCAGTCTGTAAAATGGGGATGATTCCTCTTGATTTATGGAAATGCTACAAAGGTGCCTTCATGCTTGGTAGTAAAGATTGAGATCTGCCCTACCACGTGTGATGTTTTGGGCCAAGGCTGCGTTCCTCGAGTCCCTCACCACACTCAGTGCTGTGCCAACCTGCAGGAGCCAACTGCTGGGCAAGAACAGAGCCCTCACCTTCTCTCTCTTTTCCAGATATGGCTGCACTGAACCTTAACAATGGTTCTAGCGGAGCCTCGGATCAAGACACCCTTGCTCCACTCCCACATCCTGCTGCTCCCTGGCCCTTAGGCCAAGGATACCCCTACCAGTATCCTCTGCCCCCTCCGTGTTTTCCACCAGCGTACCAAGACCCAAGCTTCAGCTACGGCAGCGGCAGTGCAGGGAGCCAGCAAAGCGAAGGTAGGGTGGTTCACCTGGGGGTTAATTTCTGCAGCTGTCATTATGCCTAACCATTTGCTTGAGTTCTTCTGTGCTGTCTGTGCTCCTGTCCTGTGGTTTTGTTCGCTGCCCTGCATGGATTTGGTGCGACCACGCTCAGTCACAACTGTTTGTGTGTGTGATGGAGTGGGTTAACCTTTCAGCTCTGGGTCGAAACTGCCAGCCGTGCTTTAACCGAGTCCGTAGAATAGGATAAAATGGAATATAGGCTGCTTATAGTTGGGCTGTAGTTGTGTGCCTCCTGCAAAATGCTGATGGGAACTAGAGCCAAGCTCTGTCGTGTCCACGGTGGAGTGGGCGTCTGTGCTCTTCTTACCCAACAGCACCACGCGGTGAACTGCGGCTTCGATGACGCTGATCAGACCAATGTTAACGACTCAGTTGTTAAAGCAGTTCCTCCCTTTTTAGAGGTCAGAGCCATCACCAACAGAGGGGCTGCAGCAGCTCAGTATTGATAGAAATTATTCTTGCTGATGGAACAGAGATCAGAACCATGGTGCTCTTGGCTTTCACTTCCTCAGTACAAATGGAAAATCACTCTCTTTACTTGTGTGAGGCAAACGTGAGGCGGTTTACAGGGCTGAAACACTGCTCACAGGGAGGAGAGTCACTTTTTGTAGTGTATGGCAAGGGAAAAAAGAGAATATTGCATGGATTAAAAACCTGACCTCCTCCTTTGCTGCCTTACGATAGTTTTATGGTTCATTTTTAAACCTCAGTAAATAAAAATTACACGTTTTCTTCTGTACTTTTTAATTTTAATGACTTCCAGGGTGAATTTTCCTCTGCTGCCAGTAAAGAAGGGCCTAGGATTCTCTGTGGTTTTGTGCTGAACGTCCTGTAACTTGGATGTAACTTCTCCCTTTTTACTGCAGCTGATTGGGTTTTGCAAAATTGCACAAAAGAATTTGGTAACGGGAACTTGCTCACAAGATTTTAGCACCATTGCTTCCCACCTTATCTCAAAGATAGAAGTGCCTGTGAGGAAGCTCCATCCAGAGGTTTTAGAACTCCAAGCTGATTATGCTGGAAGAAATGTGATAATTTTTTTTGGCAGCTGGTCCTGTGGGCAGTAGAGAATTCGATCTCTGCTGCTGGAATGGGAAAGGTGTGGTATTTTATCCATGTGACCCGTGTTCCAGGCTGAAGAGAGCCTTATGAAAGGCACCAAGGTGTTTAACTCTTCCCTTGTTCTTTTGGAAACTACACTTCTGTGTTGTTTCTTGTGTTGTAACTGTTATTCCCTTGTTTTGTTCTGAGCAAGCGTTAGACTGAAGGATTCATAGCGGAGTGGCTGACTCTAGGGGATTGGTAAGCTTCAAATGCCTCCATAATGAGAATGAATTCACAGCATGATCATTTAGACTCTTGTGACCCAAATGTTTAGATGTATTTTTTTTCTTTATTTTTTCCCTTTTTTCCCCCTTTTTTTGGTTGTCTTGGACGCTCGACTTGTCTCAGTGCACAGTAGTCCGGTAGCGCAGCGTTAGCCCCTGGCCCCTGTGTGACTGTGCTGCAGCACCTGCACAGAAGGACATGGGTTATCTCGCTGCCAGCTCAGATGGGAGAATCCCATCACCGCTCCCTTCACTGCTCTTCATCAAATAAGTGGATAGATAATCCCAGCTTTGAGCGAGGAGGTCCAGGCTGGCTGCTGCTTTCACTGTGCGAGCTCTGAGGTGTCTCCGTGTACCCGTGCATGGCACAACCCCGTCAGCTCTGTTCTACCGGTTGTCATTGCTCAATCCATAAGCCAACAGCACGTTCAAGCCTGGTTTTGTCACCACTCTTGCCATTCCGGTGGTCACACCCGGATCCGTGGGGTCTGGTAGGAGCCGATGCGGGGGACGGCAGCGGCCGCGGCCTAATTGTTCTTTTCTGTGTGTCCTTTTCGCTCGGGGCCTTCAGGAAGCAAAAGCAGCGGCTCGAACCGAAGCAACAGCGAGAACAGCAGGAGGGCCCTTGGCAGGGAGAAGGACCGCAAGTCGGCTGGCAGCGGCAGCGAGTCCGACCACACCGCCCGCAGCGGCGGCGCGCGGCGGGAGAGGCCCGTCAGCCAGCTCAGCCACCGGAGCCACGTCTCTGCCACCCACAGCGAGAGAAGCCACCACAGCCATCATTCCTACGGGCCTCCGGGGGTCCCACCTCTCTACAACCTCCCCAAGATGGGTTCCAAAGTCTACGGGACGAGCGGACCCCCTGGAGGGCCCCCTGTGAGGGAACTGAGCGCCGTTCCTCCGGAGCTGACGGGGAGCCGGCAGTCCTTCCAGAAGGCCATGGGCAACCCTTGCGAGTTCTTCGTTGACATCATGTGAGAGGAAGTGCCTTCAGACTCTGCGTGGGGAAGGGCCGGGGGGGGGGGGTGGGAATTGTTTTGAGGGTGTGCAGGCAAGTTGGTCGTCGTCCAACACGGAATGGAAGAAACTCGGCTCTCTTGCATGTTACACCTTCCTGGTTTGCACTTGCGTTGCAGAAAAATCAACAAAACCAAACAAAAAATACAAAAAAAAAAACCCCACAAAAATGAACAACAACAAAAAAATTCTTCTGGGATTGTTAAATATCAGCGAATCGATGGCATCTTTTGTTTGTCCCCTCGCCCCCTTCGTCCCCTCTTGTTTTGGATTGTGAATGGCTGGCGTATATTCACATCGTAACGAGCTTTGGTAACTGTGGCTCCTCCTTCAGTGCAATTAGTGTATCTTTTGGGCTTATTCAAGGACTATTATTTCACACACGACTTCTGAATTTCCAGTAATGCATAGTAGCACTTTTATTTTTTCCCTGCTTTTTCTCTTATAAGGAAAAAACCTGGCAGTTGGCTGGTATCTGGGATACTGCCTGGGATGCGGTTTCTTGGATGCAGCCGTCGGCGCTCTAAGCAGAGACGTGTACAGACACCACGTGCTTGGAAAGGAGCAGGCTCAAACCAGTTCCTAGCAGGAGGCTAAGTTGGGACTTCCCCCTCTGCCGACTAGGGAGTATGAATCAATCTTTCTTTCTTTCTTTTAAGGTATTATTCTGTCAAGGGAGTGGTGGAGTCTTGCTGCTGTAAGTGTTCGTCGTGCAGAACTTGTAAAGTTATTTCCTTTAGTGCCACGATAGTGACTTTGTAGCTGCAGTGGATCCTGGGCATTTCAGTCACATCCCTGCTGACAGATGTCTCTGCTCCTTCTGGTTGTAATGAACTCTCACTTAAAGGTTTTTTAAAAGTCATTTCTGCAGAAATAGGACAATTGCTGCTGTGCGGTTGTAGCTGCAGCTTTTCCTCTTTTGAAGGGGATATTTATCCAGTTTATCCAATTCTAGCAGATGTAGGTAAATCCTGGCTCCCACTGGGACATGGCTGCTCATTTTGATCACCTCTTTTTTTTTTTTCCATTCTTAACTTCTGAGCAGTGTCTTTCTCTTTTCCTGGAATAGAAAGCTGGAGATGTCTAATCCCAACCGCAGCGTTACCTGAGGGAACGTATTCTGAAGGCAGACGAGCGGTTAGAGAGGTGAGAGGGTGTTGTGAGAACAGTTCATAAATGGTACAATAAACAAATCTTTACACCTGACACAGAGTGAGACCCACACTAAAGCTCCTGCTGGGGAGCTTTGACTGAAGCAGCTGCTGTTGCGTATCCCCAAGATTTCATTTCTGTGCATTTCTCACTCTGAGGTTATGGATGCTTTGGGAGGTTCAGGAACCTTCACTGATGTGTAAGAAGCTTTTGTAAAGTATCAAGACAAGGGCATGGTAAGAGCACACCCACACTCTGGTCTGGTGTCTCATTTAATGGGAAATAGGAGTTGAGGAGCAGTCTTGTAGTGGTGTTTGCCCATGGGGCTGTGGCTCAGCTCAGTCCTTTGTGAGCTACCTGCTTCCTGCAGGCTTCAGCACAGGTGCTTTAAAATCACCCTTTCCTGTGTATAAGCATTTTCTTCACTGATAAAAAGCTAATTCTTGTTATGGTCCATGCTTTATGGGTAGTGTGAATATCCAATATGAATGTCAAGAGAGAACGTGTCTTTCTCTATGTAATTCCATGTTTGTCACCCTGAAAAATTGCTCTTCAAACTGTCCATTCTATATGTTCATTCTGATAGATTTTTCACTACTGCTTTTCCTTTAACAGGTCTGTGTGTAAACACATCCCTTTTACAAAAGTCTGAGTAACATTTTCAAACCTCTGTGTTAATTGGAGACCTAACTCTCCCCTTCCAAAGGGAGCCAGGCATTCAGAGACTGTACGTCCTCCCACTAGGCACTCTGGTACCTAATTTGGCATAGAATTATTGAGTGGTTTGGGTTGGGAGGGATGTTAAAGATCACCCAGTTCCAACCTTGGGACAGTTTTCTTTCCAAAAATCTCCTGAAAAGCTACATAACCTTTCTGAAAGCAGTGCTTTCATTGTGATCTGCCTGGTGGGCTGGCATAGATTGCAAAGTCGGTGATGGCTTCTTCTAAAGGGTGGCACTACCTAAAGCTTGACTGTCCAACAGCCTCTTTCCTTTTCCTTTCCTCCTCCCAGTAATGCAGCAAAGATGCGAACTGAAATTTTGAAAGCTTGACATATGAAGCAATGAAATAAATCAGGGTAAAATAGGTCTGTAATTCTGCCTCTTCTCCATTATTAAGGAGTCTGTGACTTCACCAACAATCGCTTGTGGTTCTCCTTTTACATCCATTTTAACTTTCATGGTCTCTTAAATATTACACTTTTTCTGGCCTGCTTTGTCTTAAGGCAGAACTCAGAGGGCTGGAGGAAAATACTCACTTCAATAAATCATTTCCAAAAGGGATTCAAGCTGGGGCCTGAGCTTCCACCCATGGAAGAAACGTGTTTCATTTCCTCATGACTTTTCAGGAATTGCAGTTTACCCACCTGCTGGGTTTTATTGTCTTGTTATGCTGTTGCTGGAAGCTGTTCTGTGTCTTGCTGATCTTTGCTGCTATGTTGAAGGACTGTGTTCTGTACTTGTGTGTCTGTGGGTTCCTCTGGAGTGAGGCTGGCAGGCCCTAACACATCCTTCAGCTGCTGAGGAGAGCAGGCTGCTAAACCCAGCCTGAACTCGCTGCTCCCAAAACCAGACATCCATTTCAGGCACGAATTGAGCGCTCTGGATGTCCTGAGGGGTGTGCTGGGTGGTCAATGCTGGATGCACACAGAGCCTGCTGCTCTCAGAGAGGAGCAGGAGAATGTAAGTGACCCTCTGTGAGCAGTGCAATACGTAACGGCCACTGTGGGTAGGACGAAAGCTTCATTCCCCACCTCGTACCGTGCACTGGAGAGTGAAGGGAAAGTCAGCCCTGAAACAGCGCTCGCTTTGCATTGTCACGGAGACAGGAGATGTCCCAAGTGCCATCCTTGGCTTTCAGTGCCCAAGTGTCTGCAGGGAGGGGCCTCACTGTGCAGGTTTCTCCTCCTGGGCACCTCTGCCAGCGAGGCTGCTGCCAGCAGGCAGGGCTGTGCTGGACAGGGGGGAGCACGAAGGCTGCAGTCCTGCAGAACCGGCTGTTTCCTTCACCAGGGCCTCAGATTTCTCTCTGGTTGTAAAATCAAGTCAGTGGCATTGCCTGGGCTCTGGAGTGCACAGCCTGTGCCTCTGAGTGGTGGGTTTGCTCTGCTGGGCACGGGATCCACCTCACAAAGGGAGCCTTAAACAGCTGATATTTAATTCCCCGAGACCCTCAAGGTCTGCCTGTGCTCTGCAGCTGAGCTTGGTGTTCATGTGTACTCCCCAACAGCTCTTAACAAGGACTCACAGGTGTGTTTGGAAGTTCATAGAACACGGTGAGCAAACAGTCTGGGATGACATCTCCTCTCCAAGGGAGGAGGTACCTGTAGGGGCAGCAGACCCACCCACCCCATTGACTCTGAGGAGTAAATTCTTCGGCAAATAGTCTTAAAAGCACTGCTGTTGTCTTTTACCTCCTGGTAATAAAATTACTTTTCAAAGGTAACAGTCCCCTGGACACTTTATCCAAAGGTTTCTTGGATGGCAAGCAATGATGCACAGACATTGACTTTTGGTGTTATTTTTTGTTCTGTTCAGTCCCACCTTGAGACTTGACAGCTCATGAGTTGATGTAATTGTTTTTGTTTTGCATTTAACTGGATTGTAATAAGATTGAGTTAAAATTATTCTAATCAGTGATTAGAAATACATGTAAAGAATTTTATGTACAGTAGAGGAACAAAGTTACATGATTTTAAATAATGAAAACCCAGACTATTGCCTATTCTAGAATTGGTTCTACTCAAAGAGTGACCTCTTACTAGCATGGACTGCACTGTTCCTGTTAAATGTCTATTGCATAATTGAATTCTTTTTTGTAGATATTGTATTAAAACCCAAGTGTCTGTATAGTTAATATATAGCTGCTTATGTGTAAATGCTATTTTAAACACTAAAAATCTTTTAATTTTATGTGATAACTGCGGTGTTCGTCTTCAGTTCTTTGCTCTACTGCATTATCTTTTACTCAAGGATGATGAAACGTTGGTTGAATCATATTCTCTTTTTTTCCCCTTGCCACACTGAAATGTTGTCCTCTCTGCAGGAGAAGATTGTTCAGGAGCTCATGACAGGCAGCTGGGAGTTCTGTGCTTTATTGGTTCTTGGCAGGAGCCCTGTGAGTGTTCACCACTACACTGGGTCGAAATGCAGAGGCTCAACTCTTCCATGCAGGTTAAGGACATCTGACTGGAAAGACAAGACCCTGCCATCCATCAGAAGCTCTCTAGCTTTGAGTTAATTACTGATATACTGGGGCAGAAGTTTGCTTTCCCCTCAAACCGCCCTGCTCTTAATTATGGAGCTTCTCCCTCGCACAGCTCGGCAGGAGGAGGTGTGCAGGGAAGGCTGAAGGAAGTCTGTGGAAGTCAAAGACAGCTGGAGGATACGTCCTGGTACAAAGACAGAAGCTGGAATGAGCTTTCCTGCCTGCAGTCCCAGGAGAAGAATGTGCTGGTAGAACCCATCAATGCATTCAGCTGGTCCAGGTGAATATTCCCTTTGTTCTGGACTCACACAAACTCCAGCAGGGAGATGCTGAGGGCATTAGGCCACCACGTTGCAGAGTAACTGGTAAGCTGTAAACCACAGTGTGTTTGTTGTGCAAAGAGCAACCACAGCTGGACGAGGCAGATTCCCTCTTCTTAGCTCGTAGAGGTCAGGCAGCGAAGGCAGCGACCAAGTCGGAGTCATTCTGGGTGCACCCATTGCAAATGGCACGATTCTGCAGCAGGTTTATGTAAGTCTTGCAGAGTTTCCCACCTTCTCCCTTTACACAGGATGCAAAATGGTCTCTTCAGCTTTTTCCCAGTTAGGTTGAATATGAAATGATCAGAATTGCAGCCTTTTCCTGCAGGGCCTGGGGGACTCCAGCTCACCTGGTGTTAATTGTCTGCAGGTGGCTGGAACTGGTCAAACACCTCAAACAGCTACTTTTCCCTTCTTCCCTCCCCTCTCCCCACAGACTCCACCCTTTCCCCCTAAAGGAAAAGAAAAATCAGTCTCTCCTGGCTGTGGCTCTGCTGCCAGAAAGAGAAGCTGTAAAGGTAAATTGGGTTTTTCCATCTCTGTTTCTGTAATGATGATCAAAAGTTACTTTAGGCTTCTCTGCCCTGAAATCCCAGTGCTGAAGTGAGGAGAACTGCTGAGATTCTGAGGTGCAAGAAGACTTGCTGCAGCCTCCAGACACAAGGGCTTCCAGTCTTCAGGTCAGATTTTGCTATCTTTAATCACGCTGAGGATTGTTTTTATTTAATATTTCAATCAAGTGCTCCAGGAGAATTTTTTTATGCAGGTAGCCACAAAAATCTAGGGCAGCCAGCTCTGCAGTGCCCCAAAAAGCTCTGCTTTTTTTAGAATGAAAGTATTCCTTGGTTTAGATTAAATCACAAATTCTTTAGTTGAGCTGAATTGATGAGTTAATTCTCATTAACTTTCTATACCATGTAGCTGGAATAATTTAATGTGGGGAATAACAGAGCAGTAGAGTTGCTTGTCCAAGAGAGTGGGGGAAAAGAAAAGATCTTTCTGATGTGACTTGATATGAACTTGCTGCTATTTGGTGGTAATGTGAAATAACATGGAAGTTTTTCCATTTTCACCTTTTATGGTTTGCAACTGGCACAATTTTTTGCAAAAGGAGTGGAGAATAAAGATTGTTCAAAGGTTATAAAAAATATTGTGAACAACCTTTACTAAAATATGTTTTCACTCTGAGAAGGTGTTTGTTCTTGGCTGGTTGTTTTGTTTCAGTAATGTGAAATCAGTTTTAACAATTGCATTTAGAGTCCAACTGTACTTTTACCAGGTTTATGAAAGGGTAAGGATGATGGCATTGGTTAAAAAGTGTTGGATCGAATCATATCCTTTGCTTTTGAACTGAAGGTGAGATGTTGTTGTCATTCCTCCCTGATACTGCATCTGCACTGTTAGGAAAAGCAACAGTGGAGTGGTAGCTGCAACTTTTCTTCACGTGAAGAGGCACTAAGTGGCTTATATTTAATAATAACCATTACCTGGAGGCTGGTAGTGCACCTCATTATCCACCTCCTGTTACCCAAGTGCACACGGCAGCCTTCGTGGTGTGTAAGTGGATGTTGAGACACTGTTGGGTTATTCCTGTGGTGCTGTGCAGGCTGTGTAATCCAAGATTCTGCCTGTCTTTCCTTGCTCTCTGCCATAGGCATCTGCTCCGGGCTGGCTGGTTTCTCTCCAGCCTTTTGGAAGCACAGGGATGTGGAATAAAACGTACAGAGGTGCGATAAATGTGTATCCACACTTAGTGCAAAGAATATAATGTAGAACAGAGCATTATAACCAGGACTAAAAGTGCCAGACATCCTCATTAGCTCTGAAAATATTCAAGACAAAAAGGAAATGGTGCTGCTGGGGCTCTGTTGGGCAGGGGTGGTGATTTGGCAGGCAAGAAGACCAGATCAGAGCCTCTCCATCAGGTCGTGTCACCTGTGTTCGCAGGTGCAGCAGGGTAGCTCAGGGTAAATACTTAGAAAGCCCTAGAAAACCTGATGAGTAAAGAAATGTTTCTGTCTGCTGGTCCTTGTGGTGTGTGAGATGGAAGGAACTTCTCGCTCAGGCTGTGATTTGCACACTGTTCATTTCCCTCTCTCTTGTCCTCATTTCCATGTTCTTTGCAAACACGTGTTGATGAAATACAAATGAGTGAACTGAAATTTGAATGGGTGATGTACTCCTGGTATCACACACACAGCTGCCTTTGCACATCAGAATGGCTTCTACAGATTTTGTGACCAAGCAGTCAAGAAAATTAAAAGAGAATTTTTTCCATGGAAAAAAAATTACTTAACAGAAAGTTGAGTCTTTATGTTTCACGACAGTGATATCCAAAATGAATTCTGTGTTGTAAAAGCAGTGTGGAATTTTGATGTTTCCTTTATATCTAAATTTTTACAGTATCATTTATCTGAAAAAAACTCAGTTGTTCTGAGATTCTGGCTTGAATAACCACAGTTATGAAATCTCTTGAGAAATACAAGTTCTTGCTTGGGTTTTGTTTCGGCATTCGATGGCCAAGGTCTCAGTTGAGGCGCTGCAGCAGAGTTCAGGTGGTGTCAGGGACTGGGAGAGCAGTGGTTGCCATCAAAGCTTCGCTTCACCTTTCAAACTTTTATTTCCTTAGCAGTCAAAGTAGCCCCACTTGATCTGGCCAGGGTTGTTTCCTTGTGCTGCAGTTTGTGTATGATCTGTCGATTCTTTTGTGTGCTCACCCCTTCGCAGGTGCTTTCCTTCTGCTTTTCTAGTTATTATTTGTCCTGTTAAATACGAAAGGCCTGGGAGAGGATTTGTGGCTGTATCTCTGCTGCAGTTAATCAAGGCAATAAGAGGTGGAAATCACCAGTGGTCTTCACAGGAGGGTGGTTTGGAGATTGCCAGACCCATTCATGTGCAGTATTAGCCTCGGTACCGAAGGCTGCTTGCTTATCTGACCCTGCTTTTGGCTCCTTGTGGGTGATGAAAGGGGTGGCTGGGTACAGAGAGGATGGATACAGCTCTGTTGGGGGCATTTTGCTTTAAGTCCTTGAGTAGAACCCTGGGCTTTTGTAGCTTAAAACTTCTGTTCCCAGTGTTCAGCCTGTATTTAATATAGTGATGGTGTCTGAGACCATAGTTTTATAAAGTTGTCATAAATAGAATTATCTCATTAAAATACAGCCAGCTTTCATCAAGGAGCAGGTGACAATGGTTCTGGTTTATTGGCTGTTCATTGAGAGTCCTCCCCTGGCTCCTCTGTGATGGAATTCGGGAAGTAATCCACTGTGTTCATGTCAGGCTTAAACAAGATGATGTAGCATTTTGGGAGGTAGTAGGTCCCCAAGATGCCCAGGCTGGTTGTCAGGATGGCACCAATCTGAGTAACACACCTGAGGACTGTCTTCAGCGTGGCAAAAACAGCGACGAAGAAGATGTAGATGATGAAATAGATCAGGATGGCAAATGTGATCCCCCTGGCCAGATTGTACTTCTTACCAGCCGTCTGCACCATGAAGGTGCACAGGAAGCAGACAACGGCCAAGCAGTTGTTGCAGCCGTGCAGGAGGGCAAAGGCCAGCCAGGACTCGGTGTCACACAGCAGGAGAACCTCAGTGGGCAGGGACTTGTAATCAGACACCAGATGGTCAGGGCCCACGCGGAGGTAGCAGAAGCAGAACGCGCACTCGGTGAGGAAGCACGAGGCGACGATGAGCCAGGCCCTCCTCGGGGTCACCCAGGGCAGGAGGGTGGGGGCACAGCCAGGGCACTCGGTCACGAGGGTGATCTCGAGGGACTTGATGAAGAAGGTAGAGAAACAACCATTGAGGCAGAGGCAAGTGACGATCTGCTGGATCAGACACAGTTGGTGACTGGGCTTCCCGATGTAGAGGCAGCAGCTGAGACACAGCAGCGCGAGCGCGAGCAAGGCAAAGAGGTTCAGTTTGCCTCCCGAAGCCTGCACGAGGGGAGTCTCCAGGTTCTTAAAGAAGAGCACTGCTGTCAGACAAATCAAGGAGATGGTGGTGGACATCAGCACTAGCAAGGCGATGGTGAGTGGCTCATTCCAAAAGAGGTACCTCTCGCTGCGGACGTGGCACTGCGTGCTCCGGGCAGGGGACCACTGGTGCTCCGGGCAGGGAGTGCAGGTGGAGCTGTCTGCAAAGGAGCAGGGGGAGGTTGGTGACTGCCTCACAGTGGAGTGCTGCTACCAGGCCTCGAGGGTGGACCACAGCCATGGATTGGGTAGCTGGTTTGGCTGCTGCTTCCCACCCCCCCTCAGCTTTGGTTTGCAAAGATTGTTCAGTGTTGAGTTTTTTTCCCCTCTGATTCTCCAATCCTCCACACAAAAGGTTCCACACATTTCTTGGTTCTGTTTCCCTGCGAGTCATAGAATGGTTTGGGTCGGAAGGAACCTCGAAGTCCATCCATCAACCCTCCTGCCATGGGCAGGGACACCTCCCATTGGATCAGGGGGCTCAAAGCCCCATCCAACCTGGCCTTGAACACCTCCAGGGATGGGGCAGCCACCACTGCTCTGGGCAACCTGGGCCAGGGCCTCCCCACCCTCACAGGAAAACATTTCTTCCTGATATCTAATCTCAGTCTCTCCTCTTAAAACTGTCCCACCTCATCCTATCCCTGCACTCCCTGATCAAGAGCCCCTCCCCAGCTTTTCCCCAGAAAGGATCGCCAACTTCCGAAAGATCCCAGAATTTCTTCATACCCCTCTCTTCTACCTCCTAAGAGAAAACATATGCTTTGTCCTTATGCATTCTCTTTGGAATCAACAGTGGAAGGTCCCCCACTGAAGATCTGTAGAGCAAGAACAGAAGGGAGGCAAATGCTCTGCACTGGCAGTGCTTCATGAGGAAGAGCTCACAACTGGTCTTTACCAGCTTTGTGAGCCTGTGTGACCTTGACCAGTAGCAAACACAGAAGTTAAAGCCCTTGAATTTCTCAGATCTCACCTTTAGTGCTCCAGAAGGTGTTTTCTGGACAGTCTGTGCAGTCATAGCAGCAGAGGTGGAATCCTTTTATTCGTCGGAATTGTCCTGGTTTGCAGTGTCTGAAGCACTCTGAGGTGGGCTCCTAGGGAGAGGAGGAGGGAACGTCAGCCAGACAGTTTCAGGAGAAGCACTGCATCACCAAACAAACTGGAAGCAGTTTGCTGGGCTGGGATCCATCCTGTGCCCGAGTCAAGAAGTGCTGGGAATACCTTTTCCTAATTATGCACAATGGAGAAGGATCACGTGTTTGCAGAGGAGCAAGAACTGGATCCCACACGGCGCAGCATGCGGGCTGGGAGCTCTTTAGGAACAGTCCTGATGGAGCTGCAAAAATGTTTTACCTCCTTTTCTGGTGGTTTGTGCTTTTCCTCCTGGTCTTTACCTTTTGATCTGCAGTGTGAAACAGAATCTGGGACTTGTTGATGTACAAGAACTCTTCGTAGTCACCTACAGGCAGATACGTAAGGGTGCTGTTTCTCCAGGACCACAATATCAGTGTGTAGCCAATGTTTGTGTTGTGGGATTGATCAAACCTGAAGCTTTGGCCGTTGACTGTGAACGGGAGGGTGTTCATGAAGTGCAGGAGCTGAGGAGGAAATGAAAATTGACGGTAAATATTGGTTCAGAAAACATTCACAGAATCCTCGAATGCCCTGAGTTGGAAGGGACCCACAAGGATGAGGGAGTCCAGCTCCTGGCCCTGCACAGCACAACCCAAACATTCACCCCATGTGTCGGAGGGCATTGTCCAAATGTTCCTTGAATATTGTCAGGCTGTGACTGCTTCCCTGGAGAGCTGTTCCAGTGCTCCACCGCCCTCTGAGGGTGAATATGCAGTGAGCTAATTTCTGACTGCAATCAGTTGTCCCTCACGTGCTCTAAGACTGTGGCTGTCGGCCTTCTGGCTGTGTTATTGACTCTGTCTGTTGTGCCCAGCCCAGCTGGCAGAAGGTAGACCTGGAGAGGGGAGCACAGTGCTAGGCAACAGCGGAGAAGGTGCTGGAGCAGGGATTGGCTGGCTGAGGGAACGGCCAAGGTTGTGTCACTGCCAGAACACGGGCTCGGAGCCCGGTGCGATGTTACCCCCCGTTCCCTGTCTGGCTGTTGCGCAGCCAGGTTGGATGAACGGAGTGCTGTAGGCTCCCCCAGACCTTCACTCACCTGCCAAGACCTGATGTCTCCTTTGGGACACCCCTGGTGGGTGCACCCCAGCGCTCTGTGCAGCGCGTAGGCCACGCTGTAGGCTGCCACGTACACGGGCTGGATTTGAGAGCGGCTCAGCATGGACGAGACGTCGTGCAGCGAGACGAGGTCACACTCCGAGCACTGCGCGCCCAGCACGTCAGACTTCATGAGCTCATTGAGTTTTCTGGACTCCTGGCAGAATTTATCCTGCTGAACAGAGGCAAAGAGGTCAGCGACGTATTCCTGGAAGCCAGGGACGGTGTCTATTTTCATAACAAAGCCTAAGACTGTCCCAATGCTCCGAATGTTTGGGATGGAGGTAGCTATGTCGGACAACATCCAGGCTTCGGTGCCAATCCAGACTTTCTTGCTCAGGCCCATCCTGATGCTGTGTTCCAGCAAGGCCTGGGCAGGCTGGCTCAAGGTAAAAAGGACAATGATGTTGACATTGGTCTTGTTAATTAACGTAATGGTCTCTTCTAGTTGGTTTTCGGCTTTGGGATCTGAAAGGTCTGTAGGAATCAGCCCCTCAAATGCTATGCAGATGCTGTGGTTTCCAGCTATGCTTAAGAAGAGCTCCTGGGCTCCTCGGCCATATTCATCATCACTTCCGATGATGGCAATCCAGTTCCATCCAAACTTGTTCAGCAGCAGGACCACAGCTTCCACCAGGTTCTTATCGCTGGGCACAGTCCGGTAGAAGGATGGGTACAACTCTGTGTTGCTGAGCTTCTCACTGCTGGCTCCGTAGCTCACCTGCAAGTTAGAGGACAAGAGAGAAAGCTGAGGGAAGTGTTCACAGTGCAGGTCTCTCTCCACCTTCTTTGCTTGGATTTCCAAAAATGCTGGGTTAAGATAGTGAAGGGAGAACTCCTCTAAAGGGATAGGTCCATCAGGGCTACGTTTGCCAGTAGAACCACAAACTGGCCCCTGTCGCTTCGCTCTTGTCCCACATGGCCACGTCCTTCCGCTGTGTCCATCATCACAGCACCAGCCCTTATCATTAATGGCAGTGATAATTAGCTGCTTTCTACCAAGGGTGATGCACCCAAGACCCAGTAACATCTTAGCTCAGGGTTAAATTTATCTGACCATTGCAGCACTCTTTGTGGTAACTTGAGTCTTTACAGCCACAGATGTGCTTTCGTGGGATCCTCCCAGTTTACAGTGGGAGCTCTGTAATTCCCATTTTCCGTGGGTCATAGAGTTGTCTGTGTTATCTCTCTCCTTTTTTGGGAAGTCAGACACTAAAGTGTGTTTCAGGTGGGAAGTTTAATGACCAACCCAGGATCACTGTAACAGAGGGAATACTGCACTCTGCCCTTTGACAGTCCTGGCTCTGGAGCAGAGACAGCGTTGTTGATCTGAACCTTTCCCCACCAAAAAGGAGAATTCTTGCTTCTCCAGAGTTTCTTTACCTGTGGGATCAAGAAGCTGCTGAACAGCTTGGCTGTGACCAGGCAGAGGTCAGACTGGTGGGGCCCGATGACGGCGGTGACGCGCGGCCGGTACTCGGTGTAGTCGCACAGGACTCCGATGCCCGTCGTGCCGTTCCGGGTCAGAAACAGCAGGCTGGGCTGCAGGGCCACCACGGGCTCAAAGCAGGTGCTGTACATCTCATAGCCCAGCTGTACCCCCGGGAGAAGAGAGGTGGAATTGTTGATCTCATCAATAGCAAACTTCATCCCAAGAGCCCACATGAGCCCATCTATAAATAACCTGTGGGAAGAGACAGGGAATTGCGTGTTCTGTCAGTGCTGTGATGATGGGGATCAGCTCATCCCACGTTCCTTGCCTTGTTTTAGCATCCTATTTAGGCACTGTCAGCACAGCATCCATGTACCCATAGCCTTTGTGAATGTCCTACTGTGAGTAGAGGAGCTCTGAGAACCTTTCAAATCAAATTAATCTTCTCATTCAGCAAAAACATTCTCTGTTCTTCACATGAAAAGAAACAGAGATGCAGGGAGATCAGTTTGTTCAGCTGTAAGGGTCAAGACTGGGACAACCTCCTTCCTGCTCTGAGCTTTGTGTACTCAGCCATGAAGCCAGTGGCTCCCAAAGCTCTGTGTGTGCTAATTCGGGAGAGGTGCCCTTCTCCCTAGGGTTTTCCTCTACTGTGCACTGGGCATATTCCCTGCCTCGTGGTCTGTGAAGTTTGAAACACTTTGGCCTATACTTTTCTTGCTTTGTCGTGGCCAAAGAAGTAGGTAAGACATTAGCATGTCTTTTCATTCTGCTCACAAAGAGCTTGTGATGGGATGGTTTGAACCATCTCGGTGCAACTGAGTAGGAAAATACTGATCTTGGAATCATGGAATGGTTTGGATTGGAAGGGACCTTAAAGCCCATCTCGTTCCAACCGTGCCGTGGGCAGGGACACCTCCCACTGGATGAGGGTGCTGATCTTAGCTCTTCACACACCTCCAAGCCAGGTGATTTTGTTCCCTGTGTTGCCTTGAGCACAGTCCTGAGTGTCATTTCACCTCAAAAGGCAATAGCACCATCTCAACGCGTGTCACCTGCCTGCAGTGGGTGCTTCTCCTTCCATCTGCAAGCTAAAGCAACATTCACCCCTCTTTGTGTGTCGGATTCCAAACCATGCAGGAAGCCAGTGCCACTAAAATCTTTCAGCAAAGTGGAGGTGGTTGTATCTGAACTTTGCATAATAGAATGAAGAAAACAAACCCATTTTCCATTTCAGGATCAGGAGTTGATGGCACAGCTCGCCAGCGCTCAAGCACCTTTCTCTCCATCTTCTAACCTTGATCTTTCCCTCTCACCTCTAACATTCACCTCCAAGACCATCGTTGCTATCCAAACTGCTTTCTTGTCCCTTCTCTTCCCAGCCCAAGTTAACACTCACTAATGGAGCTGAACTCCCTCTTACCTTTCACACATGACTAAGGTGGGCTCCGATCGTGCCGTCAGGTTTACGGTGTCTGTTCCAAAAGGGAACAAACCTCCTAGGATATAATCCCCAGGCCTTCTGAACTGAGCTGACAGGCAGGTGGGTTGGAGAGCAGCTGCGTAACCGAAGCTCAAGCCCAGCAGCAGGTCCAGGACCATGATTTGAAAGCAATCTCCAGGCGAACGTGGGAGAGGGAATAGGGGCAGGGGATCCGGTTTGATCAGTTCCTGGGAAGTCTCCTTAAATAGAACTCAGAGAGATGGAAATAATGGGGAAGAATTTGTTTAGGAAAATGCATTACATGGGTAACTGTGCTTAGTGGGCAATAGTCAAATACACAGCTGTACCCTGTGAGTGCACTTGGCTGCAAACCACTGGCCACATCCTGGTTGCTGTTCCTCCATGAGGAGCCTTTACTCCAGCAGCGACTGCTGCATTCACAGTCCCAGCTCCGGAAGCTGGAGTTCCTGTGGGATAGGCGGTACCTCAGGTGCCACACCCGAGTCTGGACACATCCTTTGCATGAACTCCCCCCTTGCCCAAACCAAACAGGAAACAGCATCCTTAGTGGAATGTGTTTGTAGAAACTGTCCCTGTTTACACTGTTCATGACCAGCAGGATTTGTGCCTTGTCTGCTGTTGGGAGCAGACCTTGATCCGTGCAGGCTGCTCGTGTCAGACCATTGCCAAGGAGTGTGCTTTGATAGGAGCAGGGTCCAGCAAGGTGATGTGTGCCTTGCAGAGAACGGTGCCTCTTACCATTGTATGCTTGGTGTAGTGGGAGGTGTCCCTCAAATGGAAGGGGGTTGGAACTGGATGAACTTTAAGGTCCCTTCCAACCCAAATCCTTCTGTGATTCTGTATGAGCATTGCCTGTGCGGAGGCTGAGGAGGGAAACGTTCACTTGCTCACCATCCTGTGACACGAGGTTCTCCCTGGGTGCCTCTGATCCAAGCGCTCACCTGTGAGTTCCTGACTCAGGAGCAGCCTGTGCTGAACAAACAGTTTATTTTTAAATCAGCTTCAGAGTAAGATGCTGAGTTGCCTGAACTAAAGGGCAGTGGAAAGAGGCTGACACAGCAGTGATTTTTAATTATTGTTCTTTTTTAAATTCAAGGTCCCCTCGCCATGGAGATAACCAGACCTTCCTCAGCGCATCGCGGGAGCCTGTCTGGCACAGGCTGTTCCATGAGTGCAAGGTTGGTGGATTACATGGCTCTACTGATGTTTTTAGGAAGTTGTTATTGGCTGATCTGCATTTTTCTGACACTGAGCTGTGACGTTAACTTCAGTTTAGGCTTTGGTTTAGGTACAAGAGGCTTTGGTTTAGGTACAAGTTCCACAGCGCAGTAATTTAGGTTGTGTCATGGTTTGTATTTTTTCTGTCAGGTCTGAATTGTAGAGCACAGGGTGGCTCTGAATTGGAAAGGTCAGTTTACTGCATGGTACTGACTTTGTATATTTGTACTGTATCATAAAAACTGCTTACACTGGCAAAGTTATATATAACATGGCTTTATGGAACCGTGCTAATAATTTTAAGGTGGTTTTAGCAGAAAGGGAAGGATATTTGTGTTTTCACAGCATAGCAACTAAACCTCCATTTAGGATGTTCAAGGAAATTACATTTCCTGTCTTTGGGCAAAAGTTACTGGTGACAGAGGTGACTGATTGGAACAGGAGTGCAATACGTGGTGTCTGACTTCATCAGGGCAGCTCCTGGCAGTTGGTTTTGCCTCTGATCACTGGAAAAATGAAACATCCTCTGCCAGTGAAGGATGAAATATGAACAGACAGCACTCTGTTCCTCCCAACACCACAAAACAAGCATTCCTAGAAAGAACACCCTTCAGAAGCACGTTACTCACATGATTTAATGTCCAGTTTCATCTCCATGAGGTAATAGTGATTTTCTGAATCATTGTGTTACTTCAGGCCAAAGTGCCTTCTATCTGAGATGCGATCAAAGCACGTTACAGCCTGTGGGATTCTCCCTCCTCCCACCAATATTCATGTAATCCTGAAATAACAGATACTGTTTTCAGCTTTTAAAAGGAGAAGTAAGCTTTACTTTACAGACTTTGCTGTGCACGTGTGTATATATACATACACACACCAGCTATTAGGTACAATAGAAGCCAGAAGCCCCCCAAAGTAGTGACTTACAGTGCAAGTTCAGGCTTCTCCCCAGACGGAAAAGTCATTTTTTTTAGGCATTTGACACATTCATTAGGAAAAAAAATGACCAGAACCCAATTTATAAGGACGGCTGGAAAAGAGATAAGGTACAGTCTGCAGCTGTAACTGGATATACAGGGTTGAGCAGTACATACTAAAAATTGCTCCACATCCCAAGATGTGTAAAGTGCAGATTATTCAGCAGGGGAAGCTACAGCAAAGGAAGCTCCTGCACTGATCAAAGGAGTCTGTGAGTGCAAGGAAAGGAGCTTCCTTTCAGAGGTGCATTACTCAGGATTGTATTTTCAAGATCAAAGCATAACAGAGGGGAAAAGCCTCCCCAGACCTATTCAAGCTTGTAAACAAAAGTGGCAAAGTGAGCTCCGTGTAGTGGAAATGTGTGTGGACACCACAGCTGAGATTGTGCCCTCACGCAAGGTCACAGCTACTGGTGTAAACACAGAGGGACTGAAGGTGCAGCGTTTGGCTTTAAAAAAAGAAACTGAAACTCCTGCTCCCAGCCGAGCTGGAGGTGAATCCAGGAAGGAAAAAGAAATCCCTTAAACACGATAATGCTGCGTTTTGCTTACTGTAGAGCCAGAGATATATGTACATATAGAAAAACGGTGCATATGTGCCTCTTATAAAGTGAGGCATCCCGAATAGCTTTGCCAACTTATCAGTTCCACACTGGAAAAGGAAAGTGAAAGGGGCCACAGACAGAGAACTGTACACTTGTGCCTCAGTGAAATTAGGAGTTTTCACTTGGTTCACCTGATTTTGGAACAGGTTGCTCTGAGAAGCTGTGGCTGCCCCATCCCTGGAGGTGTCCGAGGCTAGGTTGGATGGGGCTTTGAGCCCCCTGATCCAGTGGGAGGTGTCCCTGCCCATGGCAGGGGGGTGGAACTGGATGGGCTTTAAGGTCCTTCCAAGTCAAACCATTCCATTATTCCTGTTGGAATGTTGTGAGGCCCTTGCACATCAGGGCAAGTCCAGCATCCCGTGCTGTGCGTAGAGCTCCTGGGTGATGCTGTAGACATCACGGATGCAGGGCAGGGCCTCTCCCAGCATGGCCACAGCCTCTTCGGCCGTGCCCGCGTTCATGCTCTCCAGGAAGGTGTCGCGTGACGGCAGCGTGCAGAAAGCTGCCGTGGCCACCTTCTGCACGAGCCAGGGGTGGTGGGCGGCCAGCGAGGCGTTGTAGGAGTCGGTGCAGATGGCAGAGGTGCGCGAGTCGTGGGTGGCCGTCCTCAGCCCCTCCAAGAAGAGCTCCAGCCAGCGCAGGGCGCGATGCAGGCGCAGCAGCGTGCGGCACCCCGAGTCGGGGCGCCCCGAGCGCGGCTGGAAGCCCACCAGCCCCTCGGCCAGCTCGTGCTGCACCATCAGCTGCAGGGACTCGTACCTGTCGCCATCCTTGCCGCCCAGGTAGCCCTCCATGATCTGCACCTTGGCCACCGCATCCTTGCAGATGAGTGAGAAGACGGCGCCCAAGCCTTGCAGGAACCTGGGGAGGGGAGAGACGGGTACCGAGGGTGACCGGTAACGGTTGGGGTCCGGTACCGGGGGGGGAACCGGGTACCGGGTGGGCCCTCGACTCACCGTATGAGCCCGCGCCAGCCCTGCAGGTAGGGCCCCAGCAGCACCTCCCGCCGCTCCGTCACGCACGTCTGGAAGGACGTGAGCACCTCCCGCAGGTTGAACGCGCCCGGCGCGCCCGCCATCGCGCCCGCCCCTCCCCGCGGCTGCGCACGGACCGGCGGCACCGGGGTGCGGGAGCAGTGCGCTGCGCTGCGGTGCGGGGGAGCAAACCCACCTTCGCTCCGCGCCCGAGCCCCGCCGGCCCGTCACGGCCCCGCCCTCAGGCCCCGCCTCCCCAGCCCCGCCCCTTCCCGCCCAGGTCCTCGCACTTAACCGCCGCTTCCTTCACGTCCCTGCCCGCCCCTTCCTCTGAGGCTCCGCCC